>JACGWL010000002.1:8952812-9182163 GCA_034509725.1 Sesamum angolense
TCTGAGGGAAATAATTCCTAGGTTTCATGGTGACTGAGAGAGCCATTGAAGCAAACCCCCTCAAAATCAAAACAATCCTGAACATGAAGGGACCAACCAATATCAATGAAGTACAACGATTGATGGGAGGAATAACAGCTCCTAGCTATTTCATTTCAAATTTAACTAAGAAAAGCTTACCCTTTTTTATGATATTGAGGAAGGATAAAAACTTTGAATGAGATTTAGACTGGAAACAGGCACCCGAAGAACTCAAGAAATTTGGCAAGATTCTGGCTACTAATCAAGCTGTTCCCAGGAGATACACTATACCTTTACATCTCCATGACCCCCTATGCGATCAATTGGTCCTCTTTAGGGAGGAAGCCATAAAACAAATGACCCTATAACAAAGTACTAAATGAATCAAAAGGATAGTACACACCCTTAGAAAAGATGGTCTCCGCCCTAGTGATCACCTTTAAAAAATTGTATATTTAATTTCTCTCAGGCCTATGGGAGTAAGGACTAACCCCCCTCTGAAGCAAACCTTGGGAAAATCTGATACATCTGGTAGATTAATAAAGTTGGGGGGGGGGGGGTAAATTACAACAACCTCCCCTGAGGTTTGACATAATTACGAATATTCCCTCATTATTTGAAAAATTACAAATACTCCCTTGATGTTTGATGAAATTATGTAATCCTTGGATGGATGTATGAAATCATCAACTTTACCATTACAGTATTTTTTATTTTTTTGAAAAAAATTTTCAAACTTATAAAAAAATCAAACTGGGTGGATGAAATTTTTTTAAAAAATTATAAAAAAACTATCCACTTAGTCCATAAAAAATTAAAAAAAATTAAAAAAATAAATAAAATTATAATTCTTAATCCACAAAAGTATTTCGGTTAGTTTTCATAAAAATTGGATGGAAACTAAAGGGATTGGGCTCATTATTACGGTCGTTAAAATTGGGGGGGGGGGGGGGGGGGTAGGGTGAGGTATTGATAATTTTTCAAACAATCAGGGGGTTTTCACAATTTTGCCAAACTTCAGGGCAGGTTGTTGTAATTTACCTTAAAGTAGGCTGCGGAATTGAGTGAATATGATATTTCCTACCTACCTCGAGCAGCTATCAAAGTGCAAACCTTAGTTGATATGTCATGAAAATGGCAAGCCCTTCTAGTTCTAGGGTCCCCCAGCAAAGAAGTATGGCAGCTCCATATTGATGGATCAGTAACTACAAAATGAAGTGGAGTCGCCACAGTTATCACGTCTCCTTAAAAGAAGGACATGGAAATTGATGTAAAATTCAACTTTAAAGCCTCAAATAATGAGGCCGAATACTTTGGGCTCCCCCGATAAATAATTCCAGACAACGATCGACAATTCCAAGGATGCAAAATACAAAAGTGGTGCAAAAATTTACGGTCAAGCAAAGATTCATCTTTATGGTTCATCCTCAAGCCAACGGGCAAGTGGAGATCACTAATCGCACATTACTACAAGGAATCAAGAGAAGACTAGAAAGAATTGGAGGAAACTTGGCTGTAGATTAACCAGTGTCCTTTGGGCTTATTGAACTACCCAAGAGCCTCCACAAAGGAGAGCCCCTTAACTCTAGTATATGGCTTAGAAGCTATCATCCTTGCTGATAAAAGGATGCCTCCTCACATAATCACACATTATTCGAAGGAGAATAATGTTAACCTCCTTAAAGAAAACTTAAATCTTATTGAAGAAATACGAGAAAACTCCGTCCTCTAAATGCAGCGATATAAGAGCATCTTATCAATACCCACAATAAAAGAGTGAAGACCCAAAACTTTCAAGTGGGAGACTTGGTATTGCAGAGAGTGATGCATTGAAGCCAATTGAAAATTTTGACCCCAAACTTGGAAGGGCATACAAGGTCATAGGAATACTAGGTCATGAGTCTTATGAGTTAGAAGATCCGGAGGGATGCCCCTTGAACCAACCACAAAAATATACATAACCTCTAGAGATTTTATGTCTAACCTATGCCGACATCCCTCTCGGTCCTCTCATCTTTTTCAAAGGATAAGACATGATCCCCAGACAGACACCCTCTTAGAAAATAAAACTTGCCCCCAGGCGAGCATCCTTCTGAGTTCTCTCATTCGTCTCTTCCATCTCATAAAATAAACCCTGGATATCTCTTGAAAAATAAGACCTGTTCCCAGGCAGGTATCCTTCTCAATAGACAAGAACTTACCACCATGCTAGTATCCCCTTTCAGAATAAACCAAGTCTGGCCCCCTCTGAAAAAGGTAAGTAACTCTCATAAAACTTTATATCACAAATCTAAGGATATTCACATCTAAGGCCCTACTGCCTAATCAACGTTATTTAATAATAAGCCCTATCAAAGAGTGGCCACACTAAAAAACCCCTCTATATAAACACACAAGATCATTATATTTAAGCCTTGTTTTCCAAAATAGGCATTCACCTGGAGTTCCTACATGTCCCCAGCATAGAGATTCATCAAACCCAAAATGGGTGACACTTCAAAACACAAAAATAGGTAACTTTATTATTATAAAACTTTTAAATACTTTCCTTTTTTTAATCACCTCCTAATTTTTTCATCACCTCCTAACATGAGGGATACAAATATGTAAGCATAGCGGAACCAGGCTAGAATGGGTAATCTCTCAGTTACTCGACAAAAAGTGCAGGAGGCAAGCCTTCAGGATAAACATACGAAACAAAGTATATAGGAGGTACGCCTTCAGAGAAAAAATAGCAAAGTAAAAGCAGAAAGTGTTAAAAGTTTATTCGCCAAACCAACCAGGAAAAGGCAAAAGCAACAATATCCCATAAAAAAAGTAAATAAATTGTCTCATCCCCATCCCGTGGTGGGGAGAAAAAAGTGAAAAAAAAATTGTTTCATCCCCATCTCATAGTAGGGGAAAAGAAGACACATAGAAAAGAAAAATTGTTTCAAGAGAAAAGGAGATTACGATAATTTCTTCTGTCCCGTAGGCTGGCCCTTCTTGTCACTTCGCATGAGCTCTTGAGCAGGCGAAGGAGGGGTTCCTCTAGTAGCAGGCTCCTCAGGGAGGACAAAGGCAACTTCATCAATAGGCTCTCACGGATCTCTCCCTCGGACTTTCCACCTACATAGCTTCAGACACACCAGCTAGAGGAGGAGAGTCCAACACCTTTGCTTCGACCACCCCAAGTATATGGTCTAAAATATCATCTAAAAAATATTTCTTGGATATTTTAGATAATTCGGAGAAAATCTCATTAAGAATGGACAAAGACGAGTACCCCTATTACATGAATCAATTAGGGGGTCTTGGTAGCAGGAGTAAAGGGATTAGCAAAGCGATTGGGGGTACCCTCCAAGGCCATCTCGTAATTCAGAAATGACGCTTCTTCACTTATTGGAGGATTCCCCTAGGGTATGAATTATTCTAGACAGGTTTGAACGTCGTACTTTAGGAAAGACCTAACTCTCCTCGTCACCTCTCCTTGGAACTCCTCAGACTTCTGATACTCCAAAAGGTATCTCTGTTAATATGACTTCAAATACAAGCTGCCCTTTATCGGAGTTAGGAAAATCCAAGTAAACCCGCTCCACTACCTTGATCAATGACTTCGACTATGTCTTAGTAAGGGCTAAAGACCCTTCTATAGCTTTTTTGCCTCCTTCTCAGTCTGCTGATAACCCCTACTGCTTCATTTAATTTGGCAGTCTTAGTCAACAAGGGTTCCACTATATCCTCCAGTCTCCTCATCTAATTGTCCCCCTGCGGAGGAGGAGGTGCAGCTTGAGGGCGAGGTAGAAACTCCCCTAACAACACTGCCACCTTGATTCTTATAGCACAAAAAGTTCAGACAAGAGAAATTTATATCGTAAAGATATAATAAAGAAAACATCAAAATCACTCACCTTGGCCATATACGAGGAAAACTTCTTGTCAAAATCTTCCTTTGTCGAAGGGGAAAATAAGTGTTTATCCCTAAGAGTAGGCACTTTTTCATAAATTTTGAGGTAGAAGGGTTTCTCCTCGCTCTCCTCTCCATTGGACTGGCAAGTATAAAGACCCATTTGAGATAAGGACATTGCAGCTTGTAGAAGAGCCACCTACATCCGAGCGATGAGGAGGAGGGGGAAGTATAGCAACCTAGTGTAGAAGCAAAAGAAAGCATTCCTAAAGAATGATGCCCTGAGGGATTTACCATCGCCCTTTTAGAAGATCCCCCAGAGGCTATAGTGATAGGACGTTTCCCCTTGGGCTCACTAGAGGCAGGAGTCCGTCTAGTGCCCTTAAAAAATGAGTAACGATAGAGTGGTCCATTATGCTCCCTAAAGTATGGTCTCGAAGCAACTTGTTCAACATAATTCTCTCTATAAGAAAAAATAAAATAGGACTAAAACCACGAAAATCAAATCTCAAAAAGTAAGTAAAAGGAAAAAAGACAATAAATACTCAAATGCTCCCTCAGAGGGGTGACACGGGACTCGACCTAAAATGATGGAAGAGCCTCTCATCTATTAGGCCAGATGCACGTAAGGTTGGTCATTCAATTACTCAAACAGGAATGAAAAATGCAACAATATTTTCTTATAGCAAAAAGAGCAGCTGGAAGGAGATCATGAATCCACCTGTGAGGGAAGACCTACCGAGTGGGGGGAAGGACATCTAAAAAACTACCCCTCCAGCATTTAGGGGAATTGGGGGAAGGTAGGAAGCACACCCCATGATAAGGGGTGAAATAAAATATGTCAAACTCAAACCTGTTTAATTGAAAAGAACTGGAAAAAAAATTCTCCTGAAACAATGAGAACACTATTAAGCTTAATAACCATGGCAGAGCTAGCCATCAGATGGAAAGAATTGGGGTTTGATTGAGAGGGATTTGGGAAAGATTGGCAACCTCCTTGTAAAACAAGGAATAGGGATGCGAAGACCAGCCTAAAGCTGAGTGGTGAAAAATTACAAACAAATTAAGGGTGTTGGGTCCGAGCTGTCTGTAAGCCAGGAAGGGACATAAACTAGTAATAATTCCTCCTCTCACTAAGAAAATCCCTAACCGATCGCCCTCTCATTCTCAGCTAGCACTTGGTGCCTTCTTTCTTTCTTTCTCTTGTTCTCTTCTAGCAAGGAGTTCAAGAAATCCATCTCCAGTGTGGTGTGGATGAATTAGAGGGTTCTTGCGTTGGAGTCTCGGATGAACGAAACCAGACCAAGGAGTAACGAACTGTTGAAATCAAAGAGATAAGAATTCGATTTAATTTTCTTATTCCTCTCGTTTTTCTCTTCACCATAGTCCATGATTAATTTTTGAATTTTTATTTGAAGTTATGCTACGTTGAACGCTCGCGAACTCCAAGGGTACACCCCTTGAAACCACAATTTTGCAAATTATTTTTATTGTGTTTTATCGCTTCTGCTTGCGTGTTCCCAGACCAATCCACGTGATTCCCTTCAAGTGCTATTAGAGTCGGGTTCGATGTAGGGCTATGATTTATGTGAATAAGCATGATAACATTTTTTTTTCACTTTTTGAAGCATGTTGTATTGCTTATTTTGACAATTGCATGTAGAAAATTACTTGTTTGATTTTTGTAATTTTAGGGATGGTTTGAATATTTTAGAAAAATTGGATGTTTCTAGAAAATGCTTGGTTTCTATTTTAAGTTTACTATGTGGAAACAAAAAAAAAATTAAAAAAGTACTATAGCAGTGCACTGCCAGCCGGCAGCGCAAAGTGCACGCGCGGCCGAGTGCGTGCAGGCGAAATTTTTTGTTGTGATGTTAAATATTGCGATTTTTATACATGGGAGTAACGTTTTCTTTTCTAGAATGATTAGATTGGACTTATGTGCTAGTCGATTGTTGATGGATGATCACGGAGCCCTAAGACCGCATGTGTATCTTTTATTTTGTTGTGTAGGCCCGTGTGGCCTTGTAATGTATTATTTCTCCTCTCTCTATCTCTCTTTCTCTCTCTCTCTCTCTCTCTCTCTCTCTCTCTCTCTCTCTCTTTTATGCCTTGAAATAATAAAGCATGCTCTTCTTTTTCAATTGTAATGAGTGTAGATTATGATCTTTTGGTGAGGTTTTAAATTTTATGTAAATGTAAAGCCCATGGAGAAGAAGGCCCACAAAGAAAGAAGGAGATTTCAAGGCCCATTTACATGGTAATGGTTAAATTACTTATGTAGTAGCATAGGGCCACCCTAGACAGACTTTAAACTTACTGCGGGCTTAGTGAGTCGCATGGGTGGGGCTCGTGATCATCCAACAGGGGTGTGCTAGGTTTATTTGCATGCGGCGCATTTATTTTATTTTTTTTAAATATGTGATATTTATGCATGCAAAACACTAATGTGATGAGGTCTCGATCAATACCTAATTTAACTCTCACTTGGTTGGACCAAGTTAAGGTGTTAAGGCCCACAATGGGCTTGGATCAAAATGGTTTTGATATGTCCAAGGTTTCTATCCACAATAATGTGGTGAGGAGGCTGCTGCTACCTAAGTGTAGTCTCATTAGTCGTGGCACACTTGTAATAGAAGCAAGTTGCACCGTTATTGTGAACAAAGGAACACGCTCATTATTTTCCTATCTCACGAGTCGTGAGGGGAAACAGTTGAGGTGTGATTTGGTTGATGGGTTGAGATTAACGCTAGATAATATTAGGCCCATAATGGACTTGGATCCAAATAGATTTTTCCATCTGTCCTGACTTTCCATCCATAACAATGTGATGAGAAAGCTACAGCTAGCCAAATGAGGTCTCACGAGTCGTTGCACATTTGGGAAAGAGACAAGCTGCACTATTGTTATGAACAACAGAATACGCTCATTGTTTTTCTGTCACACGAGTCATGGGGGGCGACAATTGAGGTATAATTTGTTTGATGGGATGGGCTCAGCACATGATTCGCTTGGAGTCCTCGAGATCATGTGAATAGGTCAGGCAATATATATTGAGAATCTCATGAAATGAGAATGTTATTGGATACCTCCCATGAAGCTTTTATCATGTGAATCGTAAAAGCGGGGCATGGTAAATTCGCTTGTGGATCCCAAGCCCACTAGGAAATGGTTTCCCAAAGCCACACTTGAAAGTGGTGGGATTTTGTAAAAACAGTGGGAGGGATTAATGACTACAGACCAAGTCTTAACTCAAACACAATACTACAATAATTTACATGTCTTTTCTGCTTTACATTTTGAATGTATGTCTAAGATCCATTTTTCATTGTTTTATTTTGAGACTTACTTTGTTGTATGGAACACTTTAATAAATAAATTGACTGCGGAATATGAGCATTGTCCTCGATTTCCAGAACCTGGCTTGTATCATGGTTAGAGCCACTTCCATTGGACTTGCGATAGGGGTCCTAGCCTAAAGAGCATTTGACGTTCAAGATTAAAGCATGAGGATAATTGCAAGGTTCGCAGCGTCATACTTGCTACCATGACCCATAAGCAATATGAGAAGAGTGGACATTGTTGGCTCGATAATGCTCTCCGTAAAATAGTTTTTTGTAGCACCGAACCGACATATTAGATATACCGCGACAGAAGCTTTTTTTAAGCTAAAATGACTAAGGATCGTCTGTACATAAATATAAGGTTGAGATGCTATCCCTTGTGGAGAAGTGCAAGTACCTTAGTGTTGATCTTAAAGGGGAGATGTACATTGACGTGATCCATCAGTCCCTTCATTCCTCCTTCAACTTGTTTATCATGAAATGGGCTTGAAAAGACCTTTCATGAGTTGATTAACGTGTTGAACCAATGAGGCAACGATTCAAGAATCCCGCCATTGGTATTGGATTGGGAGGCTTCAACCTCAAAAGCGAAAAGTAAAGGTCCCTAACGCTGGAAGAGGATAAGAATGAAGCAGAGTCAGCCGCTGCAAGCACTTTGAGCGCTCCTATTGACTCGCTGGGTAAGGGTGAAGGAAATGAAAAAATGATCTGGCAATAAAGAGTTGCAAAAGATGTTTGCATGAATTGCCAAAGGGCATTGGAAGAGAGAGTGTGGTGAACTCCTCTCCAGCCAAGGTGTTGCAATTGTTATGAGCGACATGATTACTAATTATGCTCTGTAGGTATTGGATACCTGCTTTGAGAAGCTCATGTCTGCAAATAGTTTGCAGAAATGAAAACGAGTAGAAGGCTAAGACATATAGCCTTAAAGCTAGGAAAGAGCTAGGCCATTGCTACAAAAGCTACAAGGAAAAGTGGACTTAGCCACTAGTATTCATGCTATGATGGTAGAGAATTACGTAATCCAGCATGATCAAATTTTCATTAGTTAATTGTTAGACAAGTTGGACTACAAACTTGATCAATAAAAGATCTTTTATTTGACAAGGGGATCTGCAGAGTTATAAATTATCATACTCCATTTCATAAATATTATGAACGCTCAAAACAAATGGTTTTATGATAATCAAGAATCATAACTTATAGAAATGGCATGCATTAACTAGGCTAAACTCCTCTAGTAAGTATAAGTAGGTTGGTAGATTCAAAGAATCCAGCAATAGACAATTTCAGTTTATTCACCTATAAATCCTTCCTGAGATAGAACAGACCCGTGAAAGCACTTTATGCAACAAAGTATGTTTGCCATGAGACCTGTTGGAATGGATCCAAACAGACGTCTACAACTCAGTAAATACACAACGAATGGTAGAGGGTTCACAAGTCTAAGAACTTTGAAAGTTCGGGAAATTAGACTTGACGTGGAGAACCAAACTGGTTGTGAAATCAAGCCTTTTTCGATTAAATCAAAGTGGCGTGTATTTAGTGGGAGATTATTGAAGTATCTTAATGAGGATGAAATTCTCTTTCACTAAAATTCTTCCTATAAGAGACGATGTTGAAATATCTCTGGTGAGGAAAGAAACTGAACCATTAATTGGACAAGTTCGATCAATGTTTCACTGAATTACTTGGCCCATCTGGATATGGACTTTCAAAAATTGCCGAATTGAGAAACATGGCATTTTCTTAAATTCATAATCCAAACACCATATTTGATATAGATTGGTAAGCCTATATCCTACAAAAATTCTTGAGTATGAGAAATGGTCCTGCATACGTCAAGGAAAATTAGACTTGGTATCTAATATGTGCAGGTTTTTTACTGAATCATTCCAACATTGTTAGTAATCAAATCTTCACTGACTGTATTCCAATTCTCCGAAGGGACGACCAGAAACATCAAAGATACGAGTTTCTGAGTCAAACTGGATGAGGAGAAGTGATGTGGGACATCGATCCGGATATATATCTTGGAGCTATAAGACCCACTATGGAGTTCAAGCTAGGTTTGAACACCCTGTATATGGAATACTTGTTTTGCAAGTTCATAAGGTACATGACTCGGTCAAGAACAAAGTGGAAGATCAGTGGGAGCTTAATTATATTCCTAGCTTTTAGGTGTTAAAATATCTTTGATCATTTGGAACGACAAAAAGATGTTATGGAATGCCAAAACACGAATGTTGTTCATGAAATTCTCAATATGGGAATAGGATCCCTATCTAGGAATAAGCTATCCAAGTTTCAGTCATGGTAGACTAATGAGGAGTGTAGATGTTTGACATCCCCTGCTTCTTTGTTGTAAGCAGCATGGGAGTGTTGTTCGGTGAACTAAGTCCGATGTTACTTATACTAAAGCATAACAACGGATATCTAGTGTGCACAGACGAAGCAATAGACAGTTGTTGAAGAGCTATCTTTAATACTTGAATAAAGATTAAAGAAGAGCTCTTGACGCACATCAACAGAGCCTTGATTCTGGAAGGCTATAGTGATAATGGTTTCTAGTGTCATGTGAATAATGTTTTAGTCTCAAAACGAGCCTTCATTCAAGCCATATGATGATGTGTGACTTGGAAAGGGTTCTAAGTGGGATACCACAAGGAATTTCATCATGGAAGTTGAATCTGTTACAATTCTAGAAGTTGTATTGGAAAATGGTTAGGATTAAGAATATGCACCAAATTGTTGGGTGTGCTACCTAGCGTGGCCAAGCCAATAGTCACCTTGGAGGATGACAACTAGGCTATGGCACAAGCTAAAAAGGCCCGAGATCTCATCACAGATCCAAGAAAAATTCTTAGACACCACCATCTGCTTGGAGCGATGGTAGGAAGATGTAACGTGCGGTTGGACCGCAGAATGTTGGCAGAAATTATGGTAGACCCATAAGATCTAGGCGGTATCTCAAATTGCTCATGATCAGGATTAGTCTGAAAATATGGTTGTTGGCTTTAAGGTGAAGTGGGAGATTGTTGGAATAGATGACCAAAAACTCAATTGGATTGGCGATTTTGGTAACTATTCAAGTGATCTTTATTTAAGTAATATTGTTTAGTGAATAAAATAAGTGTTCACTATTTGACATTTTTTTTGTTGTGCTCATCATACTTGTTTTCATTTTTATTAAACATCACAACAAAGCCTACAAACCACTTTGACAACTGTGCAACAATTAGACGCGCATTGAATGGAGGTCATGAAATCAATTGCCCAGGGTTGGGTCTGAAATGTTTCAAATCGAGAACCTCGAGAATGGGCATCGAGTGTCCTATGGAGACTTGTATTAAGAGTCGCATTCATTGGATGAGTGTCGCATTTCATCAGCAACAGACGTAGGGCATCTATGTGATCTTAGTGGGTTAATTGGCTAGGTGTCGAATCGATGGAACTGACTCACGGGGATCGTCATATGAAAACCTTAAGGGCTTGGTCGGTATAACTTGAACCCCCAGTCTCGATAGTACAAGAGTAATCCTTAGGCTTGAGGAATCACGATAGTCACGTGCACACAATGACTATATCTTGGATCTATGCAAGAGGTGATTGTGTCATAGACATGGTCATCATAAGCATTGTCCAGTGCAGTTAGAGTATTTAGCGAGGATGGTGAGTTTCAAGAACAGGATCATTCCCCTATCCAAATGTGATCGAGGTATTTCCTATGCACTTGGAGATGTGTTCACGCTCTATGAAGTTGTGCCCACAGTCATTGGCCGAATAGAAAAAAAGGTTCCTATGTCGAGCAATTGACGAAATGTGATCTCAAGTGTTAAGCGTAGACGCCTAGTCCAGGATGAGAACCGACACCAAATTTCATGCCTTAGACTAAGATCGGGAGACGGTAGACAAAGAACCGTACCCATATGGACTCGAGAGCCTAAAAGTTCACATAAATAATTCACCTAGACTCTAGTGCCATGGACCATTGCTAGACGACCATCCATGGCGATAGGTTTTCTTGATCAAGAGTGATCAAGAATTATTAATTAAATTTAATTAATAATAGTGTTGACCCCAAGTCTAGCTGAAATGTGAACCTAAAGAGTCATACACAAATTACCGGAAGGAACAAGGAATTAATTTGAAATTAATTCCGCAAGTACTTGGATTACTTGCTAGATGAGAGTCCATTGGATGGAAGGCCAAAGGATTAAATTAATGGGATTAATTTAATGTTGGGGTTGTCCTTATTATTTAATAAGTTGGACTTATTAAATTAATAAAGATAATTTTGGGCTTAAGTATTTAATTGGATTAAATACATATTGGTTCTAATTGGGTGGATTTTTATTAAATTAGATTTAATTAAAATCAAGTGGGCCTTGAATTTTATTGGTAAAATTCGGCCAACCCACCCCATCAAAGACATGGAAAAATCTAGGAAATGAAATATTTGACAAGCAATTCTCACTTTTGGAAAGTGCCATCAAAATGTCGTGCTAGTCCCGTATGGACTCGAGAGCTGGGGGCATTGCTAGAGACCATGAGGGGAAGGTTATCTTTTGCATTTACTGAACATGTTGGCTTTACCACTAACATGGTGGTTGAGATATATGTTGGTTTTAGAGGTCTTGATTTGTGTCTGAAAAAAGGTCTCACTAAAGTTTGGCTTAAACTAGATGCACTACATGTTATTCATCTCATATCCAAGCAAGCCAAGGGGCCTTAGCACCTCCAACAGCTGCTCCAACATAACCAAATTTTCGGAAACAAATGGAACTCAAAATATCACATATGTTTAGAGAAAGAAACAAAACTGCAAATTGTTTTGCAAGCTATGCACTGAAAACTGATGATCTAATTATCCTTAACCATGACCAACTCCAATGTAAGATCACAGGTATAATCATGTTGATAGACTCTATTTTCCTTACTTTAGGTTCTCATAGAATTCCCAGTTTTAGTTACATTGTCTGTCAAACTAAAAACTATGATGAATTGACCTTTTGTTCTGAATTTTAGCAGCTGGTGCTCTAACTCTTTTACGTGTGTTATCTTTCTTATTTCCTATATGTCTTTTACTGTCTGTTATAGAGGAGTGGATATCCTCACAAATTTTCACTTGGCCGATTTTACTTTGGGAGATGTTTTCTCCATGTTGATATGATGATTTTTATAGTCTAGCCCCATGATATTTCTTTTGTCAAAGGTTATGCTGGAACTGACTGGTTAGATAACTCCTTAATGAACTTACATTTTTCATGCTTTATTCTCTATCTTCATATCATTTGGATGAAAGGAGGCGCCCCCCTTTATTTTTTGCTTGGATTACTTTGCCTGGCAACTATCTACAAATGGATTCTTGGAAATAAACTTTTTGAAATGCTCTTTAAGTACCCTGTTTTTGTCTAGCGGTCTTTTACTGCATGGTTATTTTCTTGATGATAGGAGGTGCCTTCCTTTTTCTTTTGCTTGGCATCTTTCTGCAGGTGGAAAATGACACTCGTGCTCTCAGGGCACATTCTTTTTGGCACATTGAAGCCATTTTTTCGCAATAGCATCACTAATTTTTGTTCTTAGATTAGAAACATTTCTTGTAAGGGAATAGTATTCCTTGTTTATACTTTCATGATCAATGACTGTTAGGTAGTAGTACTCCTTATTTACGCTTCTATTCTTATCTATTGTTAGGGAGTAATACTCCTTGTTTATTGCTTACTAGACTATACTCGGAGTTAGTACGCCCCATTGTAAATTTGCCTCATCTTTTGACTTAATAAAGAGGGATGGGTACCCCGAAAAGCTTCCCCCCCCGTCTTGGATGGTTAAATTAAAAAAAAAAAAAAAAGAAATATACAATGTGTTAGTATATTCGCTTTATCAAACTTCACTACAACTTGAACTTTATCAAAATTCTCTACAAATTCTCTAGAGAAGGGGCGATATGGCCAAGTTGAACCTTCCAAAAGTGCAACTCAGTCAACCTTAGTTTCCAAGTATAGAGGAGTCCAACTCCTCCTTTCTTTTCTTGGAAGTCAACCCTTTAGCCGATGGGTTTTAATTTAGTAGATCGGGCTTCGTTTTAAATAAATTTATAAAAGCCCAACGGTCCAATGATTTTAATTAAATTCAATTAAACAAAATTCAAACTAAATTAGGCCCACTTTTAATTAATCCAATTAAAACATAATTTTCAATATCCCTAATCAATATATTCAATTTATTAATTAAGACAATCCAATTAAATCAATCTAATTAATTTAATCTTGGGCTATCCATCCAATAGATCATCCCACGTGTAAAAAATCTAATTATTTACATCTTAAAAAGTTAACCAAATTATTTTGTATGTCCTCCTTGGTGATCTGTATATGATTCTTTAGGTTCACCTTTCAGTTGGACTTGGATTAGTGTCCAACACAACTAATTGATAAATGCAATTTAATGGCTACCATAGGTGGTTGTTTGGTAATGCTACATGGCATCAGAGACTAGGTGAATATTGGCATAAATATTTGGATTTCCGAATTCCTTATGGGTACAGACTTTCAATATACTGTGTCTTGGCCTTAGTGTAGGGTATGAAATTGGGTGTTGGTTCCTGTCCTGGAGTAGACATCTATGTTTTTATACCTGAAACCGTGCTTTGCTCTATTGTTTGACATAGAAAATCATTTCCTATTAGACCAACCATTGTGGCCATATGTTTAGAAAGCATGAATGCTTCTCCAACTATAGAGAGATACCGCTACCACATGACAGGGACGATCCTCTTCTTGAAACTCACCGTCCTCACTGCAAATTTTGATTGCTATGGACAAGGCTTATAACGATCATGTTCGTGGAATAATCACTTCCTACCAGATCCAAGATATAGTCATTGGGTGCATGTGACTGCCATAGTTCCTAAAGTTTGAGGACTATATCCATACTATCAAAGCCGGGAAATTCTTGTTATACCGATCAAGCTTCCAAAGCTTCCATATGATGATACCTAACGTAGTTCAGTCATATGAGTACCTTGTCAACTAACCTACTGAAATTGCATAGACACCCAACGTTTATTTGCCAATAAAAATATGACACTCATCCAATGAGTGTAATATTTAGGACAAGCCTCCATTGGACTCTCGATGCCCAATCTCGAGGTCCTCAACTTGTAATATCTCATGCCAACCCTCATAAGTTGGTTTTCATGACCTCCATGTAATGTGCAACCGAACCACATGGGTTATCTAATTAGTCTGTGGACATCCGTTGCGACGTTAAAGCGATGATTCATATAATTAGTAAGCACAACAGACACATATGCTAAGCATGAATACTTACCATATTCATTGGGGCAATATTACTTTAATAAAGGTTGTTGAATAGTTTCCAAAACCTCCAATCTAATTAGCATTCTGATCACCTATTGCAACAACAAATTCAACAAAAAAGGGGCAGAAAAACCATTTACCTGGTATGTATTCAAAACTTAAGAAGTTTTAGTGTTAGACCGAGATCTACTGTAGAAAGGGTAAGGTAAGCAAAAAAGAAAAAGAGGAGTTACGTATCATTTAAGAATGGATATTTATCTTGTAATGTGAACACCAGAATAAAAAAGGCACATCGCTTATCATTAGAGTCGAACGTACGGGAAGCGTCAACCACTGATACTTTTATGAACTTGGTTAGTTAGTATGCTAAAATTACTTTACTGGTACATTAGACTTTCAAATTCAAAATCCTAGGTGACATCACGTGGGTTGGAAAATCTGAAAATTTCTAGGTGAGGAAGTCTCACTAGACCTTCAATGGCATCTAAACATCTGTAGGAGCTTGAAGGTTATGATGTCTCCACTTAACAAGCTTTGAGTTCTTAAAACTCGATAAATGGGGGAATTGTAGGAAGCAGGTCCGCCAGGGAGTATGGCGAAAGCACGAAAAAATCAAAACTAATGAATTTGAAAGCATATCAATTCAACCCGATCAAGGGGTGTACCCTTAATCTATCCCAGGCGTTCAGTGTACAAATAAGAAATAGCCAGCCATGAGCTAATGAAAAAATCGATAGGGTGCAAAAATGTAAATATAAACCTTTACCCTCATAATTTCCTTCAATCGGCTTCATACGTTGTTCCTCTTCAACACGATCGTTCTCATCCAAATTTCAACATTGAAATCCTTCAAAGATATTCACTATAATAACTAGGAACTTTTCTTTTCTCTTGCTTGAAAAGGAAAGAAATAGAGAAAATCAAACACACGTTATGAATCAACAACTTTGATTTTTTCTTCATGTTTCTTGTTTGGTTCAAGAGAACCAAGAAACAAGGTGGAGAGAGTATGGAGAGTGAGAGAGAGAGAGAGAGAACTATGAGTATAAGAGAGGACAGAGAGACATGAGTTATTTTCTTAAGAATAGGAGTCGATTAATATTTCGATCTAGTCAGATTACAAATCTTGATGATGGAATTCTCATTCTTCGATCATTGTTTTCATCTTTAGATCTCTCCCCTTGAAGGAATATTATCATTGTTGTTCACCAGCCATCCGCGGTGGTTCAGATGTTCAATAGTAGCATATGTTCTTCGTCGCTCTGTCTCTGAAGGTCTCATTCTCGCTATTGAAGGTCTTTTTCAGACCTTTCTACCTCTGACTTTTTGGATATCAACAATGTGATCCTTTTAGACTTTATCCCGAAAGCCACTCTTGCAGATTTTGATAGAGCATCTGTCCCTCTCGTTTGCTTCTCTTGAGACTTGATTCAACTAAAAATGTACAAAAGAAAGTTGAAGTTCTTTCACCTTCTAAAGGTATTTGACCATGTTTGTTTCCTTTGCCTCTTATGTCCCATTAAACTATTAGGCCACCAACTTGGAATCCGTATACGCAATCAGTGTTGGAATGGGTGATCAAAAGCTAATTGGATGGATTTTGTTTCATTCATCAATCTTTATCAAATAATATTAAATTGATGGAAGCAATAAAAATTCATCATGTTGGCAGTATGTTTCATTGTGATTACCAATGATGTTGAATGAGATTTCAATGTCACAACAAAATGCCCACCGATTGAGAGTTAAACCCGTGAAGTTGGGCTGCGCATATGATTGGCAGCCATGAAACAAACTCCTTAGACTCGGTCTAAAATGTTCCAAGTTGAGGACCTCACGACAAGGCATCGAGGGTCCTATAGGGACTTGCACTAAGTATTGTAGTCGTATTTCATCAGTAGGAGGTGTAAGTCATCTGTGCAGTTTTAGTGGGTTAGTTGGCAAGGTAGATGACTAACTGAACTGACTCGCAGGAATTGTCATATGAAAGCCTCTTAAGCGTTGGTCGGTATGACTGGAATCTTTAATTTTGATAGTAATAGATTAGTTCTGGACTTCAGAAATCATAACAGTCACATGTGCACGAAAATTGTATCTTGGATATGGCGAGTGGTGGCTGTGTCACGAGGCATGGTCATCATAAGCCTTATCTAGTCTAGTCGGAATATGTACCGAGGACGGTGGATTCCAAGAGATGGCTTGTCCCCTATCAATATATGATAGAGAATTCTACAATACGCTCTGAGATGATTTAAACTCAAAAAGTCTTTGGCCAAAATTGTTGATCAATCATGGATAGGTTTCCTAAATTGGATCGATAGAATAAATGCGTCTCAAGTATCAAGCATAGTTGCCTAGTTAAAAATGAGAACCGATATCCAATTCCATGCCCTAGACTAAGGCCAGGAGACAGTCGACAGTACGACAATACTCGTATGAACTCGGAGCCTAAATGTTAACGCCAACATTCACCTAGTCTCTAGTGCCATGGATCATTGCTAGATAGCCACCCATGGTAACGTGCATTTTCGGTTATGGAATAATAAAAAAATAATTAATTAAATTAGATATTAATTTTCTTGGTCACAAACCCAAGTCTAGTTGAGAATGAACCTAAAGTATCACACACAAATCATTGTGGAAGGGATAGAATTAATTTGGAATTAATTTCGGAAGACATAATTAATTAAATTAAATTAAATTAATTCATGAAAAAAAAAATAGATCATTTATTTGGTCCTATCCATCCAAGAATTTGATTGACTAAGATTAATTAAATTTTGGCCTTAGCTTTTTAAATTAATTGGATTAATTTAAAATATACTTGAAATAAGTAATTTTTGAATTGGATTCATTAATTAGTTAGTAGATGGAATTGTTTAATTAATAGATTGAATTCATTAATTAGTGGATATGAGCTTAAAGTAATTAGTTGGACTAATTAATTATTTGAGCTTCATTATTAAATTAGATTTATTAATTTAGTATATTTGGGCCTGTATATATTTAATTGGATTAAATATTCACATGGTTTTTGTATTGGGTATTTTATTTAACTAGATCAAATAATAAACCCAATAGATTATTATTACACTTGATTTAATTTGTTAGACAAATTAAAATAAACCCTGATCCAAATATTAGGTGTGTAAAATTATAAAAGACTAGGTCTTTTAAACACCACAACACCATGTGAAAAAGGCTTTTTCTTTCTTCTTTTGCAGCATAAGCCAATAATTTTTCTCCCCTTTTTCCATGGATTTGGAGTTCTCCTCGAATTAGATTCAAGCTAAGAACGAGAAGAAATGGTTAACACTAATCGATAGTGCAAAATGATTTATTTGCTTCCCCCGAATCTAATCCTTTCTAACCAGAGGGTTCGATCCATCTTGCCACGATGTGGTGTGGACTAACTTTAGAGGGGTTCTATGCTTGAATGCTCTAAGTGACCGGATCTAAAAAAGGAGGGGACGCTACAAGAAATTCTACATCTCGTAAGAAAAAATTTCGTTACAATATGTTCAATCTTCGTCGCAAATACTTCTGGTAACGAAAATGTGTCGCTACTAAGTTTCTACTAGAGAGCCCATCTCTAAAAGTTCTTATAGCAAACTTAAGTTTGTCGTCACAAATGTATTCGTAACAAATAATGATTCCTTACAATTTTATAGTTCTAGTAACAATTGTGTCCTCACAAGAGTGTATGATATCGTTACAAAAAAAAAACATATTTGTTACTAAAAGTATGACTTACAAAAATATTTTCATTATGAATACTTATTATGAGAACAAACTGTCCTTACTAAAACTCAAAATGAATAATATTTTAAAAATTATTATACAATAACAAGTTTGTCAAAACAAGTTATTGTGAGAAATTCATTTCCTTACTAATAGTAATTTATAGTGATTTACTTTCTGTTAAAAAATGCTAATAAACCTATTTTCAAAAATGCAAAAATACAATAATACATGTCCATATAAACATAAAGAAAGTAAACCTAACATAAATAAATTCCATAATGGCTACATAGCAAGCCAAAAATTTAAGCAATACTTTAATACATAAGTTTAATGTCAAACATTAATCAGCTAGCTACAAAAGCGCAACAAAAAGAATCCTAATAAATTTTCGAACATAGTAGATCCAAAGATTCAAAATAAAGTAAATTATTTTCAAACATAACTATCGTCAAGTGAAATAAAGTCATCAAAATACATGTGAATCCTTGGAATATCATATTGCATTCTTTACACTTTGATACACAATTTCAAACCTGCAAATCTCCTGCTCAAATAAAAGGACAATGAGACAATTCAACTATTTAAAAATCAATACAACAAAATATATACAATACCCAATATATCAAAAGTTCTAATCAAATACAAAATACCAACCAAAAAACTTCAAAGAAATAATAAACAATACAAGAAATCCCAACTAAAATGTCAAAACACCAACCAAAACTTCAAATAAATAATAAGCAATACACAAACTCCCAACTAAAATATCAAAACACCAACCAAAACTTCAAAGAAACAATAACCAATATATGAAATCTCAACTAAATATCAACACCAACCAAAATTTTGAAGAATATAACCAATATACCAAAACACTAACCAAAATACCAAAACACCAATCCAAACTTCAGAGAAGTAATAACCAATATACCAAAACACTAACAAAGGCATCAAATTTCAATCAAGATACCAAAACACTAACCACAATACAAAACACACCAACCAAAACTCAAAGAAACAATAACTGATATACCAAAAAATGCCAAAGAAATTACCAAAAACACCACCAAAGTTATCATTGTCAGTTTCACGTACAAGTATATTCTAGACCATTTATAAAATAAAAGTACAGCATATAACAAAGATAGATCATAATGAAATAAAATATGAAGACTTACAAAGTTTTTTCGAATTTTTTTGTTGCATAATAGCCAACAACATCTCCTTCAATTCCCTAAGTTAAATTAGTTCACTTTAAGGTTTTAAATTGAGTGTTAACTAAATTAAATTAATTTATTTGAAATATTTAAATTGAGACTTATCTAGGTCATATTAGTTTATTTTAAGGTTTTATGTTAATAGCTAACCGAGTTAAATTAGTTTACTATCAGGAAATTGAGACGTAATCAAGTTAAATTAGTTTACTTGAAGGTTTTAGATTGAGTGTTAACTAAGTTAAATGAGTTGAATGTTTTAAATTGAGATTTAACTAAATTAAATTAGTTTACTTGAAGGTTTTAAATTGAGTGTTTACTAAGTTGAATTAGTTTATTTTAAAGATTTAAATTGAGATTTAACTAAGTTTTATTAGATTATTTGCAGGTTTTAAGTTCAGAGCCAACCAAGTTACATTAGTTACTTGAATGTTTTAGGCTAAAAGTTAATATGAATCTTAATCTACAATCATAAACAACAACACTCATCCAACCTCACCAATACTATCATTATGCCCATCCACTCAATATACCAAGCATATATATACTAAAATGCAAGAAATACAAGAAATCAATACACCAAATAACTTAATATTAACAAATCAATGTACCAACAAATTAATGTACTAACAAATCAATACACCAAATAATTTAATATACCAACAAATCGATACACCAAATAACTCAACATACCACCAAATCAATGTAACAAACAACTTATAATATATAAAAATTTATAAAAATAAATATATACCTGGAGATGATGGCATGGACAATAAAAATCTGTGAAAATAAAGATATATTCATAGTAAAAATCTGTAATGAACCCTAAACCTCAAAGTCCAAAATAATATTTTTAAATCTGTAAAAAATAAACAAAAGTTATAAAAATACTATAAAATAAATATATCAGCGGAACGACGGCGGCGGTGGGTCAACATTGGCGGCAGCTAAGACGAAGAGGAGAGGAGAAACAAAAAAAGAAAGATAAGAGAAACAAAAGAAAAAGAAAAAGAAAAACATACAATAAACAGCGGTGATGCGGTGGCGGATGCGGTGGCCGACGGATGGGTGGCTGGAGTGGTAGCGGACGGCGTAGGTGGGTGGTGTGGAAGAGAAAAGGGGAGAGGGAAATGAATGAAAGAGAAACGTAGAGAGAAGAAAAGCAAAGGAGAAGAAAATGGGAGAAAAAAATGAGAAGAGAGAGTGAGAAGAAGGGTTTTGGACCCATCAAAGGTGGGAAAAGTGGTGGGAAGTGAAAAAAATGATGAGAGGGAAAAAAGAGAGGGAAAATAAAAAATAGAGGATAATGGAGAGGGAAATGTGGTGTTTATTTTTAATAAAAATTAAAAAAATTTTATTTTTTTCAATTATTATTAATAATATTGTAAACAATTATATTATATTCCATTTAAATTAACAATTTTATTGTATTTTTTTCAAAAATATAATTTATCTCATTATTTACATATTTTTTGTAAGATCAATATTTATGACAGAAAAATGACGAAGGTAACTTCTATTTATGTTTCTGCCTCCCTTTTTCTCTTGCGATTCTTAGCCATGTTTTATTGTTTAATGTACACAGAAAACCAAAGAAAGATCAAGGATACACCCCTTAATTGAGATCTTTATGGTTTGAATCCGTCACGACCAGTGGTGGTTGAAACCTCAACTCGCGCACTGTCGTGCCACGCTCGGCGTCGTCCGCTCGGGCATCACGTTGTACCCAAAGGCGCTCGCGCCTCGACCGCGACCCCAGGTCAGGCGGGATCACCCGCTGAGTTTAAGCATATCAATAAGCGGAGGAAAAGAAACTTACAAGGATTCCCCTAGTAACGGCGAGCGAACCGGGAATAGCCCAACTTGAGAATCGGGCGGCTTCGCCGTCCGAATTGTAGTCTGGAGAAGCGTCCTCAGCGGCGGACCGGGCCCAAGTCCCCTGGAAAGGGGCGCCGGAGAGGGTGAGAGCCCCGTCGTGCCCGGACCCTGCCGCACCACGAGGCGCTGTCGGCGAGTCGGGTTGTTTGGGAATGCAGCCCCAATCGGGCGGTAAATTCCGTCCAAGGCTAAATACGGCGAGAGACCGATAGCGAACAAGTACCGCGAGGGAAGATGAAAAGGACTTTGAAAAGAGAGTCAAAGAGTGCTTGAAATTGTCGGGAGGGAAGCGGATGGGGGCCGGCGATGCGCCCCGGTCGGATGTGGAACGGCGAGAGCCGGTCCGCCGATCGGCTCGGGGCGCGGACCAGCGCGGATTGAGGCGGCGGCCAAAGCCCGGGCAGTCGATATGCCCGCGGAACGCCGTCGCCCCGATCGTGGCGGACAGCGCGCTCCCTTTTTTTGAATTAACAATTTTATTATATTTTTTCAAAAATATAATTTATCTCATTATTTACATATTTTTTATACGATCAATATTTATGAGAGAAAAATGACGAAGATAACTTCTATTTATGTTTCTGCCTCCCTTTTTCTCTTGCGATTCTTAGCCATGTTTTAATTTTTAATGTACACAGAAAACCAAAGAAAGATCAAGGGTACACCCCTTAATTGAGATCTTTATGGTTTGAATCGTTTGATTTTCGATTTTTTGTGCTTCCACCACGCTTTTCAAGCCGATCCTCTCCCTTCAAGTGGTATAAAAGCCCGATTCGGTGTCCGTACCTAGAATTTGATGTGTTTAATGTAGATCTACATGTAAACATGTTTTAATTATTGGAATGGGTGATCAAAAGCTAATTGAATTGGTTATTTTTCATTCGACAATCTTTATCAAATAATATTAGATCGATGAATACGGTAAGAATTCATCAAGATGGAAACGTATTTCGTTGTGCTTACTATTGATATTGAACGGGGTTTCATTATCACAACAAAATGCCCACAGACCGAAAGGTTAAACCAAAAGAGCTGCGCATAGGTTTGGCAGCTATGAAACCAACTGCTGAGAGTCGGTTTGAAATGTTCCAAATCGAGGACCTCAAGACTGGGCATCAAGGGTCTTATGAAGACTCGCACTAAGTAATGCAGCCGTGTTTCATCGGTAGGAGACGTAGGTCCTCTATGCAGTCTCAGTGGGTTAGTTGGCAAGATAGTCAACTGACTGAAGTGATTCGCAGGAATCGTCATATGGAAGCCTTTTCAGGCTTGGTCGGTATGACTGGAATTCCCGGTTCCGATACTATGAGAATTAGTCTCTGACTTGAGGAATCATGACAGTCACGTGCATACAAAGACTGTATTTTGGATATGGCGAGCGGTGGTTGTGTCGTGACGCATGGTCATTATATGCCTTATCTAGTGTAGTCGGAGTATGTAGCGAGGATGGTGGATTCCAAGAGAGGATCTGTCCCCTGTCAGTATAAGATAGTGAGTTCTTCTATGCGCTCTAAGATAGTTTAGACTCTAAAAATTTTTGGCCAAATCGATTGATCGATCAGGGATGGATTTTGTAGATCGGATCAGTAGAGTAAACGTATCTCGAGTATTAAGCATAGTCGCCTAGTCAAGGATGGGAACCGACACCCAATTCCATTCCATAAACTGAGGCCAGGAGACGGTTGACAGTAGGACCGTACTTGTATGGATTCGGAGCCTAAATATTCACGCCAACATTCACCTAGTTTCTAGTGCCATGGACCATTGCTAGACGACCACCCATGGTAATGGGCAATTTCTAGTTATGTATAATCGAAAATAATTAATTAAACTAGATTTAATTAATTATGTTGGTCAGACACGCCCCAAGTCCAGTTGACGGAGGACCTAAAGGGTCACACACAAATCACTGTGGAAGTGATGAAATTAATTTGGAATTAATTTAAAATTATTTGGGCTAATTAATTTATGGATTGGATTCATTAATTAATTAATAAATGGGCTTGGAGATGGCTTCAAATTAATTAGTTGCATTAATTAATTATTTGAGCTTGATTAATAAATATAATTTATTTAATTGAGTATATTTGGGCTTGTGTATATTTAATTGAATTAAATATTCACATGGGTTTTTTATTGGGTATTTATTTAATTGGATTAAATAATAAGCCATATAAATTAAGAATTGGACTTGATTAATTTATTGGACAAATTAATATAAGCCCAACCCAAATATACTATCCTAACCATAATTAGAGAGAAATATTTGGCTAATTAAAATCTTTAATGGCCGGCCACTTCATGGATTTGAGTGGGTGAGTGTTTCGATTATTTTGAGATTTTTGAGAATGAGGTTGGTAAGTTGCTATTTGAGTGGAATTTGATTCCAAGTGGCAAATATCAATCTCTCTCTCTCATAAAATATCAATTGGAATTAGATTTCATGAACCATTCTCTCCCTCATTCTATGATTTTTTGAGAATGCACAGCAAGTTGATGATATTGTGAATTCTCCACAAAACAATCTCTCTCTTCCATACATAGCCTCGGTTTTTCTAAGAGGAAAATCTGAAAATGTCTTTTCTCTCCTCTTTACTTAATATTCTCCTTGAATTAGATTCAAGTTGAGATCGAGAAAAATCTGAATACACTAATTAATAGTGTGATTCAGAATTTATCTTTTCTTTCATTGGATCTAATCCTTTCTACCAAGAGGGTTAAATCCACTTCCACAATGTGGTGTGGACTAGCTTTAGAGGGGTTCTATGCTTGAACCCTCTTAGTGAATGGATCTGAGGAGAGGAGTCAACGCATGTAGCCATACGAGAAAAACGTCAAAAGGTATTTTCAATTTACATTTTATGCATCTTGTGTTTTTCTCGTATTAATTTCTTGGCCTATATTTTATTTTAATACACTGAACACCTAGGAAAGATCAAGGGTACATCCCTTGTCGAGACTTTTTTTTTTTTTTTGCTTCTGACGTGCTTCCCGGGCCGATCTACCTACATTAATTAATCGGCTCTGTAAGCATGATTTATGTGTCTAGTTGCACAAGGTTTATGTGTTTTAATTTTGGGCATGAGAAATTTATGAAATTTGGAATTTTTAAAATTTAATTGACTCTTTTTGTTTGAAAAATTGAAAGAGAAAATGAAGAGATTAAAAAAAAAAAGAAGTCAAAAAATACAGCAAACTGCCACTGCCTACCAGTCAATTGGCAAGCGCACAAGCGAGCGTGCCCACGGCCTGGCCAGCGTGCCTGTGCGTACCTGGAAGGCCGCTGGCTGGGGCGCGTGCACGCCAGGCTACCGATGGACTAGGTCGGTCGGTCGTTTGGACCGACTTTTCTATTTTTTTTGAATTTTTATTTTTCCGAATATTTTGTATATTTTTTTTGAAATAATTAATTTTGATCTATTTAAATTTTGATTGAGATTTGGTATGTCTCAAAATTAAATTATTAAAATTAATTTGAATGAATTCTTCAAATAAGAAAAATTTTTGCATAGGTTGCACTTGTGTCCATAATTAAGTTGCATAATTTTACATATAAATTTCTTGGATTGGATATGTAATTAATTTATAATATTAGATATTATTATTATAATGCACGATTTGCGTTATATGTGGTGCATCTTTATTTTAAAAATAAATATGCTATTTTATTAATTGGATTAACAAGGATTATCACAAAGTCCATTAGACCTTGTGAATGGTTTATTTTCTATTGAGTTGGGGCTACATGCCTTTTTTTTCTTATCTCATCATTTTTAGCCTGATATGTTTAAAGGCTTGCTTTCTCCGTACTTATGTACTCCCCCAACTTCTAATTGAGGTTTCTTTTTGTTGTAATGAAAGTATAATAGATTGGATGGAATTTACTTTAATTTTTGTAATAATTGTAAAGCACAAGTCTAGATGATGGATTTCTCACTGTGGCTCTTGTGGAAGGGAGAATGGTTCTTATGGTATGAAAGGGAAGTTTGATGGAGAAGGAAGGCGAGGGTTTTTTGCCAGGCAGGAAAAGCATAAGGCATTTTTACCTTTTTAATTATTTTTTATTTTATCTGATTATAAATATAGGAATGTTACATAAATATTTGGATTGAAATCAGTATTGACCATTAGTTTGACTATTAGAGGGGCCAATTTATAATGGTAATAAACCAACAGGGTAGGTTTATGTAATTTTCATAATAAGAGTGGGGAATTTGTATATTCCTGTAGTAACAGGGGAGGTCAGTGTAATTATCCCTATATAATATTTTATGTACAATCTACGGTATTTATTAGGTATTGATTGTATATATTATAATTTACTATAGGATGCGATGATAATGTGGAGGGTTGAGCAGCTCTTCAAGTTAACTGAATTGTTTTGATATTTGAGATGAGTATAGTTAATTGATTTGTATATATATATATATATATATGATAATATTTTAATTGTTCGGTTTATTATATATTTATATGTGAATATAATATATTGAATATTGAATTTATATATATACATATATTTGAAGGAAGCGAATCGGCCCGGGAAGCGCGGCGAAAGCGCAAATAATCGATAAAACGGTAAAACATGCTATAATTAACGAAATTAATTCTGATCAAGGGGTATACCCTTGATTTTTCCCGGGCGTTCGGTGTATTAAATATAAAAAACATAGGCCAAGAAATCAAGAGAAAAAAACAAGGAGCAAAAACTATAAATGGAGTTTTACCTTTGTTGGTTTTCTTGTACGGCTACTAGCGTTGTCTCCTCTCCGTTTTCGTTTCCGGATCCATCCACGACGAGACCTCGATCTTGAGATCCTCCCAAGAATGACACACCACCACTAAAGGATGTGAAGATTTCATGCTAGCAAAATCTCCACAGAAGATATGGAGATCAAAACAATCACTATGAGTTAACGTGTTTTGATCTCTCTTTCATTTTTCCTTTTGATCTCTAAGACCAAATGAAAAACTGATATGGAGAACATGGGAGAGAGAGAGAGGCACGAAATTTGTGAGGTTTTGAGAGGCTAGCATGTGTTGTGTGTGTGGCTAGGGTTTAATGAAAGGTATATGACCTAGTCAAACACATACTAGGAGTCCTAACCTAGTTAGGCTCCAAAACAACCATCCTAACCCTAACCACCCTTAAGCACGAATTTTGCCTAAAAAATCAGCCAAAGAACCTTCCAAAATTGTCCTCCTTGACTTAGCCAAGGTCCAACCATGGCCTTAGGCTTGTATTTAATGAATCGGGCTCAATAGGATCAAGCCCACGTCTTATGGACTTATATTAAATCTAATTTAATCATAAGCCCAACATTAAACTCCTTATCTTTTAATCTAATTAAAAGATCCAAGCCCATGCTCTCTCTCGATGATAACATCACTTCCCGTCGATATTACAGAACCGTACATGAGATTTTCACCTCATACGGCTCCTCATAGGTCACAAATAAATCTAAGGACTTTCGGCATTATTTATTTGATGTGTTTGTAGGATCGATAGAGACTCAAACTCTTATCCTAAGGCCTAGAATTAGACCAATGGAATTCTGTCTGCTAGATTTATAATAAAAAAGTGCTTCTGAATTGATCTCATCTTTTAAGAATTTTCATTTTTCTTTGTTGAGTAATAACTTTATCCTTGAATAAAAAAAAAGACTTTTTTTTATAGGAATATCACATAGATATTTCAACCTATTTCAATTTATAAATCCAATTTATAATTGGACCAAGCCCAATAAAAATTAATTCAATTAATTTTACTAGCTAACTTGAAATTCTAATTAATCCAATTAATTTAATTTCAAGTCATCCATCCAATGGATTGGTATAAATAAATGATCCAATCATTTATTCTCTCCAAAGATTAATTTAATCCAATTAAATCAATCTGACTCTTCTAGAATTAATTCCAAATTAATTCTATCCCACTATAGTGGAAGGGTGTGACTATTTAGGTCCACCCTTCAGCTAGACTTGGACATGTGTGACCAACACAATTAATTAAATCTAATTTAATTAATTATTTCCTATTATCCCATAACCGGAAATGGCCCGTTACCATGGGTGGTTGTCTAGCAACAGTCCATGGCACTAGAGACTAGGTGAATGTTGGCGTGAACATTTAGGCTCCGAATCCATACGAGTACGGTCCTACTGTGAACCGTCTCCTAGCCTTAGTCAAGAGCATAGAATTGGGTATCATTCCCATCTTGACTAGGCAACTATGCTTAACACTCGAGATGCATTTACTCTACTGATCCGATCTAGGAAACCTATCCCTGATCGATCAATCGCTTTGGCCAAAGACTTTTAGAGTCTAAACCATCTCAGGGTGCATAGGAGAACTCTCTGTCATATAATGACAGGGGACAGATCCTCTCTTGGAATCCACCGTCCTTGCTACATACTCCGAGTGCACTGGATAAGGCTTAAGACAATGCCTCATGACACAGCCACCGCTTGCCATATCCAAGATACAGTCTTTGTATGCACGTGACTGCCATGATTCCTCAAGTCAGAGGACTAATTCTCGTACTATCGGAACCGGGAATCCCAGTCATACCGATTAAGCCTTAAGAGGCTTCCATATGACGATTCCCGCGAGTCACTTCAGTCAGTTGACTACCTTGCCAACTAACCCACTAAAAACTGCACAGACGACCTACGTCTCCTGCCGACGAAACACGGCTGCAGTACTTAGTGCAAGTCTCCATAGGATCCTCGATGCCCAATCTCGAGGTCCTCGATTTGGAACATTCCAGACCGACCCTTAGGAGTTGGTTTCATAGCTGCCAAACTTATGCGCAGCCCAACTCCACGGGTTAACCTTTCGATCCATGGGCATTTCGTTGTGATATTGAAACTCTACTCAATATCAGTAGTAAGCACAACGAAACATATTGCCATCTTGATGAATTCTTACCTTGTTCATCAATCTAATTTATTTGATAAAGATTATCGAATGGAAAACAGCCAATTCAATTGGCTTGTGGTCACCCATTCCAACAATATTTATATGAATATAATATATAGATTGTTTATATACTCGATCGTGGATGCTGACTATTATTAGGATTACCTTTGAGGGAAGGATCGGCCCGGGAAGCGCGCTGAAGCGCGAAAAATAAAAAAAATGATAATCTAAAGTGAATTAATCCCAATCAAAGGGTGTACCCTTGATCTTTTTCGGGCGTTCGGTGTATAAAATAAACACATATATGTAGGCCAAGACTAATATGAGAAAAACAAAGGAGCGAAAACTATAAATCGAATTTACCTTTCATCGTTTTCTCATACAGCTACATGCGTTGATTCCACTCCATTTTCATTTCTGAATCAGTCTACAACGAGATTTTCGATCTGAGATCCTCCCAAGAATGATACACCACCACTAAAGGATTTGGAGATTTCGTGCTAGCAAAATCTCCACAGAAGATATGGAGGTTAAAACAATCGCTATGAATTAATATGTTTTGATCTCTCTTTTGTTTTTCTTTTATCTCTAATACCCAAAGAGAAACTAAAGGATGGAGAGTAGGAGAAAGGGAGAGAGACAAGAAATTATGGAGAGGAAGAGAGACTAGTATGTGTTGAGTGTGTGGCTTGATTTTAATGTAGGTATATATATGACCTAATCACACATACAAGGAGTCCTAACCTAGTTAGGCTCCAAAACATCAAACCCTAGTCCTAGCACCCTTGAGCACGAAAATTAAGCTCAAAATATCATCCAAATACTCTCCATAAGGTCCTCCTTGACTTAGCCAAAGTCTAACTAAGGTCATGGGCTTGTATTTAATGGATCGGGCTGATTAATTTAAAATTAAGTCAAGCCCACGTCTAATTGACTTTAATTAAATTAATTTAATTACAAGCCCAATATTAAACTATCATTTAATCCAATTAAAGGATCCAAGCCTTTTTATCATCTCCCTTTCAATTTATGAATCCAATTTATAAATCGGACCAAGCCCAATAAAATTAATCCAATTAATTTTAATAGCTAATTTGAAATTTTAATTAATCAATTAATTAAATTCAAGTCCATCCATCCAACGGAATGGTCTAAATAAATGATCCAATCATTTATGCTCTTCAAAGATTAATTTAATCCAATTAAATTATCCGATTCTTCTAGAATTAATTCAAAATTAATTCCATCCTATTTAATGGTAGGGTGTGACTCTTTAGTCACCTTCAGCTAGACTTGGGCGTGTGTGACCAACAAAATTAATTAAATCTAATTTAATTAATTATTTTTTATTATTCCATAACCTGAAATCGTCCATTATCATGGGTGGACGTCTAGCAATAGCTTGTGGCACTAGAGACTAGGTCAATGTTGGTGTGAATATTTTAGGCTCCGAATCCATACGAGTACGGTCCTACTGTCAACCGTCTCTTGGCCTTAGTCCAGGACATGGAATTGGGTGTCGGATCCCATCCTTAACTAGGCACTTATGCTTAATATTCTAGATGTGTTTACTCTACTGATCCGATCTAGAAAGCCTATCCCTGATCGATCAATCATTTTGGCCAAAGACTTTTAAAGTCTAAACC
This sequence comes from Sesamum angolense, assembly GCA_034509725.1. NCBI lineage: Eukaryota > Viridiplantae > Streptophyta > Magnoliopsida > Lamiales > Pedaliaceae > Sesamum > Sesamum angolense. The sequence goes on from JACGWL010000002.1 coordinate 8,982,796, forward strand.
ATCTCAGAGCGCATAGGAGAACTCTCTGTCATATACTGACAGGGGACAGATCCTCTCTTCAAATCCACCGTCCTTGCTATATACTCCGACTGCACTGGATAAGGCTTATAATGACCATGCCTCATGACACAGCCACCGCTTACCATATCTAATATAAAGTCTTCGTATGCACGTGACTGCTATGATTGCTCAAGTCCGAGGACTAATCTCATACTATGGGAACCAACAATACCAATCATACCGACCAAGCGTTAAGAGGCTTCCATATAACGATTCCTGCAAGTCACTTCAGTCAGTTTACTACCTTGCCAACTAACCCACTAAAACTGAACAGACGGCCTACGTCTCCTACCGACGAAACACAGCTACAGTACTTAGCGCAAGTCTTCACAGGACCCTCAATGCCTAGTCTCGAGGTCCTCAACTTGGAACTTTCTGACCGACCCTCGGGAGTTGATTTCATAGCTGTCAAACTTATGCACAGTCCAACTCCATGGGTTTAACCTTTCGGTCAGTGGGCATTTTGTTGTGACATTGAAATTGCATTCAATATCAGTTATAAGCACAACAAAACACATTGCCATCTTGATGAATCTTACCGTATTCATTAATCTAATATTATTTAATAAAGATTGGCAAATGGCAAACAACAATCCAATTGACTTTTGGTCACCCATTCCAACAACCTTTATATTTGTGAAATTGCTATTATGTGTTCAACTGCAATTGTGTTATACAGATACTGGATGAATGATTATGTAGCTGTATAATTGATTGTGGAATGAATTGTATAGGAATTCTATTGACGAGAAGAATAATTATTACATGAAATTAATGAAAAGTTAATGATGTTGAAGTTGGGAAATGAAATAATGGCTACCTAACCGGGAAGCATAACAATTGGTTGGGATGAATGATGATATGAGGAGTTGTGTGCTAACATTGATTGACCATACCCTACGGAGCATTTTTTTTAAAAAGTTGAATCATCACAATTAAAGATTCAAGAGCAATGTGAAAAAAAGGAGTCTCTTGGTATGGGCCCCGCAAAAACTCATTGAGTTTCAGTTTGGTTAGGTTTAAGAAAACAAACTAAAAGGTCACTTTTATGCCTTGGGTTGATGTTTGATCATAGCTATGTGTTATTTCTTACATCTGCTGATAGTGTATGGCGAATATTTGGTGTGTTGTTATAATTACATTATACTTGACTTGTTGTTTCCGTGTATATATATATATATATATATATATATATATATACAGAGAGAGAGAGAGAGAGAGAGACCGAATGGCTATACTTATTGAGTAGGTTGCTCATTCCTTCCCACATATATTTCAAGATATTGGTAGCACTGACTAATACCATAGGATTTTGAGTCGTGCCGTTACTCTGAATAGGTAGGTCAGCCATGACATGATGTCAGAAGTTTAGGGCTAGGTATATTAAACATCCTAGTGTTCGTCGGGTTTGTATATAATTTTTTGTACAGTTGAAAGTTTGTTATCTCCTTTTTAAGTTGTGTACATTTTTAGGAAAGTAAATATAAACTTTTGGCGATATATGATCTCTTGTGATATGTATATATTATTTTTGTATTTATTGCAATCTTTGTAGAGAATATGTGCAATATTTTTTTTTTGTAATATAATTATATGAACATTAACATTTTGGTGCTCATGTTTTATGTGAATATTTAATTACTGTAGAGATAATTTGTAATGATGGTGGTAACTAATGCGGTATCCCCAATTTTTTCGAAATTGATGTAGTAGGCTTTATATCAATGTAATTTACCTTTTCTTTTTTTGTTTTTTGAGAGAATGTATTTCTTTGGCCAATTTTTGGGAATTCATGAATTATTTTTATTGGAGATATGTTTTGATGTTTACCACCATAGGGTCAAAATCATCTCAACGTGATGCACCAAGTGTTAGTGTAGGCTATGCGGCGCTAACTTTACTTTGTTTTATTCATATTTGCACATTGCATGCATGTGGCATTTTTTATGGACATAGATTTATTATATTCATGATCAGTAAATACTTAATTATGACTTTTGCTCAGTGGGAGTGTTAGAATAGCGGACCTGGATGCCGATTAAATTGGCATACGTGTAAGATATTCTGATAATATCTCAATTCTACGTAATATTATTTAGTGAATAAAATGAGCATTCACTATTGGCAGTTTCTTTGTTGTGCTCTTCCTGTATGTTTGCATTTCCTTTAAACATCACAACGAAGCCCACAAACCACTTTCACAATCGTGCAACTGTTGGGCCGCGGATTGGATGGCAGTCATGAAATCAAATATCAAGGGTTTGGTCTAAAATGTTCCAAGTCGAGGACCTAAAGAATTGATATCGAGTGTCCTATGGAGACTTGCATTAAGAGTCACATTCATTTAATGAGTGTTGTATTTCATCGGTGACAGACGTGGGACATCTATACGATCTTAGTGGGTCGATTGGCTAGGTGTCGAATCGACTGAACTGATTCACGGGGATCATCATATGGAAACCTTGGAGTTTTGATCGGTATGACTTGAGTCCTCGGCTCTGATAGTACGGGAGTAGTCCTCAGACTTGAAGAATCACGATAGTCACGTGCATACGATGACTGTATCTTAGATCTGTGCGAGAGGTGATCGTGTCATCATAAGCCTTGTCTAGTGTAGTTGGAGTTTTAGCAAGGACAGTGGGTTTCAAGTAGATGATCCATCCCCTGTCAAAATGTGATAGAGGTATCTCCTATATACTTGGAGATTCATTCACGCTCTATGAAACTATGGCCACAATCATTGGTCGAATAGGAAAAGAGATTCCTATGTTGAGCAATTCGGCGTAACACAATCTCAAGTATTAAGCATTGACCCTTGTCCAATATGGAACCGACATCAAATTCTATGCCATAGACTAAGGTCGGCAGACAATAGACGGAAGGACCTTACCCGTATGGACTAGAGAGCCTAAAAATTCACACAAATATTCACTTAGTCTCTAGTGTCATAGACCATCGCTAGACGGTCACCCATGGTAACGGGCTTTCTTGATCAAGGGTTGATCGAGATTTATTAATTAAATTAGATTTATTATTGTGTTAGACACTAGCCCAAGTCTAGCTGAAAGGTGACCCTTAAGAGTCACACGCAAATCACCAAGAAGGGACGAATAATTAATTTAAAATTAATTCAGTAAGTAATTGGATTACTTACAAATGAGAGAGATCCATTGGATGGAGGAGCCTAAGAGTAAATTAATAGAATTAGTTTATAATGGGTTTGGTCCTTATTATTTAAAAAATTGGACTTATTAATTAATAGAGACTACTGGGTTCATGCATTTAATTGGATTAAATACATGAAAGGCTTAATTGGGTGGATTTTAATTAAATTGAATTTAATTTAAAATCAGTTGGGCCTTGTATTTTAGAGCATAAAATTGGCCAACACGCTCTAGGAATTAAGCACACTTGAAATTCTATGAAAGGAAATAATTGACTAGCAATTCTCACTTTTGAAAAGTGTTATGTTGATCATTCTTTATTTAGAATAAAGAATATATTGCCTTATGGATGATGGAATGAACCCAGACACATTCTAGTACATCCATACAAGGTGTGTGTGTATATATATATATATATATATATATATATATATAATATATATATATATATATTATAATTAATTATTTAGATTAATTAATTAAAAAATAACACACAAAACCCTCTCCTCTCCTAGCCAGTCGACCGCCCCTCTCTCTCTATACACTTGGTGTTCCTTTTCTCTTATTTTCTTCTAGCAAAGGGAATCAAGGGATCCCCATTTTCGGTTTGGTGTGGACGTATTTTACAGGACTTCTATGTTGGAGTCTCCCGTGAACAAATAATGAAAGAGGAGGCTCGAAGGAAATCGAACAAAAGGCTTTTATTTTATTTATATCTCTAGCGCTCCTTGTTTTTTATTTCCACTATAGCCCCATTTTTGTTTTCTAGTTTCTTTTTAACTACATCAAACGCCAGGGAACTCCAAGGGTACACCCCTTGGAACCATTGTCTTATTTTATTCGATTTTAATTTTATTTACCGCTTCCATTCGCGCGTTCCCGGGCCTATCCACTCGCTCCTTTCAAGTGGTATCAGAGGCCGGTTAGATGTAGGGGCTATGACCAGCAGCACACAGCTCGCCTATGCGCTACCAGGCCAGTGCGCACACTGGAAGACGGTGTGTGCGTGGGTCACGCATGCAAGTAGTGGATGCCGCAGGGACTGCTGCTATGTCGACGGCCAACGACTGGGCCTTTTTTTGTCGTTTCTTTTAGAAAAATTAGATTTTCTTATTTCTGCACATTTTCTAAAAATTATAAATTTTTGCTAATTTAATTCTGGAATAAATTTGATTTTTTCTAGGATTAAATTACTTAAATTAATTTGGTTTACTTGTGTGCATTGGATGCACGGGATATGATCATCCTTTTAAATTATAAATTTTAGATTTGTATTTTCTGCATATAATTGTTGGTTGTGATAATTGTAAATCGCGTTGCACATGGTATGTATGTTTTGTCTAGCATGCTTAATTGAATCTATGTGCTAGTAATTGTTGATGGATGATCATAGAGCCTTACATCGGATGTATGTATTTTATTTTGTTGGGTGGGCTCGTGTGCCCTAGTGATTTATTGCTCCCTCCTCTCTCTCTCTCTCGTTTTATGCCTTGGAGAAATAAGGTTTGCTCTCCTCCCCATTATGTACTCCCCTCGACTTAAGATCGGTGTTTCTCTTTCAATTGTAACGAGAGTAGATTAGGATCCTTTGGTGAGGTTTTATATTTTTATGTAAAAACAAGTCCATGGAGAAGATGGCCCACGAAGAAGGAAGGAATTTCAAGCCCCATTAACATATTAAGGGGTAAAACACTTATGTAATAGTATAGGACCACCTTAGATAGTCCTTAGACTTGCTGCAGGATCAGTGGGTCGCATAGATTGGACTCATGATCATCCAACAGGGGTATGCTAGGTTTCATTACACCCGATGCATTTACTTAATGCTGTAAATATTTTATATTTATGCATGCAATGTTATCATTTGATGAGGTCTCGGTCTAAAACTCAATACTATCTCTCATTTAGTTAGACCAAGTTGAATATTAAGCCCATAATGGACTTGGATTAAAATTATTTTGATTTGTCCATGCCTTTCATCCACCGCAATGTGGTGAGGAAGCTACCACTACCCAGTTGTGGTCTCACGAGTTGTGGCACATTTGGAATAGAGGAAAGTTGCATCATTCTTGTGAACAAAGGAATATGTTCACCATTTCCCTAACACGAGTCGTGGGGGACGACGATTGAAATATGATTTGTTTGATGGGTCGGGCCTAACACCGAGTAAATGACCCACTTGGAGTCACTGGAATCATGTGTAGAGGTGAGGACAAAGATCTTGGGAATCCCATGAAATGAAAATGGTATATGATACCTTATATATACCTCCCATAAGGTCTTTCTCATGTGAATCGTAAAAGCGGGGCATATTAAACGCACTTGTGAATCCCAAGCCCACTAGGAAAATGGTTTTCCGAAACCCCACTTGATAGTGGTGGACTTTCATATAAATAATGGGAGAGTTAAAGACTAAAGGCCAAGTTTTTAAGCTTATTCAAAATATTACGATCATTTGTTGATTTATATTTATTTTCTATTTTCTAGAAAATGTCTGAGAACCCTTTAACCATAATTATGGAGGCTAACAAATTCAATTGCACGAACTATAACGACTGACTGCAAAATCTGAGGATTATTCTAGATTTCTAGAACCCAGGCTATATCTTGGACATGCCGCACCCGACGGCCTTGTCGGAAGGGTCCTCGCTCGAGGAACATGTTATGTTCAAAAAATGGTTGAGGACAATCGCAAGGTCTGCAGTATCATATTAGCTTCGATGACTAATGACATCCAAAGTAATATGATAGGCTTAATGACATTCCCTTGATAATGCTCTGCATGAAATAGGTTTATGCGATTCCTAATAGGCATATTAAATATGCCACCACAAAAGCATTCTTCGGGACCAAGATGGCTAAGAGATCCTCTCTGCATAGTCATGGGATGAAGATGTTATCCCTAGTGGAGAAGCTCGAAGATCTCAAACTTGGGCTTGATAATGACACGTACATAGATGTGATCCTACAGTCACTTCCTCCGTCCTACGACCCGTTTATTATTAACTACAATATGAATGAGCTTGAGAAATCCATAAATGAGTTAATTAATATGTTGGTCCAATACGAGGAGGATGACAACTAGGTTATGGCACAGGCGAAAGGGCCCGAAATCTTATCACGAATCCATAGAAATTCTTAGACACCACCATTTGCTTAGAGCGATGGTAAGAAGATGTGACGTGTGGTTGGACCGCAGAATATTGGCAGAAATCACAATAGACCCGTAAGACTTAGTCGGTATCACAGATTACTCATGATCAGGTTAGTCTGAAAACATTAGTAATTGGCTTTAAGGTCAAGTGGCAGATTGTTGGAATAGGTGACCAAAATGCCAATTAGATTGGCCGTTTTGGAAACCATTCAAGAAATGTTTATTTAAGTAATAATATTGAATAAAATGAGAGATCAGTAATTTGATATTTTCTTTGTTGTGCTCATTCTGTATGTTTGCATTTCATTCAAGCATCACAACAAAGCTCACAGATCACTTTTACAGTCGTGCAACAGTTGGACCGCGCATTGGATGGCGGTCATGAAATCAACTGCCAAGGGTTGGGTCTAAAATGTTCTAAGTCGAGGATCTCAAGAATGGGCATCGAGTGTTCTATGAAGACTTGCACTAAGAGTCGCATTTATTGGATGAGTGTCGCGTTTCATTGGCGACAGACGTGGGACGTCTATGCGATCTTAGTGGGTCGATTGACTAGGTGTCAAATCGACTGACTGACTCATGGGGTTCGTCATATGGAAGCTTTAGAGGCTTGATCGGTATGACTTGAATCCCTGACTTCGATAGTAAGGGAGTAGTCCTCAGACTTGAGGAATCACGGCAGTCACGTGCACACGATGACTGTATCTTGAATCTGTGCGAGAGTTGATCGTGTCACAAACATGGTCATCATAAGTCTCGTCTAATGCAGTCGAAGGGTGTAGCGAGCACGGTGAGTTCCAACAAAAGGATCCGTCTCCTATCAGTATATGACTGCGGTATCTCCTATGCACTTGGAAACGCGTTTACGCTCCATAAAATCTGTAGCTACAGTGGTTGATTGAATAGGAACTGGGTTTCTATGTCGAGCAATTTGGTGAATGCAGTCACAAATATTAAAGTAAAGACGCCTAGTCAAGGATGAAAACCGACACCAAATTTCATGCCCTAAACTAAGATCGGGAGATGGTAGATGGAAGGACCGTACCCGTATCGACTCGAGGGTCTAAAAGTTCACACGGACATTCACCTAGTCTCTAGTTTCGTGGACCGTTGCTAGACGTCCACCCATAGTGACGGGCTTTCTTGGTCAAGGGTTGATCAAGAATTACTAATTAAATTAGATTTAGTTAATAATAGTATTGGATACTAGCTCAAGTCTAGCTGAAAGGTGAACCTAAAGAGTCACACACAAATAACTGAGAATAGACAAGGAAGTAATTTTGAATTAATTCTGTAAGTAATTAGATTACTTGCTAGAGAGAGATCCATTGGATGGAAGGCCTAAATATTACATTAATGGGATTAATTTAATATTGGGCTTGTCCTTTCATTTAATAAGTTGGACTTATTGAATTAATAAAATAATTTTGGGCTTAAGTATTTAATTGGATTAAATACATATTGGGCTTAATTAAGTGAATTTTAATTAAATTGATTTTAATTAAAATCAAGTGGGCTTGTATTTTTATCATAAAAATCGGCCACTCCATTTAATTAAGCACATGAAAATTCTAGGAAAAGAAATATTTGACTAGCAATCTAACTTTTTGAAAGTTTCATGCTAGTCATTCTTTATTTGAAATAAAAATATATTACCTTATGGATGATTGAATGTATCTAGGCACATTCTAGTTCATCCATACAAGTATATATATATATATATATATATATATAGGTTTTAATTAATTTATTTATAATAAGTAAATATTACATAGGACGACACATAGTGTGAGGTGTAGGATACACACACTCCTTCCTAGAACCCTAATTCGGTCGCCTCTCTCTATTCCTCTAACTTTTGGAGTTATTCCTTTCGCTTGGTCTCTTCTAGCAAGAAGATCAAGAGATCCAATTCCAGTGTGTGTGAACGAACTAGAGGGCTTCCACGTTGGACCCTCAGGTGAACAAAACAACCAAGGAGGAGTTCAGAAAGTTTGAAAAATGAAGAGGTAATTCTTGTCTTCAATTATTGCACCTCTTGATTTTTAAGTTTCACGATAGCCCCAGGTATTGTATTTTATGTTTTATTTCATAATACTAAATCGAACTCCCTAGAACTCTGAGGGTACACCCCTTGGAACCATGGCTTTAATTTTATTCGCATGGTGTTTTACGTTTAATCATCTAATTTTTATGATCATTCCGTCTTATTTATTCATTGCTTCCGCTTGTGCATCCCCGGGCCGATCCACGTGAACTTTTCAAATGGTATCAGAGCTCGGTTCAATGTAGGGGCTATGGTTTGTGTGAATAAGCATAATAACATGAATTTTATTGCTTCTGAAGCATGTCACTTATTTTGCTTATTTTTGTTAATTTTGTATAGAAAGTAGCATGTTTAATTTTTATGATTTTTAGGACGATTAAATATTTTGAAAAATTGGATTTTTTTAAGTACTTGTTTTATTTTCAGTTTATATTGCAGAACAAAAAAAAGGGGGCGGTACTATAGCAGTGCACTGCCGGTCGGCAGCGCACAGTGTGCGTGCAGCTGGGCCTGTGCGTGCGCCATGCACGCACGGGTAGACAGTACGCACACATGGCCGTGCGCCCCTGGCAGGATGCACGCGGGCCTGCGCAGGTGGGCGCACAGGCAACATGGCTGCCGGCTGTAAGCCGACCATTGATAGTTGGGTCGTTCTTTGTCGTTTTTTCCGAAAAAATAAATTTTTTTTCTACAATATTTTAAAAATATTATTAATTTTGTTAATTTAATTTTTGATTAAATTGGATTTTTTCTAGAATTAAATTACTAAATTAATTTGGTTTATTTATGTGCACTGGATGCACGACTTATGTTTATCCTTTTAAATTACAAATTTTGAACTTGTGATATTTGCATACAATTGTTTGTTGAGATATTGGATATCGTAGTTTTTACATTGGATAAATGTTTTATTTTCTAGCGTGATTAAATTGGACTTTTGTGCTAGATGGTTGTTAATGGATGATCACGGAGCCCTAAGACCACATGTATATATTTTATTTTCTATTGGGTGGGGCCCGCATGCCTCTTGATTTTTACTTCTCATCTCTCATTTTATGCCTTGAAATAATAAGGCTTGCTCTTCCTCCCTATTAATGTACCACCCCCCCCCCCCAACTTTTGATCGAGATTTCTTTTTCTGATGTACTGAGAGTGGATAGGATTTTTAATGAGGTTTTATTTTATATAATTAAAGCAAGCCCACGGAGGATGGAGGCCCAAGGCAGAAACTTGAGAAGATCCAAGAGAGCTTACAAGGCCCATTAGCTTGATAATGGATAATGAATTTTGTAATAGTATAGGGCCACCTTAGTCAGACCATAGATCCACTGAGGACTTAGTGGGTCGCGTAGGTTGGGCTCGTGATCATCCAACATAGGTGTGCTAGGTTTATTTACATGCGATGTATTCATTAAATCCTTTAATATTCGATATTTATGTGTTTATTTAAATGTTTTAATATTTGATATTTATGCATGCAAAACACTAACGTGATGAGGTCTTGGTCAAAATATTTTAACTCTCACTTGGTTGGACCAAGTTAAGGTGTTAGGCCCACAATGGACTTGGATCAAAATTGTTTTTGATCTGTCCAATTTTTTCATATACAATAACATGGTGAGGAAGCTGCCACTACCCAAGTGTGGTCTCACGAGTCGTGGCACACTTGGAATAGAGGCAAGCTGCACTGTTATCGTGTATAAAGGAACACATTCAATGTTTCTCTATCTCACGAGTCATGGGGAGCAACAGTTGAGGTGTGGTTTAGTTGATGGTTGAACTTAACACTAAGTACATATTAGGCCTGTAATGGACTTGGATCAAAATGGTATTTGGATCTGTCTAGGCCTTCCATCCATAACAATGTGATGAGGAAGGTACCGCTACCCAAATGTGGTCTCACGAGTCGTGGTACATTTGGAATAGAGGCAAGTTGTACTATTGTTATGAACAAAGAAATACGCTCAATGTTTTCTTTCTCATGAGTCATGGGGGGCAACAGTTGAGGTATGCTTTGGTTTGATGGGTTGGGCTTAACACCGAGTAGCATGATTCGCTTGAAGTTCTTGGGATCATGTGAAGAGGTGAGGCAAAATATCTTGGGAATCTCATGAAATGAAAATGGTTTGGATACCTCCCATGAGACTTTTGCTATGTGAATCGTAAAAGCGGGGCATGGCAAATTCGCTTGTGGATCCCAAGCCCACTACGAAATGGTTTTCCAAAACTTCACTTGAGAGTGGGAGGGGTTAATATGTATTTTCTGTTTTACATTTAGAATGTATGTCTAAGAAACCATTTTCAATTATTTTGATTTTAAGACTATTTTTTTAATGGAACGCTTTAATAAACAAATTGGCTGCGAAATATAAGGATTGTCCTCAATTTCCGGAACTTGGCTTGTATCATGGATAAGCCACTTCCTTCGGGCATGCGATAAGGGTCCTAGCCTAAGGAACGTTTGACGTTCCGGGTTAAGGCATCAGGACAATCGCAAGGTCCGTAATTTCATACTTGCTTCCAAAACTAATGAGAGTATGATAGACTGGATTTTGTTGGCTCGAAAAATGCACCACATAAAAGGATTTATGAGACTCCAAACTGGCAAATTGGATATGCTGCAACGGTGGCATTTTTCGGAGCCAAGATGACTGCAGGATGTTTGTACATAAACATGGGATTAAGATGCGATCTCTTATGGAGAAGCTCAAGGATCTCAGTGTCGATGTACATTGACCTGATCCTTCAATTCCTTCATCCCTCTTTCGACCTGTTTGTCATGAACTCTAAATGATCTTGAAGAGTCTATTCATGAGTTGATAAACATGGTTACACCAAAAAAGGCAACGATTGAAAAATCTGGGCCGACGGTATTGGCTTGGGAGGCTTCAACCTCAAAAGCGAAAGGCAAGGATGCCAGACGCTGGATGAGGAAGAATGATGAAGTAGAGTCTAGCGCTGCAAACGCTTTGAGCGCTCCTATTACCTCGCTAGACGAGGGCAAAGGAAATGGAAACATGGTTAGGCAGTCAAGAGTTACATAGAATGTTTGCATAAATTGCCGAAGGGCATTGGAAGAAAGAGTTCGTGAACTCCCTTCCAGTCATGGTATTGCAATTGTTATGAGTGACATGATTACTAATTCTACTCCCTAGGTATTGGATACCTGCTTTTAATAAGCTCATATCTGCAAACGATTTGTAGAAATGAAAACGAGTAGAAGACTAAGACATATAGCCTTCAGGCTAGGCAATGGCTAGGTCATCGTTGCAAAAGCTATAAGGGTAAGTAGACTTAGTTATTAGTATTCATGCTAGGATGGTATACAATTACGTAACCCAGCATGATGAAGTTTTCGTTAGTCAAATTGTTGGACAAATTGGACTACAAACTTGATCAATAAAAGTTTTTTTTATTTGACGAGGGTTTGTTGAGTTATAAGTTGTCTTACTCTATTTTTCATTTATATTATGAAATGCTCAAAACAAATAGTTTTATGATAATGAAGAATCAAAACTTATAAAACGGCATGCATAAGCTAGGCCAAATTCTTTTAGTTTGGATAAGTAGGTTGGTAGATTCAAGGAGTCTAGCAATAGACGAATTGGGTTTACTAACTTATGAATCTTTCCTAAGAAGGAAGAAAGTCGTGAAAGCACTTTATGGGACAAAGTATGCTTTCCATATGATCTGTTGGATTTAATCTAAATGGACATCTGTAGGTCCCTAAATACACAACGACTAGTAGAGGGTTCACAAGTCTAAGAACTTTTTGAAAGATCGAGAAATTAAACTTGTAGTGAAGAACCAAATTGGTTGCGAAGACAAATCTTTCTATTGGATTGAAATGACGTGAATTTAGTGGGAGACACTTGAAGTATCTCAACGATAATGGAATTCTCATTCGATGGAATTCTTCCTAGAAAAGACGATGTAGAACTATCTCTGGTAAGGAAGAGATTGAACCTCGATTGGATATGGTTCAGTTGGTGTTTTCACTAAATTACCTAGCCTATCTGGATATGAACTTTAAAAAAAAAAACTATCAAGTTGAACAGCATGGCATTTTCTTAAGGTCACGATTCAGACACCATACTTGATATGGGTTGGCAAGCATGTATCCTACGTAGGTGCTTGAGTATGAGGAATGGTCCTGCATATGTCAAGGGACTAGTGGGAGGCAAATTAGACTTGAAGTCTGATTTGTGAAGGTTCATTATGGAATAATGCAAACATCATTTGTAATCAAATCTACACTGACTGTATTCTAAAATCTTCGAACAAATGGCTAGTAACATCAGGGTATGAGTTTTTGAGTCTTAACTGGATAAGGAGAAGCGATATGAGACATTGATCCGAATAAAAATGGATTGAAGTCATAATATCCATTATGGAGTTCAAACTAGGTTTGAACATCCGATATATAGAATACTTGTTTTGGCAAGTTCGTGAGGTACACGACTTGGTCAAGAACAAAGGGAAAGATGAATGGGAGCTTAATTTGTTCCTAGTGTTATAGGTGTTAAAACATCTGTTATCATTTTGAATGGTAGAAAGGTGTTGTGAAACGCCAAAGACACGAATGTTGTTCCTGAAATTTCTTCATATAGGAATTAGATTCCTATCTAGAGATAAGTTGTCCAAGATTCAATCATGATAGACTGATGAGGAGCTTAGATGTTTGACATCTCCTATGTCTTTGCTGTAAGCGGCATGGGAATGTCGTTCGATGCAATAAGCCCGATGTTGTTTATATCGAGTGTGCACTAACAAATCAATATACATCTGTTGAAAAGCTATCTTTAACACCTGAATAAGGGTTAGAGAAGAGCTCTTAACGCAAACTAATGGAGAATAGATTCTGCAAGGCTATAGTGATAATAACTTCCAACATCATGTGAATAACATTATAGTCTAAAAAACAAGCATACTCTCGAACTTTATAATGAAGAGGTAACTTGAAAAGGTTCCAATAGGAATACCACACGGAATTTCATCATGGAAGTTGAATATATGGCAACTTTAGAAGTTGCGTTGGAAAATGGTTAGGATTGAAAAACTACACCAAATCTATTAGGTATGCTGCCTAGCATGGCCACGCAGTAGTCACTTAGAGGATGACAACTAGGCTATGGCACAGGTGAAAGGGCCCGAGATCTCATTACGAGTCTATAGAAATTCTTAGACACCACCATCTACTTGGAGCGATTGTAGGAAAATGTGACGTGCGGTTGGACCGCAGAACATTGGCAGAAATAACAATAGACCCATAAAACCTAACCGGTATCGCAGATTGCTCATGACCAGATTAGTTTGAAAATATAAGTAATTGGCTTTAAGGTCAAGTGAGAGATTGTTGGAACAGGTGACCAAAAAGCCAATTGGATTGGCGGTTTTGGAAACCATTCAAGAAATCTTTATTTAAGTAATATTGTTTAGTGAATAAAATGAGTGTTCACTAATTTGGCATTTTCTTTGTTGTGCTCATTCTGTATGTTTGAATTTCATTCAAGCATCACAACAAAGCCCACAGACCACTTTCACAACGTGCAACAGTTTGATCGCGCATTGGATGGCAGTCATGAAATCAACTACCAAGGGTTGGGTTTGAAATGTTCCAATTTGAGGACCTCGAGAATGGGCATCGAGTGCCTATGGAGACTTGCACTAAGAGTCGCATTAATTTGACGAGTTTTGCATTTCATCGGCGACAGACGTGGGATGTCTATGCGATCTTAGTGGGTCGGTTGACTAGGTGTCAAATCGACTGAACTGACTCGCAGGGATCATCATATGGAAGCCTTAGAGGCTTGGTCATATGACTTGAATCTCCAACTCTGATAGTACGGGAGTAGTCCTCAGACTTGAGGAATCACGGAAGTCATGTGCACACGATGATTGTATCTTGAATTTGTGCGAGAGTTGATCATATCACAGGCATGGTCATTATAAGTCTTGTCTAGTGCAGTCGAAGTATGTAGCGAGAACAGTGAGTTCCAGTTTATCCATCTCCTATTAGAATATGACAGCGGTATCTCCTATGCACTTGGAGATGCGTTTACGCTCCACGAAATCTATAGCTACAGTGGTTGATCGAATTGGAAATGGGTTCCTATGTTGAGCAATTTAGTGAACACAGTCTTAAGTATTAAAGCATAGACGCCTAGTCTAGGATGGGAACCGACAGCAAATTCCATACCCTAGACTAAGGCCAAGAGACGGTAGATGGAAAAACCGTACCTGTATGAACTCGAGAGCCTAAAAGTTCAAACGGACATTCACCTAGTCTCTAGTGTCGTGGACTGTTGCTAGACGGCCACCCATGATGACGGGTTTTCTTGGTCAAGGATTGATCAAGAATTATTAATGAAATTATATTTAATTAATAATATTGTTGGACACTAGCCCAAGTCTAGTTGAAAGGTGAACCTAAAGAGTCACACGCAAATCACCGAGAATGGACAAGAAATTAATTTGAAATTAGTCCGTAACTAATTAAATTACTTGCTAGATGAGAGATCCATTGGATGGAAGACCCAATATTAAATTAATCAAATTAATCGAATTAATTTAATATTGGGCTTGTCCTTATTATTTAATAAGTTGGACTTATTAAATTAATAAAGATTATTTTGGGTTTAAGTATTTAATTGGATTAAATACATATTGGGCTTAATTAAGTGAATGTTAATTAAATTAGATTTAATTAAAATCAAGTGGGCCTTGCACTTTTTAGTATAAAAATCGGCCACCCCGTTTAATTAAGCACATGAAACTTCTAGAAAATGAAATATTTGACTAGCAATCTAACTTTTGAAAAGTTCAATGCGAGTCATTCTTTATTTGGAATCAATAATATATTACCTTATGGATGATTGAATGTATCTAGACACATTCTAGTTCATCCATACAATATGTATATATATATATATATATATATATATTTAATTAATTATTACACAAGACAACACATAGTGTGGGGTGTAGGATACACACACTCCTTCCTAGAATCCTAATTCGGTTGCCTCTCCCTCTTCCTCTAACTCTTGGAGTTCTTCCTTTCTCTTGGTATCTTTTAGCAAGGAGATCAAGAGATCAAATTTCGATGTGGTGTGGACAAACTAGAGGGCTTCTACGTTGGAGCCTCAGGTGAATGAGACAACCAAGGAGGAGTTCAGAAAGCTTGAAAAACGAATAGGTAATTCTTGTCTACATTTATTGCACCTCTTGATTTTTAAGTTTTCACCATAGCCCCATGTATTGTATTTTATGTTTTATTTCATAATACTACATCGAACGCTCGAGAACTCCAAGGTACATCCCTTGGAACCATGGCTTTAATTTTATTCACATGGTTTTACGTTTAATTATTTAATTTATATGATTATTTGTTCTTATTTATTCACCGCTTCCGCTTGAGCGTTTTCGGACCGATCCACGCGATCCTTTCAATTTTGTCTTTTGATTTGATGGGTCCCCACAAGTGGGACCTCCAGAAATTGTGTTTATTCCACCACTTATAGGTTGGTTGTCATCTTCATCGCCTGGAGCCCTTCGATACGGGCTTATTGGGTCCCTCTCTTGGTACCTTCGCTCGTGGCTTTCGGACTTGTGCCTTCCCCAGGTGCACTCTTCATGCCTTTTAGATTTCCTAGCCTCATGCTTTGCAATAAACTCTTTTAGGTATCATTGCCTTATCAACCTCTCAGTTTGATCCTTTAATTGAAAATAATCTTCGGTATCATACCTTCTATCCTTGTGAATTTGCAATGGAATTTTGACCTGTTCTTTAATGGAGTTGGACTAGTTTTGGGAGCCCACTGTAGCAATTTTTTCTTAGTATTCGGTAAAGTTTTAGTCCTTGTTGTAGTCAAAGGTGTATACTCGTGGAATCTCTTATATTTTTGGGGTGGGTCTTTTTCATACGCAAAGTTTACTGTGTCTTTTCCCGATTTGTTCTTTTTCTAATCCTCTTCTTTCGACACTTGGACCTTCCATTCATTTTCTTTGAGGAGGTTCATTTCTTCTTCTTGTATGTATTTTTCTGCAATTAAAAGTAATTCCTCTACATCCATCTAGGGATCTCTAGCTAATGCAGAAGCTATAGTTCTTTTCTTCAGGCCATGAAACAAGATAGAAGTCATCATATCAACTCTTAATTAAGTCAGGCACCTCAAACCCCTCGGTGTTGAATCTTTTAATAAAGGGTCTTAAACCATCATCTTTCTACGAATGGTGATCAGATACATTGCCGATCTCTTTGCTTTCCTCTTGCTGGAAAAATAATACAAAAATTTCCTGGCTAATTGATCATACAAAACAACTATCGTGGGGACTAGTGAATCGAACCACTCCTGGACTCTGTTATAAGGTGGTGAAAAATATCTGACAAAAGAGAGTGTCTGACAGTCCATACAACTGCAAGATATTGTCAAAGGCTGTCAAGTGCTCTTCTGGATCCTTTTCACCATGATATTTTGGGAGATTTGGGATTTTTCCATTGAGAGCTAGAGTTTCTGCCAAAATTTCTAGAATGAATGGACATCCTAACCTTATAACACCATATCCTAAAGCTGGATTCTCTTGGATTAAAACGATAGATCATCTTAGATCTTCCAACCTATGACTGAGGTGATCAATTTGTTCACTCAACTCACGGATTTCATCTTCGCTTTTGTGACATTCCTCCTCTACAGAGATTCTCCTGCTATTCACTTCCTAATAGAGAGCTCTACGAACTCTTTATTGGGATCGTCCGCGCAGAGGGAGGGGAGGAGGGATTTCTTCTTCCCTCACCAGGAAAAATCTTCTCCTATCCCACGGATTTGGTAGGGGTTGTGGGAAATACCGCTCCACTGAATCCTCTTGTTCTTCCATCATCAACTCAGGTGCTACAGGAGGTGGAGGTGGGGGCATCATGCCGCGTTTGGCCGCCCATTCCTCAAACATTCTTGTCAAGCCATGTCGTGAAATAGTAATCATTTTTGCTATCTCAAGTGGGTTAATGGGATGCGTACCCAACGGGCCAATTGCAATTTGCTTTTCATGCCCTGTTTGGGAGTTGCTGGGAGTCTCAATCATATTCTTTTTACTAAAAAAGAATTACTGACATTTTTCCATAGATCACGTCAAATGTTCTACTAGAAATGACTACCAGGTATCTGGATGAACTAAACTATAGATTTAAGTCTCCAACCACTCCTAATGCAATGGATATTCTCTTAGAGGTAGAATAAGCCTGCAAAATAACACAAGGTTAGAGCAAGTCGGAATGAGTTTTGGCGATGACTCTCTAACGTTCAAGTTAGTATGAATTGAAGGCATCTCACAGAAAGAGAGTAAGAGTTGGAGTGGCAAAAGTTGTACCTGATGTTGGAAAGCCAATATATATAAGTGCCAATTGGATTATACGATTTTACGTGCACTCTAGATCAATAATTCGATTCAACAGTGTGCAATGGGCCGTACATATCCTGAAGATAACGACAAGAGGTAGTAGGGGACAAAAATATGTTCATACTATTAAAAGTTGTTGTGGTACTACTAGTGCCAGACTAATGTCGATTTCACCAAACATGAATGTCTTGAACAACACCTTTGTACTTGGGCATGTTCTCTTGTGGCTGGACCTAATGTTTCAAGGGCTAAATGCTCACATTGAGGTCTTGTTTCCACTCAGCCAAGGACCATAATTGGAGCTCTCTTCGTGGGTCTCGAAAGTCTTTGAAGAGCATATGAAATATCTAGGGTTGGCAATTTCAACCCGAACCTGGAAAACCCGCCCCGGACTCGCCCCGTATGGGGCGGGTCTGGGATGCCATTTTTCGGTTCGGGGCGGCTCTGGGCAGCTAAAACCTGCCCGCCGGGTCCGGGGCGGGTTACGGGTCCTGTCTCGAACCCGCCCCATTGGACCCGACTCCGGTCCAACCCCACCTCTTTTTTTATTGTATATTATTAATATATACAATATATTATAAATAAAAAATTATCTTATTATATATATGAATCCTAAATAATTTTTGCATATACCCAATATATATAAAAATACCAAAAATAAATATTAGTTGATAAAAAGTTTAATAATTTAGATGAAAGTATTTTTTGTCTTATCCAATTCATTTTAGATTGAAAATTATATTAAAATATTTAAATCTAAATTGATATTATTTCTTAAAAAAATATTAATTTAATGTATTCTTTGTATAAATTAATTAGGTCGGGACAGGGCGAAATTTTTAGCATGGCGAGGTGAGGCTGGGACGGGTTATGGGGCTCGCAAAAATTAAATTAGGCAGGTCTGATACGGGTCCAGGCGGGGCGGGGGAGGGTTATGGGGCTGGCAAAAATTAAATAGGGTGGGTTTGGTACGGGTCCAAGTGGGGCGGGGCGGGTTACGGGTCTGACAAAAATTAAATGAGACGGGTCTTGAATCCAGGCGGACTCATACTAGACGCGCCCCATTGCCATCACTAAAAATATCCCCACATCAATATTTGAATTTAGAATCTCTTACTTGTTGTAGATCAGTACTACATTAAACAATTATCTTATATGAAAATTTAAATCATTAAATCTTTAATATTAATATCCATTAACCACGGGTGGTGGTTTTACACATTTCTTTGTTGTTTAAACACTTGGCATATGCCCATTCCTTAGAAAGGTTTCAAAAGGCCCGTGAGCTCAGCCGCGTCGGCCTCAACTTTCCACTCACGACTTGGCATGTGACTCGGTTTCTAAAGGCACCGACTGCAGTAACAACTGTATTCTTGCGAATAATCACTCTCTTACATTAGGAAAAAAGAGACAAACAAGGAACTATTACAGCGTATGCGTAAGAATAGTAATTGTGACTCCAAGTAAATTCGTGGAACCCTAAATCGAGAAAAAATCATGATGGGTACGGTCCTACCTACCATGAAGTAGCAGTCATTGCTATACCATATACGATTTGCGTACTTTCTACATTTCTTGGACTGTCCCAAGATTTTTCCTCATAAGTTTCGAGGGTGTTTTAGTGTATTTCTATAATTATTTTTTGTTTTTTCTTTTGTAGTGTATTTAAAGACCTCACAGCCCTCCTCTTCTTTCTTGATAAGTGAAGCTACGGTGCTCGTGCTCCGGATCTTTCTGTTAAAGGGTGGAGGATTCCTTCGTGGGATCTCGCCGGAGTGATTCTTCCGGTGAGTTCTTACTCTTATTTGGGTTCTGCTTTTATGAGTTTCTGTGCCGTATTGAACTGCGTTTTCTTGATCCGGTTTTAATGGGGGGGAGTGTAATGATTAGAAGCACTGGGGGGTTGTTGAGTTTTGTTTATTGTTAATTGGGTTTTGTAGAACGTGGATTTTGACTTAAATTGGTCGGTTTTTGTTTAATTCTGTTGCAGGGTTTCTTGTGTTGAGTTTAGAGGAAGGAAAGCAGTGGGGAGGGCTCTGCTTTTTTCCCCGGTCCGAATCCAAGAAGTGTGAAAATTCCTCTTTTCAAGGGAGAAAAGTTCTTTTCTTTTTCTCTCCCTTTCAGTCTGCTTTTTTCTTGATTCATTGTTGAGAAATGGGATGGAAAGTTGTTGCCAGTTCTTTACGTTGGTCACAATCGACAGTTCCTCACATGCCATCTTCTTCCCAAACATTAGCGTCAGCGATTTACTCCCCATCGTCCTCGAAACGACGTTCACTTAGCTGGGATGGAGCTCTCATCTGCCGGTACGTGGAGAGCTCGGCCCTGTTGTTGGGTGCCCCCCAGTCCTGCAAGCGCAACAGGTCTCGATCTTGTAATAGTAGGAGATCCCGGATTGGAACTATCAGAAGAGCATTGAGTGCTAGCTTGGATTCGTTCTCAGATGAAGAATTTCTTCAAAAAGATTGAAGAATCGGCCCTCAGGTTTCAACTCAGTGATGACGATGAGGGTGAGAGTGCAAGAACTGATGATTCTGTGCAAGCAAGGTTGGAAAACACGGATGCTGCTTCCAGTGCTGAGGATAAGTTCTTGGAAAATTTGAAGCAGTTTGATGCTTCAGAGCCACCTGATTTCTCGGAACGAGATGAGATAATTCCTGCTAACATTGAGAGGAAGGCGAATAGCGTTGAAATTCCGTTGTCACTTAGAATAATAAAGCGGAAGAAACAATGGCAAGAGGGTTTATGGAAGCTGGGGAGTCGGCCTACTGCTCAGTGAAGAAGGCCTTTTCGTCTATGGTGTTTATAATCCGCGAGCTCCATAGTTTTACTCTGCAGATGAGGGAGGTTTTGTATTATGAAGATTTACAAGGGATTTTGGCAAATGTTCAGAAGGAAATGCACGCTTCTTTCGTCTGGTTGTTTCAGAAAGTGTTCTCGCACACCCCGACTTTAATGGTTTATGTGATGATACTTCTTGCCAATTATAGTGTTTATTCAATATCGAGTAATGCTGCAATAGCTGCTGCACCAACGGCACAAGCATACTCAGTTGCCACAGAACATGTTTCCGTGGTGGAAGATCAGAGTTCAGATAAGCAGAAGTTCCATTCATCGATTGATAGAAATTTCAAATTGTCTTCTTCAAATGGAAAGTCGACTTCGGTAGGAGGAAACAATGGCGGCGGTGGTGGTGGAAAGTACAGGCCTGTCGGTAGTGGTACAGATGGAGATGGGAGGTTCGATGAATCAAATTACCAACCAACTATTACTCCTGATGGGCAATCCTCGCTTGGGAATCCCTCAAGGACTA
This sequence comes from Sesamum angolense, assembly GCA_034509725.1. Taxonomy (NCBI): domain Eukaryota; kingdom Viridiplantae; phylum Streptophyta; class Magnoliopsida; order Lamiales; family Pedaliaceae; genus Sesamum; species Sesamum angolense. Next base: position 9,003,930 of record JACGWL010000002.1, read on the forward strand.
GCGGGGAAGAGACAGTCTCGAGCGGATCAGTTCTAGAAGAAGAGACGGCCTTATGGAATTCAATTGTGGAAGAGGCTTCACGAACGCGGGCTGTGGATCAAGACACAACCCAAAAGTTCGTATCGCCGGTCGACGCAAGAATCGAAGCTGATGATTATTCAGAACACTTCAGGACGGAGCTGCTATACCAAACAGAACTGGCCCATGATCCCAATAACCCTCTTTTGCTAGCAAACTATGCTCAATTTCTCTACCTTGTAGCCCAAGATTTTGACAGGTACGAAATTTCTCCTTTTTAGATATCATTTTCTTGTTTTTTGACCATTAGCAGCTGTTTCTGTTCAAATATTTTTACATATGGCCAATTAGATTGTAGTTGGGATATTATCACAGCCTTGGACTTCTCTGCTTGTTGAGTTGCATTTGAAAACCTTCTTTTTGTTGTGTGCAAGGAATGTGATAGCACAATGTGTGGTGCATTTCCCTTTCCTTTGAGATGACAAATGATATCTGTGAACCAAATACATTGTGGGCACATCTTCAAGCCCACTAGTGAAAATATCAACAAAACCTTGGCAATTTTCTCAAGGGCCTGTACTTGTTTGTCCTCACATTAGTTTGAAAAATCAATAGTCTTGATTCTGGACATCGTGGGTCCGCCTCAATGATAGCTCCACTTACGGTCGTCAAGTCCTTCACTTTCTATAGCAACCCTCTCAGTTTGTTATGCTGTGCAACACATATAAGATGGTTATGAGCTTATAAGATGATTGTACAGTGTCTTGTTAAATTTTTCTTTGGAGGAGCTTTTATGATCCAAAAATAAAATATTAGTAGTTTATAATCTCCTTTCTTATATTGAAATTCTTAACAATATCCTTTTAACTTGTTCATGTTAATTACATACACTTGTCATTGCTAATATCTTATCAGCTAGATGATCTTATTTCATCCAAACATAGCATCTTATAAACTTTTAAAAACATTGTATAAAATATATAAGCTTATGAGACCTTAAATCTGAATCAGCCCATTACACCCTTGTTGCCAAATAAAACTTTTGATGGAATTCTCTTTACTTTCACATAGTAACTTACCATTATAGTTAACGTTTGTTCACTCTTGTGGTCAAAACAGAGCTGAAGACTACTTCAAGAGAGCAGTGAAAGTGGAACCGAAAGACGCAGAAGCGTTGAACAAATACGCCACCTTCCTGTGGCAGGTGAAGAACGATCTCTGGGCTGCCGAGGAGACTTACTTGGAAGCCGTTTCTACCGAGCCCGACAACTCATACTACGCTGCTAATTATGCCCATTTCCTATGGAACACTGGCGGTGAAGACACTTGTTTTCCTCTGGGCTCTCCCGATTCAACTACTGAGGTGTAACTCTGAAATCATCACAAATAGCAAACGGCACTGGGAGTTGAACGGCAGCAACCAATCGAATTCCTTGTTCATCGAAAATATCGTTGCTGATGATAAATATCCTAGGGAGAGCTGGGATGAAAGAGCTAGGCTGTAGATGTTTTTTCCTTTCCTTTTTCTTTTTTTTTTTTTTTTCTTGCTTTTACATATAAATAGGAATTTTTCTTTTTATTTTTTAATTTATGGAGCGGAGGTGAGGTGATTGGAGTTGAAGTGACAGGTGAAGGATTGAGTGTAATGCACCCGGCTACATCCAACAATTTCACCTTGAGAGTGATTGGTGGGGAAGGAAGGTGAGAATGGTCTCATTTTGGTTTCTACTTACTTACACAAGCACTTGGCCAAAATTGTAAATAGACTTTCTTATTTATAGATAAGCTCTATTTTTGTTTTTTCTTTGTTTCGGGGGGCTACTTTTCTTTTTAAAATAGAAAATGAATTTACTGGATGCCGTTTTATAATTTATTTTTTTATTCTATTTATTTAATTAATGGAAAAGGAAATAAAATTAATGTTAAATATGTATGAGTAAAAAATTATTAGTTAATTGATTAATAAAAAAATATAAGTCTTCTTCAAAAAAAATGTGGTTAATTGCTTATGCGAGCAAAAATAGTAGTGCTTGGTCCACCGGGAGTGGAAATTGAAAGTAATCTATATTTATATTTATATTTTCTATATAAAAGTGCGAATCACATAAAAGGTTTTTTTTTTTTTTTTTTTTCTATTGGACTAAGTTAACCTTGTAATATTATTTTTTTAAGATAAATTTGTAAAATGATATACTTATTAATTTTTATTAATTACTTTTCACATTACACTATTTACTCTTATTAATTACTTTTCACACTATCATATTTATCCGTATTTATTACTTTTCACATTATAATTATTTAGTCATCATGTTATTTTTTATTTATTATATTCACAATATAATATTTATACTTACTAGATAAGAAAATACTCCTGTGATATAACACGATGACAAAAATTAATTAATGTGTATGTTATATGATCTTTTGTAGTAAGAGAATCAATTAAATCACTTATTATGTAAAGTGAATATTTTTTGTAGTAAGAGAGATTAAAATATAATTTGAGCATTTGAGATGTAATTGATGTGTATGTTATATGAATTTTTAATCATCTATTATAGAATAGAACAAAATGCACATGTACAAGATTTGATCTTTTAATTTCAACAATATACGATAAAAATCGCACCTTGTAGAGAAAAAATAAAAAAATGTGTAATTCTTACTTCTAAACCATCTCCACAGATATTTGTATCTGAAAAACAAAAGGAAAAAAAAAAAAAAAAGCATACAACCATAGACAAACATTGACTATAGTATTATAAAAAGTATGAATGATCAAAAGATCTTCTAATTATTTTTCTAGGGCTAATTACACTTAGATCCCCTTTGAAAAAGTTTTTGTTAGGATTTGAACGAAAAGCAACATGTTAGGAAAAACTATTGCATAAATTTTTAATATTATTCTTCATTCAACCTTTCTAAATAATAATTTTGTACTTATAAATAAAAAATATAATGATGTTAACCTCACTATATATATATATATATATATATATATATATATATATATATTATATTTATCCCTTTATATGTCGAAAATATACATGAGATTGTTTAATGAGGGAAAAAAATAAAAGTTTATGTGATTTTTTTTTATACTTATGTTAGTATTTTCCGTCCAAATCCTAACGATAAGGAGTAAGGTGTAAATCAAGAATTTTCAAAAGGGGTGTAAGTGTAACTTCAAAAGTTCTTTAGAGGAAAGTGCAATTTAACATTTTCACAAGGAGCCTAAGTGTAATTAATCCTTTTTTTTATATACATGTTATAGTTTTATCAATATAGTTATTAACAAGATTGCAATAGACATTGTAAAAATAATTATTGATTAGATCATCCGGCAAGTTATTCATAAATATAAATATATAAAAATTACCAACTTGGCATATATTAAAATTAAATAAACCACAATTGATCAATCATACTTATTACTTTTCTTATTTTATTTTATTTTGCAATATTTTATGTAGTTATGATAAAATTTATTTAAGGTCTTTTAAGATTTAAATAAATTAATTTTCTTAGAAACAAAGTAAGTAAAATTATTGATTTAAAGCATTTGCAAAAAGATATTACACAAATAGATTATTAATAACAATATTTGGGTAATATTTACTTAGTGTATGCTTATTATAATTAAATATGATAAATTAGTTTAGGAATTTCCTTTAATAACACTATTTGTGGTATAATTGAAAAAGGTAATTATGAAAAATATTGATAATTGATTCCTTAAAAGTATATTAAACTAACTACAATAGAAAAAGTATAACTTTGAAGTTTTATGCAGCTACAAATAAATTAAATAAATACAATGAGCTTTTTAAGTTTTGTCTTTTTTTATATTTTTAAAATAAACCTTGAATGATAAATTACTTTTAAAATACTATTCAAAATCATTTCATAGAAATAGATTAACTTAAAAAGAAAATGATGCTCAAACTGTCTTTCCAAAAGTAATAATCAAATAGACTATCTACAAATTTATAGTTTTGAACCTATTACCAATTATTTAAAACATCATTTATAGATCATATATTAGTATTAAGCAAATGCAAGTGGAAGATATATTAGTATTAAGCACAAATTTTCATTTATCGTGTTTTTTACGTTTTGACTTTGAAAAGATGGTATTTATGAAACCTTTATGTTTAAATATCAAACATTTGTTTATTTTGTACATATATTTACTAAGAAAACTTGTATTCTTAAAAAGCTAAATATAAGTGATTTTTAAATAAATATTGTCCATGATCTTAGCTATGCGCAAAGTATTTACCATAGTTCTTAATTATGATAAAAACACTTGCGATGATTTTTAACTATGGCTAATGTTTTTGCCTCGCCTATTGAAACAAAGATGAATAGTCAATGTATAATTGGGGTTAATGATTATTTATCAAAATTATTTACTTTCGGCTATGTTAATTAGCCATGATAAAGATTTATATTTTTTGTAGTGTCCTCAACTAAATTTTTATAATAATTACTGATATCATATCAATTATCTGTCATTTCTCTTAAATTATGGGGAAAAAGCATTTAGTTTTGTATAAGTCAAAATTGTATTATTCGAACATACTGATATGTAGAAGTACCACCTTCAAACATAATCCGAATTATTCATTTTAAAAGTAAAAATGATTTAGCACAAATTTTCATATTTGGAAGGATATAATTTTTATAAAGCAAAACTCATCTTGATATTCGAGTTTTGTCATTAATATGACTTGGTATTCTAAATACAAATGACTCAATTGAAACCCGAATTTCACCATTAATATCACTTTGATAGCCAATTTGATGTTTTTTATTTTCTGTATTATGTTTTATTTCATGACCATTTTACCTTAGTACTAAAAAATAAAATAATTAATACACCAAAGAAAATTTTGCATAAATTTCAATCAAGACATTTTTTTGGGGGTTTGAGCCATTTGACTTCCAAGTCTTATGTTTTGATTATTATACTTGATAATAACATTTTTTTTTAATTTCTACTAACTTTATTTATAAATATTTATAATATAATTTATTATTTAATAATTTATTATATTAAAAGTAAAATTCAAGAAGTATCGCAACCTTCAAAAGAATTCAATTTTCATTTTAATTTTAAAATTTTGTAATATGAAATATAAGCTATTAAATTAAAATTTAAAAATTTTCAATTATTTTAATATGTTGGATGATCAATACTTATGTCCTATATATTCATTATATTAATTGATTAGGAAAAAGTATTTGAGTGGACTTACTTGATTATTGTATAAGTTATTATTCAATAATGGATTTTTTAATAATATTAAATAAATGTAGAAAAGCATACAAAAAATAATAAAATTATATTTCATAACAAATATGAACAATAAAAGTGGGATGGTTGAAATAAAAATAGAATACACTTTTTGATATTTATGAAATTTTTTAAATCTAATGCTAAATCATCATTACTTCAAAATAATAGAAAATAAATGAAAAACGTCAATGGGGTTCTAAAATAGATTAATGGCTATGGGTACCAATTTTGTCATTTGAAGTACTCGGGGTACTAAAATGACATTGATAATAAAATTTGGACTAAAATAAATTTTACCGGCCATTTATATATATTGAGGGATATATTGTGGTTTGTTCACCTTTTTTATTTTTTTCATGACTTCATATTTTCAATTGCCTTCACTTTAATACTTAGGGAGAAACTCAATAAATTAAATTTATGGTGTCATCAATTTATGACTTATCAATTTTATCATGCAAAAAAAAATTTGTTCTTTATTCAAGTTTAAGACACTCTAACATAATTATGCAAATATACAAAATTTGTAGAGTTAAATTAGTTTGGTAAAATAAAAATATTTTTAAACAAAAAATGATAATAAATTGATATGTATATCCTCGAGCAGCAAAAATTGAAAGAAGCAAAATTTAATAGTCAGAAGTTTGCAAAATATATGACGGGTTTAAAAAAAAATTCACAAAAACAGAAAAAAGATAATAGGGAAAAAGTATTGGATTAACTTAATAGGAAGAAAATAATTGACAATAATATTTATTAAGATTCCAAAGGAGCTAAAAATAAGATTTAAGAAGGACGAAAGAATGAGGTTATGTGGCAAATAGCTTTACATTAAAAATTATATCCTTTTTAAAATTTATTTTTATTTATTTTAAAGACAAATAATTGAAGAGACTATTGAAATTAAGAGAAATATTTGTGCTTTGAACTTTAGTATAATAAGTTATTAGATCGTCTTGAAATATATAAACTGTAACATGAATTTAGCTACTAACATAGAATTAAATTGACTCAAACAAAAGATGATAAAAATTATAGCAAAATGCATATAATTCACTATATATTCATCAAGGACATTTCTAAAAAACAAATCTTAATACATTGCAACTATTGTACACCACATAAAAAAAAATATTATATTAATACTTAAATACATAATTATTACTAATAATATTTTTCAAAACAATTCAAAGTTTATAATATGTTTATAATTTTTATAACTATCTTTTAAAAAATTAATTAAAAATAAGATAGAAATGTTGACTGTCCACCTGGATGTGGTGCGCCTCGAAAAATAAGATACATTCCCTACTACAAAAGAAAATCGAAAATAAACCATCAATTAAGTCACTTAATTTAATTGGTTCAAAATTTTAATAAAGTTCATAAAGTAAACACATCAAATTGATAAAAACATGATGCAGTATCTTTGAGAATACTAAAAATAGTTAACGATGAATAAGAAAGATGATATTTAAACTCAAACAACACTCAGTGGATAGATGATAAATAATTACATAAAAAGCCTAAATAAATTCATGAGGCCAGGAAGAGGATTTCTCCTCCAACAAAATCAAACTAGCAAATGAATAACGGATTCATGTGTTTACATGACAACTCAATTAGTTATACTGAACTTTTATTGAATATATTTATAATAATTATTAAAAGTTAATGAGCACTTGTTGTAAGTTAAATTGCAGAAACAAAAAATTAAACCATGCTTAATAAGTGGCAATAGATGAAGAGAAACTAACAAAAAACATAACCATGAAAATATACCTTTTTCCCATTTTTGTTTGGCTCTGAATTAACTCTAAATCCTTTTCTGAATCCGTTCACTTAGAGGGTTTAAGTGTAGAACCCTTTAAAGTTAGTCCGCACCACATAATAGAAAAATGGATCTAAATCCTCTTTTTGGGTAATTAGATTCAATAGAAGAAATCAAAATTCATTTTGCACTATCAATTAGTGTAAATGATTTCCTCTTATTCTCAACTTGAATATACTTCGAGGAGAAATCAAAACCATGGAAAGAAAGGAGGATAATCTCGTGGGTTATGGTTGCACCTATCAGAGTGTGATAATGTTATAATATGTAAAAAAAGCCTAGCCTTTTAAACTTCCACACACCTAACTTCACAAAACATGCACTACTTATGTATAATCAACCTATTTGACCAAGTGAGACTCTTCCATAACAAAGCCTTTGTCCTACAGAATACTTGACTTTTTGGGATATTCTGCAGACGTCAGGGAAATAGTGGGAGTCTGGTTTGTGTTGGATATTACAAATATCATTTGTAATTGTATTTTTCTCAACAATTATATTCACGTCCTCCTAGGGGTGAGAATAATACCTTAGATACCTTAGGTCTTCGTGTTTGTATGCCCAATTGGATTATGATCCAATAGGACATGGGAGTAGCCAAGTGTGACATCGGTTTGAATCGATGGCTTGGAGCCATATGTGATTCAACATGGAGTTCAAACTAGCTGGGACTTATGCAACTAGAATATTCATTTTGTTGAGGTTATATAGAGTATGACTCGATAAAATGAGCTCAAGGGTCAATGGAAGTTTGGTTGTGTTTTAGGTGTTTAGTGTGTAACGATTTACTCATTTGAAATGAGGTTAAGATGTTAGGTAACACTAAAACGAGCATTGTTCACATAATTATCCATAAAAGGAATTGGATTCTTACATAAAGACTTAAGTTGTTCAAGACTTAGTCATGACTGACTGATGAGAAAACTTAGATGTTTGGCATCCCCTATGTCTTATTGGGCGTGCCAAAATTTGTGAGTACTAATTTTATCGTGTTTGAAAATTCAAAACATATATAAATTATCACAAATAAAAATATTTGGATTAAAATATCAATGTGAGTACAATCTCTATTATATCCCTTGATTATTCCTTCCAAAATATATCTTTGACAAATTTGACTAATTCAAAGGGTAACCTTCACGTAGATCTACTTTGGACTTGATTTGAATTTCTATAATGTTAAGTCGAGGGTTTTCGCCTATAATCCTGAATTAAATGTTATAGTCTTGACTTGGAATTTGATGATTTGTAAGTGGATTCCCCACTTGGATCTTCTTGAGAGGATATTTGAATATTTATAACGTTATTTCGAGGATTTAGTGCATATAACTCCGAATTAAACGCTATAATTTGTGGCGCACATTTGAGGAAAGACTCGATCTTTGTCTTGAATGCCTTTGAATAATCTTGAGCTTTGAAGAACCGCGTACAGAGAATTATTTACAATTTTCCTCTGCATTACTCTTCGTTCTCGAGCTCTTGCACTTGAGGAATTGCATAGAGGGAATTATTTGCAATCTTCCCTTGTTTGGCTCTTCCTTCTCGAGCTCTGTGTGTCAAATAAGGGTGTAAAGACCTCTTTATGTAGGTGTCAAAGAGGTAAAGTTGTGATGTACCTGAACACCTTTTGTATTATCTCTTTATAATTTAATTAAGGTAAAATTACATTTTTGGTCCTGTAACTTTAGGTCGTTAGCACTTTTAGTCCTGTAACTTACTTCATTTATACATTTAGTCCCTTTTTTGACGAATTTAGTCCTTAGCATCTCACATTTGGTCCTTTTTTGGCAAATTTAGTCATGTATTGACAATTTTTGTCCTAACGACTTATAGTTACAGGATCAAAAATGAGATTTATTATAGTTTGAATAGGACCAAAATTGTCAACACAGGACTAAATTTGTCAAAAAGGACCAAATGTGAGATGCTCAAGACTAAATTCGTCAAAAAAAGGACTAAATGTGTAAATGAAGTAAGTTACAGGACTAAAAGTGCTAACGACCTAAAGTTACAGGACCAAAAATGTAATTTTGCCTTTAATTAAAGAGATAAATACATCATATATGAAATGACATGATTGGTCAATTTAACATTATCTCTTTAGTATTTGTATTTTTTAAGGAGATAAATATCAGAAATATTTTTCTTGATTTGGTTGGAGCATACATGCAATTGCTCCATGTGGCGCGGTCTGATTGGTTGGAATATTTGACTACGAAGCATGATTTGATTGGCCGGAACACTTCAGTTTGCCACTTGTCGGCTATTAATTTTGATGACAAAATATATATTAAAATATCAATTACATTGACTATTTATACTTGGAATTAATTTAGTAAATTTTGAAATATAAATAAAAAATAATAAATAATATATTATTTTACACTTGTCTACGCACCCTACCCACCGTCAATCTCTTGTCCGTTGGCGAGTTATTTCTATTTTTTTATTTTTTATTTTTTAGATTTCTCCCTACAGTTATCTGTACTCCCCACCCCCTAACTGTTTATGCTTTTTTCACCTCCCAACTCTAGGTTTGCTTTCGCTTCCCTATTCCTACCTTTTATGAGGAGGTTGCCCATCTTTTCCAAGTCCTACTCAATCAATTAGCTCTAATTCTTTCCATATGATGGCTTGTTTCACCATGGTTCTTAAGTTTAATAGTGTTCTTATTACTGGGAGGGTCTTTTCCAAATGCTTCCAATTGAAGAAATCTGAGCCTGGTGTTTCCCATTTCACCCCTTGTTGTGGGGTGTGATTCTTGCCTGCTCCCAATTACCCTAAATGATGGAGGGGTAGTTTTTTACATGTTCTTCCCCCTAGCAGGTGGGCCTTCCCTCACAGGTGGATCCATGATCTCCCTACTACTGCTAAATTTGCTACAAAGGATAGGACCATTATTGGAGCTTGATAGAGAAAAACTCCTTCATTATTTTCGGTTGAGTCCCCGTGTCACCACCTTGGGGGAACCTTTGGGTATTTTGTTATTTTTCCGCTTCTTGCTTTCTAAACTTTGAGTTGTGTGGTCTTAACTTTATTTTTGTTTTTCTATGCAGAGAGAATAATGTTTGACAAGCTGCTCTAAGACCATGTAGCCGGGAGACTGGGGTCCTCTCTACTGCTATGCCTTCCTCAAGAGCCCCCAGAGGGACTCCGACTTCTAGTGAATCTAAGCGGAAACGCCCTACCACTTCAACCCCGAGGGAATCTTCTAAAAGGGCCACTATGAGTTCCTTAGGGCATCCATATCCAGGAGTGTCTCCTTATGCTTCTACGCGCTCTGCTACTATGCCCCCTCCATCTTGCAACATAGAAGGTGAAAGAATAGTTACGGCCCAAGAACAAAGCGAAAGTGTGAAGATTAAAGAATTTAAAATTGATTTCAAAGGGTGTTCTTTTTAAATTCCAGGAATTCTATTTGTCAACAAGTATAATAATAAAATAAACATGTTGGACATGTGGCTAGAGGATGAAAATGAAAAGTATATAAACTTAAATGAAACTCTGCATTTTCGTTTCTTAAGTCGAACATCAACGTGCATCGTTTCCTTTACGTTCTCCCGTTATGCTCACTTGAGAATTCAATATGGAATTCCTCTAAGTTGCCCACACCATAAAATGGAATCAAGGTTCTAATCTATTGCTAGATTGAAAAGAACAAGAAGAAAAAAATTCCAAACAAATATTATTGTTTAGTGCTTTTAAATTGTTCAAGTTCTAAACTTGAATCTAATTCAAGATATAACACAAATGAGAGGTTTTGGAAAGCTTTCGGGGCTGCAAATTTCGTGGCTTATGGTGAGAGTGAGAGCTAGAATAATGCATTCAAGTTGTGTGTATAGTTTTGTATAATACATAAAATTGAATTCCAAATTCGAAACTCCCAAGTTTGTCTCCAAGGCAGCCATGATGAGTGAAAACACTCCATATCCCTCATCATGGTTGGGGATATGCTTACATGGTGTGGAGGAGTTAAAACTCCTCTTAACTTGCTTCAACTTTTCTCAAATAGGCTTGGACTTCAAGTTATGAACCGAGTTTGATTTAATCAAATTAAATTAAGCCCAACCAAAGTCCAATAGGTATGTAATATATAATTAATTTTAACCCAACTAAGTCCAATAGTTCATTTGATCTCGTTAAATAACCATAAGCTCAAACACTAATTAATTGATCAACTCATTAAATTAAGCCAAGCACAATAAATTATTCCAATTAATTTGAAGGTACCAAGCCCAAAATTAATTAATTCAATTAATTAATTCTTGAGCTATCCATCAAATGGATTTTTCAATAAATAATTCAATCATTCATATTCTCCTTGAATTATTTTAATCTAATTAAATTAATTAGTTTCTTTTAGAATTAATTCTAAATTAATTCCATCAATTCCTTAGTGATTTGTATGTGATTCTTTAGGTTCATGCTCAATTAGACTTGGCTTGTATCCAACATAAAAATTAATTAAATCTAATTTAATTATTTATTTTTAATTAACCATTGATCAAAAATTTCGGTCACCATGGGTGACCGTCTAACAATGGTCCATAGCACTAGAGATTAGATGAATGTTGGTGTGAACATTTAGGCTCCCGAGGTTCATGCAGGTATGGTCCTCCATCATCTGTCTCCTGGTCTAAGTGTAGGACATGAAATTGGTCGTTCGTTCCCATCTTAGACTAGACAATTATGCTCAATAACCCAAAATGTGTTTGCTCTATTGGTTAACGAAGGAAACCATTCCCTACTCAATCAATTATTGTGGCCACAAACTCTAAGAGCTCGAACATTCCTAGAGCTCATAGGAGACTCGACTGTCATATAAGGTGATGGATTCTGTCTTAGAATCCACCATCCTCACTGCATATTCTGACTGTACTGGATAAGACTTATAATGACCACATACAAGATGTGGTTATCTTTCACTAGGTCCAAGATACAACCATCATGCATGTGGCTACCATGGTTCCTCAAGTCCAAGGGCTAACCCCGTACTATCGGTATTGAAAATTCCACTCATACTAATCAAGCCTCCAAGGTTTCCATTTGACGATTCCTGCAAATCAGTTTAGCCAGTTGACAATCTTGTCAACTCACCCACTAAAATTTCATAGTCCTACGTCTATCACTGATGAAACACGACACTCATTCAATGAATGCAATATTCAGAGCAAGTCCCTATAGGATTCTCCATGTCCTGTCTTGAGGTCCTCGACTTGGAACATTTCAAACTAATCCTCAGATATTGGTTTCATAAATGTCATCAAACTAAATCTTCACACAAACACATGCATTAAGAATACTTCTTTAATCCTTATTTAGGCATTAACGACTACTCTCAACAGTTGTTATATGTCTCCTCGATACACACTCGATTCCCATTGTTATGCTAAACGCATATACGATATCACGTCCAATGCATCGAACAACATATCTATGTTGTCTACAACAAAGACGTAGGGGGATGTCAAACATCTAAGTTTTCTCATTAGTCTACTGTGACTGAGTCTTGAATTAAACCCTCTATGTTGGAATCTAATTTTTTTTACGGAGAATTTTGTAAACAATGCTCATATTTGAATGTTTCCTAACATCTTAAATTCATTCCAAATGAATAAAACATTACACAATAAATACTTGGAACACAATGATACTCTTACTGACCTAAAGCCCGTTATTTATCGAGTCATATCTATACGAGCTCGTCAACTGAATATTTCAATAATACGAAATTTCAAATGTAGTTTGAATTTCATATGGATCCCATGTATGCAAGCCATTGATCCGATCTCAATGTCCAACATCGCTTCTCCTTTTACTCTCTTTGGATTATAATCTAATTGACTGGTTTTATGCAAAAACATGTACCTCTCATGTATTAAGGCATTCTTGTCATCCCTCGAAGAGATGGAATGTGGTCAGCGAAACTAAGCCGATTACAAATTATGTATGCATTACACCTGCACAAATCATTTACCGAGTATAATTTATCTCCCACTAGTCTCTTGACCTATGCGGGACTTTCCCACATGCTCAAGAACTTGGTAAGATGCAGGCCTTCCAAACCATATCTTATACGACAACTAGATCATGACGATCATAAAATGCTATTAATGGCAATCTTTTTCAAGTCTATGTTTAGATGGACTAAGGTAATTTAGTAAAACCCCGATCAAATCGAGTCCAACAAGGTTCCATTTTTCCTTTATCTGAGACGTTCAAAATGGTATTTTTCAAGAAGAATTCAAGAGTGAGAATTCCATTCTCAAATGGATATTCAAGAACTCCCACTAAATACACGCCTCTTCAAACCTATCAAAAAGATTTAATTTTGCAACCAATTTAGTTCACCAGTCCAAGTCTAATTACCTAAACCTGCCTAAGGTCCTTAGACTTATGAACCCCTTCTGGTCCTATGTATTCAACAGCCTACATGTGTTCACCGAATCCCATCCAATAAACTATTTGGCAAGCCTACTTTGTCCAACAAAGAGCTTAACGATCTTTCCTTCTCAGAAGAGACTTGCAAGATAGTCAACTGAAATTATGTACTGTTAGACTCTTTGAATTTTCCTACTTTCTTATCTTTAACTAGAGAAAATCACCTTAATTTATGGATGCCAAATCAGTAAGTTTATCCTGATTATTCATTTTTAATCATTTAATTTTAAGTATTCATAATTCAATTATGAGACAATATTTAAGGAAAATTACGTGTCCATCCCAGCATACAAGAATCACCTTTATCAAGTAAACAACTTCATTTATCAAATATATGTAATTCAAAATTATCTAACAACATATTGTAATCATGCTAGGTTATACAATTTCCTATCAAACTCTATCCTAACATGATCACTGTTATGTAAAGCCTAACTAGTCCCCAGTCTTTTCAGCAATAGCCTTGCCATTGCTAAGCCCTTAGGACCATCCATCTTAGCTTACCACCTTTTATCACCACCTGCAAGCCATTCGCAGATATGAATTACTGGTATCAAATACCAAAGATTAGGATAGTAATCATGTTAATACTCAATTTCAAATGTACCTTCATTGGAGAGGAGGGACAATCCCTCTTCCAATGCTCCTTCTCAGGTAATTATTACATACATCATTTGAAATCCTGGACCCTCTTCCTAGTTCCTTCACCCCTGCCTTGTGGTGTAATAAGAACAACACTAGAAGTGCTAGCATTAGTTGATATTATTTTAGCCTTTTCCTCTTTCGACGTTCGACTTCCTTGTCTTTCACTCCCCAGGTCGAATCCTCTCTCACTAGTACTATCGGCAATATTTTTTCAATTGTTGCCCTATACTGGACCAACATATTTATCAAACTATAAAGGTTTATTTCAAGCCCACTCATATTATAGTTGACAATGAATAGGCTGATGGAGGGAGGAAGAAACTAAAGGACCATGTCGGTGTACATCTCTTTTTCAAGATTAGTCTGGAGGTCTTTGAACTTCTCCACAATGGATAGCATCATCATTCCATGACTTTGTACAGACGACCTTCTGTTATCTTAGTTCTGAAGAATGCCTTCATTATAGCATATCTTACATGCCGGTCCGGGACCACATAAACTTGTTGCGTTCGAAGTATAATTGAGTCAACATCATCTAGCCTTTCATACTGCTTTTGGATCTCGTTAGTCATCTAGGCCAGTATAGTACTAAGGACCTGCTGGTGGTTAGTGTGCAACTTCTCGAACACCCTGCATTTTTCAATCGTTAACCACTCAGGCAAGGTTTTAGGAAGATCCTTATCTAGAATGTAAGTTGATTTTCGAAATCTAAAACAATCGTGAGATTTTATAGCTAGACATTGTAGTTTTTCCATTAAATTTATTATCCTAAAAAGTTACTGTGAGTGGATTCTTAGACATCTAAAATAAAATGTAAACCAGAAAAAAATAAGTAGATTATATGTAACATTAAATTCAAGTTACGACTTGGTCTTTAGTTATTAACCCCTCTCACTATTTCTTCAAAAGCTCACCACTCTTAAGTGAGATTTTGAAAAATGATTTTCTAGTGGGCACGGAGTCCACTAACACAAATCTGCATGCCCACTTCTACGATACACACGGAAAAAGAACTTCGGGGGGGGGGGGGGGGGAGTTGACCAATACCATTCTCATCTAATAAAATCCCCAAATTATTTTGACTCGCCTCTTCACGTGATCTCGAGGGCTCCAAGCGAATCTCGTTACTTAGTATTAGGTCTGACCCAGACAACCAAACAAATATCCTAACTGTTGCTCCCCACGACTTGTGAGATAGGGAATCAGGAGCATATTTAATTTGTTCACAATAATGGTGTAGTTTTCTTCTTTCCAAATGTGCCACAACTCGTGAGACCACAAATAATATACGTAGCATCATCCTTATATTACTTTGGATGGAAGGCTTGAAATTATCAAACTATTTAAGTTAATTCCATTTTGGGCCTAATATTTACTTGGACTATCCAAGTGAGAGTTTATGTTTGTTGTGATTGATGCCTCATCATTACAATATTTTGCATACTGAAGTTTAATGATTGAGTATATACGCGTTCTAAACACATCATACATCTAAGATTAAAACATTCACCACATGCAAAACAAGCCTAGCACGATCCTCTTAGATGATTACAAGCCCAATCCTAAGTGACTCACTGAGCCTGCAGCGAGTCTATGATCAATCTAGGGTGCAACCTAACTATTACCAAATAGTAACCCATTACGATTCTAATGAGCCTTGCTTTTTGTTCTTATTTCGTCCTGAGCTCCATTGGAAGCTTACGTTTATTAAAAATAAATAAAACCTTACATTTCTAACTACATTCATTACACTTGAAATTAAAAACCACAATCAAAAGTTTGGGGGAGTACATTAAGGGAGGAGAAAGCAAACCATATTATTTCAAGGCTAAAAACGAAAGAAAGAATTAAAACAAAGATGCACGTGATGAGTCCTACGCACAAGTGCACGGTTTATTGTGTAGTACTCAAGATGTCAATCCAGTAGAGACTAATCTGATTATGGAATTTACTCAATTTTGATTAGTCGAACTAATGATGTACGGGTAAAACAATTGATTAAATTCAAAAAGTATGTAAATGGAATTGAGAAGATAGATAATAAGATGTGACAACTTAGAATCAAGTATCTCCACAATGGTGGATTAGTAACCCTATCAAAACTCCTTTCCTACTTGGTGCAATCTATCTGCAGGAAATTATCATAGCCTCATTACCACCTTCGTTCAAGCATGTGGGGACCTGTATTCAATTTCCTAATCCACTTATTTTCGTGAAAATTTAGTTAAATTGAATCCATTGAGATCATGACAATTTATGCAATCCTCATAGATATTAAGCTTAGTTTCGTGGTTAATCTCTACGTCTAACTCCCAACTTTCTAACATGGAGCTTCACCTCTCAGTACTTCACTTGACATCTAAAACATGAAAACATGCGGCCAACATATCCATAAGATAGATAAATGCTGGAGAATTAAGTCGAATTGATACACACAAGATTAGAAAAGAAAAGAAAAGAAAAAGCGACTATAATAGTTTCATTAATCTACCAAAGGGTTCAAGATGATTCTAGGGATAAAATCTCTACTCATCCTTGTGATTGGTGAATAAGAGGAATTAATATTCTAAGGAATACATCAAGAAAAATGCTAAAAAGAAGAAAGGATTAGAAAGAACTATAATCCGATCTTCCTAGCTGGCTCGATGCTTCAAAGCTCATTTCTGCGTCTAGCTTCTCCCCATTGACATTCGTTGTTCCTCTTTTTGTAGTCATGGTGGAGTTAAGGGAAGAAATTTTGGTGGATTTAGTTTCCAAATGGAGAACACGCCTATGTACATGAAACACGGTCAGGCCATGTTCGTCATTTGATTCGTAGGGGTCCCGACACGATAGGGTGGTGAAACACGGTTTGGCTATGTTCGATTATGTTATTGAGCTTGGAATTGCAACAGTGACATGGTCCTGTGACGTTCATAGGATTTTATATATAATTGATAGACTAATTTGTAATTATTAAGAAATTTAAATTAAATTGCAAATAAATTATAGGTTGAAAACAAGATAAAGAAGCTACCAGAGGGTCGCCTTTTGTTACACTTCAATCATGTGATTGACCGCAATAGATCTCTAGACAGGTGCCATGGAGTTTTTAATGAAATATTTTAATCCTAAATAGTTTATCTGAGGTTGACAACCTATTAAAGTGGATCTCAATTGGTGCAATTTCTACGTTCACGACTTACAATGAGTAGAGTGAATCGAGGGATTGCAACTTTTATCAGAAACAAGTTGGAGAAATTTCGTGACTTAGAGATGGATTCATCAGGCTGCGCTTTGGGTGTAATGCTAAGAATGCGTGTGGCTATCAATGTTAATCATCCACTTAAACGAGCACTGAAAATTAGGACGCCAATGGCCGATAAGCACCTGATTAAGTTCACATACGAGAGGCTTCCAAATTTCTGCTACTTATGCTGAAGCCTTGGTCATATATTGAAATACTGTGAGCTCCAATTTTCCATTGATTTTCAAGACCTAGGCCCGAACACTCCTTATGGATCATGGTTACGGGCTGCTTTGCCAATTAGGGGACCAACTAATGACTCCAATCCTAGAAAGCCAAGGGAAACTGGAGCTCACCAACAACACTCACGAAGAGCTTGTCAACGCGGACCCACGATATTTGGGGTATTCACTTTCAGCCATGGATCTGAATTTGGAGTAGCTACAGGGAAGCAACATCAGGGAAGTGGCAATTTCGGTTCGAAAAGAATGACAAATGTCGCCAACGAACCTGAGGTGTTTAGCACAAAAAGTCAGCACGATAAGGGTGAATGCACAACAACTGGAGAGAAAGGGAAGACCTTCCATACTATTCATAACCCAATACCTACAAATGATGAGGAACGGGATATGCTCCATAATACCTGTGCTTAACTAGCTGAATTTGCTTAGACCGCTGGTAATGATGGTCACTTGAATATGCTTACTGTGCAGAATGTTGAGGAGGAGTCCTTGCATATGGTGCCACTCAGATTTGCAGCAAGAAGCTTAGGAC
Organism: Sesamum angolense; assembly: GCA_034509725.1. Classification (NCBI taxonomy): domain Eukaryota; kingdom Viridiplantae; phylum Streptophyta; class Magnoliopsida; order Lamiales; family Pedaliaceae; genus Sesamum; species Sesamum angolense. The sequence goes on from JACGWL010000002.1 coordinate 9,022,170, forward strand.
GTAGAGGCCGACCTCGATGTGGATGAAAGGTGTTACTGAGAGGCCGTGAGGACGACCGTGAGAGAGCTTGGGGGATGAAACTGATTGAACCAGGACTAGAGCTCATTCAGGGTAGTAAACAGCGTATGCACTTTGTTGATGAATTTTCAGACTCGATATTGGCGGAAACTGCGTTGTAGTCTCTCTGAATGCCATGAAAATACTCGTTTGGAACTGTCAGGGACTGGGGCCCCCTTGGACAGTTTGTACACCTATGGAGCTCATGCACCACCATTACCCTAGCTTAGTCTTCCTCTCCGAGACCAAGTGCAAGTACAAGAGACATGAATAGCTTAAAGAAAAGTTGAACTACCATCGAGTTGGTGTAGAGACAGTAGGAAAATCCGGGAGCTTAGTTCTATTGTGGATAATGGATTTAAATGTATGGATACAATTCTGTTCGAGCCATCACATTGACGCAACTGTGCAGAACCAAAATAGAACTAACAGGTGGCGTTTTATAGGTTTCTATGGCCATCTTCAAGCAACATAACGCAAATTATCTTGGGAGCTATTGAGGAAGTTCAGTAGTGAATCAGCTTGCCCGTGATTATGCGCCGGAGACTTCAATGAAGTCCTCCATCAATCTGAGATAGAGAGTAAGGGGGAGTGAGCTCGATGGCAGATAACTGATTTTCGAAATTGCTTGCTGGACTTTGACTTAAATGATTTGAATTTCCATGGAGATGTACACTTTTGGTGAAATAAGAGGGAATTTCCTAACACTGTTCGGGCACGACTAGATAGAGCTTGTGGCCCCAAAGTTGGGCTCCCCCTCTTTCCTCAAGCTCCAGTCATTGGTTCAGACCATTCGACCTTATGGATTGATCTAGAACCAAAAGCTGAACGACAAACCAGAAGATAAGCCAAGCGATTCCGGTTCGAGGCTATTTGGGCTCGGACTGTAGACTGCAAATAAATCATCCAACAATACTAGGCAGCATCCTCTAAGGACACACCACATGATCTATGCCTCATGAAATTGACGGAGTGCGACGAAGAATTGAAGGCATGGGATAAGAATGTATGTGAAAATATTCACGAGCGAACTCGCAAACTTATTGACATAATTAAATTGCTACAAGGCGCTGAGATCAATGTTGAGACCTGAAGTTTAATATCGACACTCCAGGACAACTTGAAGAGCTCCACTCGCATGAAGAAGTGTTGTGGCAACAACGAGCTAAGGCATTATGGTTTAAGGATGGGGACAAAAACACCACATTTTTTATGCCTGAGCTAGCAAGCGGAAGGACAGCAAAGGAAGGAAAAGACGTTTTTCGGAATATAGTTTTGAGGTATTTTGAGCATATTTTCCAATCCATCAACCCGGAGGAAGCAGTGATACGAGAGAGCATAGATATTTTAACCCCACGAGTGATGGCGGACATGAATGCGATGCTAACCCAACCCTTCACTATGCAGGAAGTGAATCTAGCTTTGAAACAAATGCATTCCTTGAAATCGCCAGGACCTGATGGTATGCCTCCTATTTTTTATCAAAAATATTAGTACATTGTTGGCAATGACATAACTCACGGTGTGCTTGATATTTTGAATAATTGCTCGCTTCACCCTAGTTTGAACTTTACATATATTATTTTAATTCCAAATGTCTTAAGCCTAACCACATGACTCAATTGCGACCTATTTTATTGTGTAATGTTATCTACAAATTAGCCTAAAAAATGATTGCTAATCGCCTCAAGCTTCTCCTTGATTCTCATTCTCCATCTCAAGCGGCCTTTGTTCCAGGGCGCTTACTTACAGACAGTGCTTTAGTGACCTATGAAATGAATCATTTCCTTTCTCACAAGAATCACGGTCTCATGGGTCATGTGTTTTTAAAGCTTGATATTAGCAAGGCCTACGACCATGTGGAGTGGAGTTTCCTTCGGAGAGCTTTACTTTCCATAGGCTTTCATTCTAAATTTGTTGATTTAATTATGTTGTGTCTTACTACTGTCTCTTACCGTTTCTTGTTGAATGGCGAGGAGTTTGGCTCACTAAGGCTGGGTTGGGGACTCCGACAAGGGGATTCCTAATCCCCATACTTGTTTTTGTTCTGCACGAAAGTGTTGAGTTCATTGATAAGTCATGCTGAATCCATAGGAGAAATCCAAGGACTAGCAATTTCTAGACATGCCCCAAGAATCTCTCACTTGGTTTTTACAGATGATACGTTGTTATTCTGTTAGGCCTCGGGAGACACTATGAATTGCATCAAAAGAATTCGGGAGATATTAGAGCGTGCTTCGGGCTTAAAAATTAATCTAGATAAATCTGCCACAATATTCAGCAAAAACAAATCATGAAAGAAGCACTTGGCAGCTATATTGGGAGTGAAGACCGAAGAGAAGCATACCAAGTACCTTGGTCTTCCAACAGTGGTCGGCAGATCTACGAGGGACGTATTTTATGGCATTAAAGATCGAATTTGGAGTAAAATGCAAGGTTGGGCATCAAAGAAGCTCTCTTAAGCAGGCAGAGTTGTGCTCATTAAATATGTTTTACAAGTTTTGCCCACTTTTGTAATGAGCTGCTTCCGTTTGCTGGATACTCTACTACGAAAGATCGAGGGGTTGTTTACCAACTTCTTTTCGAGCTCTGGCCCGGATGCTAAGGTCATTGTCTTGCGTGGCGTAAGTTGTGCAAGCGAAAGCACAAGGTGCCTGGGATTTCGATGCTTAAAAGAGCTTAACAAAGCATTGGTGGCCAAGCAGGCATGGTGACTGGCTATGAATCCAGATTCTTTGATATACCTTGTGCTGCAACAAAAATATTTCCCTAATTCCTCCTTCTGTAATGCTAACTTCGGCACTACTCCGTTTTACACTTGGCGCTCCTTACACCGGTCCAGAGATATACTTGTTGCAGGCCTTAGGTGGAAGGTGGGGAATGGCCCATCAGTAACCATCAAGAGGATGCCTTGGCTTCAAAGGCCACACTCATTTCAGCTTATTTTTCAACCGAGGACACTAACTAGAAATGCCAAATTTGCTGAATTGATCAATGGAAATGACTGGGATGACGGACTGATTATGTCGGTGTTCGAGCCTTGCGATGCCTTGTGTATTCTTTCCATTAAGCTCCCATAATCAAATGGTAGGGATGTCCTGGTGTGGCATTATGAGAAAAATGGCAATTCTCTATTCATAGTGCTTACTCGTTGGCCTATGATATGGCGGACCAAGCAAACTCGGCCGTACAAGCTACAAATTGGTCCTTCGTCTCGAAAGCTCGAGTTCGTCCAAAAATACAGTTGTTTACATGGAGACTATGCACTAATTCTTTGGCTACCTAGATGAATCTACATAGAAGAGGACTCAAGGTGGAGAAGGGGTGTCCATTGTGTGGAATAACAAAAGAAGATGTCAAGCACGTCATGCTATTATGCCCCTTAGCACGACAACTGTGGGCTTTGTCTAACCTCCCATGGGGACTAAATATCTCTCACTATACTAAAGATTCTGAGGATTGGGTAAGGGGTGTCGCAGGGAGTTTGGAAAGGCAGGAGTTCGCAGCATTTTTTGATCTTTTGTTGGAGTATTTGGCAGCACCATAATTTTGCAGTATTTGAGTGTAAGAGAGTTCGTGCACATTTGATCTTGTCCATGGTTAGAAGGGAAATCCTTTTAATTGAGCAGGGCCTCCTAGCAGCTCCTGATTGAAGTTCACTTATGCTATTCTGTCTTTGGTTTTTTCATTTGCTTGCTTATGTTTCTTATTTTGCACTGTAGTTCCTTTATTATCTTTTGATTAATAAAAGGACTTCTTCTCGAAAAAAAAAAAAAGAAAACGAAATATAATAAAATTTAAACGTAGTAAATTGGAGTTCATTATAATACTTGGAAGCAATTTATATTAATTAAAAAAATTAGGAGGAATGTAATGAAAATTTTAGAAAAATTAAATAAAACCAAAAAAAAGAAATGATGAAATTGTGGGTCAGTAGCCCACGATCATCACCACCACCTCATTTGTTTTTTTTAAACAGCATACACACACACAAGCAATTTCGCGCGCACACACACACACACTGGCTCAAAGACGGAAACATGTATGAAAAGTTTTGATTTTAATTATTATTAATTTATATAATTATATTATTTAATTAGTCCATTTATTAAATAGTTTATACGGACTAATGTATCTTTTAATTGGAATATTTTGTAAGTTTGAGTATTTAAATTTAGTGTCAAATTAAATATAACATTTGATATAAAAAATATTGTAGTTGGTTAATTAAATTATTAGACTTAATCATTACTATAGTTAATTTACTCAATTTCATCGGGCCTATTAACCAAATGCGTAATTATATATATATTGGTGTTTAATTAAATTATATAACTGCGAAAATTGATTAAAAAATTCATAGAAATATTAGAAAAGTATATTTAAAAAATATTAGAAAATTATATTGAGAAATATAATGGTTGAGAGAGAAATAAAATTCTCTTAATTATTCAATTTAGGTATGTTATTAATAACGAAAGTTATAATGATATAAGGGTTTGGTTAAATGAATTCTTATGAGTTAGTTGAAAAATTAAACATATACCTAGGAACTTTAGTTATTTAAAAGAAAATAGACGAAGGGTTGAATTTTGATATAAATAGAATGTTAAAAGATTTGTGGAAAATATATGAATATTATCTAATATTTTATTTAGAATTCACGATATTTGTAATGTGTTGATTTATTATAGGACATGAGGATAAAATGGAGGGTGCAACATCTCTTTGTTAATATATTTGATCATTGGACTATTTGTTAAGTTACCTTGATATCTATAAAATTGTTATTTTGTATTTCTATGTGGTTGTGTTGTATGTACATAATATAAATAATTCTTTGATCGTATAATTGATTGTTGAAGGGAATAGAATGAAAATGTTATTGTTGAGAAAATAATTATTAAATCAAATAAAATAATGAATTATTAAATAAAATTGAATAATGAATTATTAAATAAAAATTGAATGATGAAGTAAAGATGTTGATGTTGTGACTGGAATCAAATTGTGAAGTTGTCAATGTGCGGACGATACACTGAGATGAGTGTCGAGTGGGAATTATGGAGTTGATAAAAAGTGAATGATCTATTGAGATGGAAAAGATAGCTTACCTAACCTGAGCATATTCAATGGCTTACGATGATGTGATGTGATTGATGGCGAACTGTGCACTGTTATGATGATGCAGTATATAATATGAGAAAAATGAATATAAAGCTAGGTACCATGGGGCGAAGGGTAGTGGGGAATATCTTGTGCTGATAGCTACACACTAGGATTGTGTGGGGGTGCTAGGTTTGGTGTGATGTCCTGTGCTGGGGTTGCTACACACTTAGCCAGTGTGGGGATATCACATACGATGGGTACTTTGTACTGATGATTGTATGATCTTGATTGAGATGACGAGAGCCGGCAAAACCATCGAATATGATTCAGTTAGGCTAAGGGAGCCCAAAAAAAAAAAATTACTGATTAAGAGAATTAGACATCAATGAGGTACGAATCAAGTTGTGGATGGTGTTTGATCCTGATATTGGATTCACTTGACTATTGGCATCACTATTTTGTATTTTCATGAAATTGTGTGATAAATATCAATTGATTGGTAATATTGAAATTACGGCTTCATGACTATAAAAAGAATACTAGTTGATTGTTGTTGCGAAATAAAATTGGGTTTATGTTATACGCGCCTATATTTGTATATATATATATATAAAAAGATAATTAGCTAATACTTAGTTGGCAACTCATAAAATGTGCCATGTTTTTTTCAAGTGATAGGTCGTAAGCCAAGTGTCAGTTACATAGGTGGGTCAGCAGTGTAATTTTAAGTCGGGAGCTCTAGCGACATAGATACAATAATATTATACCAAAAAAATATTGTAGTAATTTATCCATTTGAGATTTATATAATCATTAATGAAAACTAAGATTATCTTATAGGGATAAATGTGAGTTTGTTAGGGTAATTGAATGAGATTTATATAATCATTAATGAAAACTAAGATTTATACAATATCTGATTTTTCCCTAAATAAAGCATGCAAAAGGAAAAAAATGCCAAAAGCAGTATCCTACAAAGGAATTGAACCTAAAAGATAATAAATCACAAGTGATTCTACTCAAAATGACGCAACAGAGAGCGCATTTGCTTGTCCTCAAGTAATGAAAACCCAGAGTTAAGGACCTCAGTTAGCATAAGTGATGCTCGACTCTCCTTCTCAATAACAATTCATAATAAGTGAAACTTAGGTTACATAGTCTCAAAGCATAAACATAAACATACGGACATATTATGCTAAAGTTTAACTTGGCATAATAAAGGTACGAGGTTAATCACATCACAATACTTTGTTTCGCCCTATAGAGAATAGAATAATCTAGTCCCTGTTAAACCCGTATGCTTCTAATATCACCATTCCACCGTTTTAACACAATGTCTTTTCTTGCTTCTTTTTACCCAAGTATGAATATCCCTTCTTTTGATAGCTCCCCTTTTCAACTTGTATTTTCACTACACTTCAAGTATTTTTTTTCTTGTTTTGCTTTTTCAAGCTTGTGACTAGCGTTCTTTAGGTCGTATTTTGGCTTTTTTATGCTAATGTAAACAATAGTGATAAAACACCGGGTTACTAACCAAACATGGCTTCTAAAATGTTTTGCATACTTATAACTCTAGTCGCTATTTTACTCGAATGACAATATTTGTGATGAAAGCACTCAGTTATTAAGCGACCTAAGTCAGCGGAGTATATGCATTGCGTCATTTTTTTTCTCTACCTTTTTTTATAATCGTAGTTCTTTTTCAACTATGAAGGGTGTATGTCCTACTTTAGGCGTGTGAAGCTTGATCAAACGGAGTTCAGACAATAGAAACGACTTCAGAGTGACTACGATTTAACTTGGGACAAGAGCATTGAATTTCCTTTCAAAACGATTCAAAGTTTGTGGTGTTAGATCTCATTTAACTCCATATTAAGTCCAAGTAACAATCACAGAATAGCGTGGTCACTCATGGTTTAATCCTATGACATCCTAAATCACATTCATTCATCAAATTCAACAACATGCATCGTCAAAGGGTCATATGTTCCACTACTTATATATAATTTGTTAGGATCTTCAGTGGCTAACCCCCCAAACTAATATTGTTCTACCATATTCAGTAGAGCTGGTTTGAGTTCAAAATCGTTGGCCTCTATAGTAGGTTGAGAAATACTTGGGAGTAAGCATTGTGTGGTAGGTATACCGAATTATGCTAGACCCCTCTCTTAGTTGCCTTGTCCCGCCACATGGACAACGATATGCTGCCACTATTCACGTCTCCTTTGATGGAAGGCTCTTTCAATCTCGAAATCAAGTTCAATCAAATTATCACTATTGTGAGTCCTTCGCATCAATGAACTTGAAACGCGAGAATAGAAAATGGTGCCAGTAAGCGAGAAAAATGGGAAAGATGATAAAAAAATAAAATAATAATTTGATCTAATTAAACTATATAATCTAACCGCAAGTGCACGGTTTATGGTGTAGTACTCAAAATGTCGATCCCACAGAGACTAATCTCATTATCGAATTTATTCAGTTTTTGCTAGTTGAACTGATGATGTATAGGTAAGAAGATTGATTAAAGCTGAAAAGTATGTAAATAAATGTAAGAAGATAGACAATAAGATGTGACAATCTAGAATCTAGTATCCCCACAATGGTCGATTAGTAATCCTATCAAGACTCATTTTCTACTCGGTGCAACTTATCCTTAGGAAATGATCTCAGAGTCCTTACCACCCTCTTTCAAGTGTGTGGAAAACTGTATTCAAATAATTAATCTACCTATTTTCATGAAAGTTGAGTTAAATTGAATCCAATGAAGTCATGACAATTTACACAATCCTCATAGATATTAAGCCTACTTTCGTGTTAACATTTATGTCTAACTACCAACTTTCTAACATGGAGCTTCATCTCCAAGTACTTTGCTTGACATCTAAAACATGAAAATATGCGCCCAACATATTCAAAAGATAGATAAATGTTCAGGAATTAAATCAAATTGATTCACAAAAGATAGAAAAAGGAAGACTATAATAGTTTCATTAATCTACCAAAGGATTCAACATGATTCTAGGAATAAAAACACTACTCAGCCATGTGATTGACGAACAAGAGGAATAAATATTCTAGGAATATATCAAGTTAGTCACAATATACCAAGGAGTCTTGACCTAGCAAGACTCCAACAACCATCCACTACCCTTAAAGCCACCATGTGGCCGATTTTGGTGCACCCTAGGGCACTAATTTGGCCACACCACATCCAAGGAGGGGGTTTGGCTCCTCCTTAACCAAGGCCTTGAACTTGTATTTTAATGGACCAAGCTTGATTAATTAAAATTAAATTAAGGCCACATCTAATGGACTTTGAATAAAATCTAGTTTAATTTATAAGCCCAACTTTAAAACATCCTTTATTCCAATTAAAAGATTAGCTTTCTATTATCTCTTTTTTAATTTATAATTACAATTTATAAAACTAATCCAATTAATTTTTAATTGCTAACTTGATATTCTAATTAGTCCAATTAATTAAACTTCAAGTCATCCATCCAATGGATTGGTCTAAATAAATGATTCAATCTATTATTCTATCCAAGAATTAATTATATCTAATTAAATTAATCCATCTATTGTGGAATTAATTACAAATCAACTCCATCTCATTATAATCGTAGGATTTGACTCTTTAGGTTTACCCTCAACTAGACTTGTGCGTAGGGGTTCGCGAGCCGGCTCGTATTCAAGCTCGGCTCGAGCTCGAGTTCTTGGCGAGCTCGAGCTCGAACCTTATAGGGTGAGCTCGCGAGCCCCTTTTTTTATTTATTTTTTATCATATATATATATTATTAAAGTGCATATTTAATATTGTATCAAGTTTATATTAAAAATTCATCATATATTAGAATTATTAATCAATATATCTCTTATTTAAATTTTATATGATAATAAAATATGGTATTTTTACTTATATTATTTAAAAAATAAGTTTAAGCAATAATTTAGTAAGTTTTGATACTTTGTTGTAAATAAATATTTAAAATTCATTATCAATTAGAATTATTAGTTAATATCTCATATTTTAGTTTTAGATGATATTAAAATATGTTATTGTAGTTTATATTATCTAAAAACAAACTTATTAGAAAATTTAGTACGTTTTGATAATTTTTTTGTAAATAAATATTAATATAATGTATATAAATTTTATCATTCTCAATCTCTTATAACAAAATTCAGTTATTCACTATATATTAGAATTATTAGTCCATATCTCATATTTTAATTTTAGATGGTATTCAAATATGGTATTATAGTTTATATTATCTAAAAAGAAGCTTAATCAACAATTTCTTTTTAGTCTTCTTGTGAATATTCTCTTCATGCTTCATATTTAAATTTTTTAATAATATGTTCCATATGGTACAATAGTCTATATTTTTTTAAATTCGAATATTTTAGAAAAAAAAATAATTAATTGAGCTCGAGTCGAGCTCGCGAGCTGCTCGAGCTCGACTCGTATCAATTGAGCTCGAGCACACTGTCTACTGCTCGAGCTCGAGCTTGAGCTCCTCTTTATTGGACTCGCCGAGCTCGAGCTCAGCCGAGCTCGGCTCGTTTGCACCCCTACTTGTGCGTGTGTGACCAACATAATTAATTAAATCTAATTTAATGAATTATTTTTTATTATTCCATAACCATAAATAACCCGTTACCATTGGTGGCCACAAAGCAATAGTCTATGGCACTAGAATAGGGGTGTAAACGAGTTGAGCTTTTTGGTGAGCTCGGCATTTTGGTGAGCTCAAGCTCTAGCTTGAGCTCGACAAGCTGAGCTCTTACAGTTTGAGCTCGAGCTCAAGCTCGAATCTTATATAATGAGCTTAATCTCAATCTAACGAGATCGAGCTGAACAACAATAGAAAACGGCGGTGTGAGATCAAGAACAAGAAACAATGGTGTGAGACCAAGAACATCAAAGAACATCAAATGTTTGTGTGAGATGGTGTGAGACCAAGAAAACCGAAAAGTAATGGCAAACAGTAGCAAACCACGATATGAGACTAAGTAAAATTGAGAATAATGGCAAACCTGTTCGAGTTTCTTGCTTGGCCGACACAATAGCAATCGCCTTTCTCATTTTTGCTGGTAAATGGATAGGTGCTTGCAAGTGATGATTTGGGGGGCTAGGATTTTAGGATTTAGATTTGGGAGAAAGAATTTGGTGGTGTCTGAAGGTAACAAGCGGATCGGCCTGGGAACGCGCTAGCTGAAGCAAGAGAGAAAATAATAAAACTAAACATAAATCGATCCAATGAGTGTACTATTGGTCTTCCCGGGCATTCGATGTAGTATGTAAAAGAGAATAAGATATCTATATGAGGCTACGACTATAAAACGAAAGAGATGCGTAAACTTAAAATGAGAATACCTCTTTCGATTCACGTTTCCATTCGAGAATCATTCCCTTGAAGATTCCAACATAAGAATCCTCTAAAGCAAAGTCCACACCACACCGGAACGAACGAGACCTTGATCCTTTTGCTAGAAGAGATCAAAGCCAAACTCTCTGCATGAGAGTAAAGGGGGGTAGCCGAATTTAAGAGAGGAGAGGAGAGGATTGTGTTCTCTACACCACTTACTATATGTTGTTGTGTATTGTGTAATTATTTTCTAAATAATTATGCACAATACATATATATATCTATACCTTGTACAGATAAGTGCATATGTGTCTAAGTACATTCCAATTCTCAACAAGGTAACCACTACATGCTATACATGGTATGATCCAATCATGCCATATAGAGAGGGTTCTATTTATGGCCAAACTTGCACTTTCCAAAAGTGTAATTTTTGGCCAACTCTCCTTCCATCAATTGAATAGTGGACCTCAATTAGTAGGTTGATTTTTTGCAAAAAATAAATTCAAGGCCCAATGAATTTTAATTAAATCAAATTTAATAAAATTCAATTAAATCAAGCCAAATATGTAATTAATCCAATAAAAATATAAGCCCAAAATATCTTAATTAATTCATAAATTTAATTTATTAATCAATTAAGACAAGCCCAATTAAATTAATTTAATTTAATTTAATTTTAGGCTATTCATCCAATGGATCACCCCACGTGTAAATAATCTAATTATTTACACCTTTTAGAATTAATTCTAAATTAATTCATTGTTCTTCCTTGGAAATTGTGTGTGACTCTTATGGTTCACCTTTCAACTAGACTTAGGCTAGTGTCCAACACTACCGAATAATTAGATCCAATCTAATTAATCGTTCTTGATCAACCATTAATCAAGAACGCCCACTACCATGGTGGTCTTCTAGCAAAAGTCCATAAAACTAGAGGCTACGTGAATATCCGTATGAATATTTAGGCTACCGAGTCCATACGGGTATGATCCTTCCATCTACAGTCTCCCGGACTAGGCATCTATGCTTTAATACATGAGACCGCGTTACGCTTAATTACTCTATATAGGAAATCATTTCCTATTCGACCAACCACTGTGCCACAGGTTAATAAGACGTGAATGCATCTTCAAGTACATAGGATTTACGTCTGTCATATACTGACAGGAAATGAATCCTCTTCTTGAAATCCATCGGCATCGCTACACATTCTGACTGCTTTGGACAAGACTTATAATGATCATGTATGTGACACAATCACCTCTCGCACACATCCATAATACAACCATCGTGTGCACGTGACTGTCATGATTCCTCAAGTTTGAAGACTACTGTCGTACTATCAGAGTCGGGGATTCAAGTCATACCGACAATGGCTCCAAGACTTCCATATGACTATCCCTACGAGTTAGTTCAGTTATTTGACCACCTCATCAACTAACCCATTGAAATTGCGTATACGTCTAACGCCTGTCGCTAATGAAACACGACACTCATCCAATGGATGCAATACTCTGTGCAAATCTTAATAGGACTCTTGATGCCCAGTCTAGAGGCCTTCGACTTGGAACGTTTCAGACCAACCCTCAAAAGTTGATTTCATAGCGGCTATCCAATATGCATGCTACGCTACATGGATTATCTAAATGGCCTGTGGGCATCTGTTGTGACGTTAAAGCGATGCTTAACGTAATTGGTAAGCACAATAGAGACATGTACCAAATATGAAGACTTACCATATTCATCATGGAATATTACTTGAATCACCTCTTGAATAGTTTTCAAAACAGCCAATCCAATTGTCTTTATGATCACCTACTCCGACAGTGTCGTTTAAATCGAGAGATGAGAGACGAGATGAGTGAGAAAGAAATCTGGGTTTTAGAATTTTAGAGTGAGAAAGAAAGAAGAGTGAGAATGTATTTTTTTTAATAATATTGTTGGTGTGATTTGAAATTGTTAGCTTGTATATCCTTTTAACAAAATTATATTGTTGTAAATAAATAATATTAATATTATTATAATCATAAAAAATATTAAACATATGGTAATTTTATAAATATAAACTACTAATTCGTTTAATAGTATTAAATTATTAATAGTATAGAATATATATATATATATATACACACACCAAACTATCAAAATACTTGCATATGATTTTTTATAGTTGTTAATATTGAAAAATAGACATAAGTTATTTTTAGAAGTTTTTATCCCATTATATACAAAAAAAATATTAAGCGACGAATTTTTTAATTCAAAGTGCAAAATAGTGATTGATCTCATTATATACAATAATAAAATGACGATAAAAAATTTTAAAATTGTTCAACCATCACCATCATCATCATCATCATCATCGTCATCATTATTATTATTATCACCAAATTTTGACATAAATTTATAAGTGATAAAATAAATTCATACCATGTATCTTGATATAAATATAAAACTCACAAATAGATATATAAAATCATAAGTTAATTGTTAGAATTTGCCAATTTTAAAAAGTATAAGAGATTACAAATAGATATTAAAATGTAACATAAAATTTATATGTGTCATATTAAATAATTATTCAAAAATATTAAAATTTACTAAATTGTTGATTAATTAAGCTTGTTTTTGTATAAAAACTAAATGTATAAATTAAGCACCATAATTAATTATATATAAAAACGGGTAAATGTCAATTTTAGTCCCTCAAATATATCACTTATCCAAATTTGGTCCATCATATTTCCTTTTCATTAGATTTAGTCCCTTAAATTTAAAAATTTGGTCATCTTTGGCCCTTCCATTAAAATTCCGTTATTGTCAACGAATTTGTTAAAGAAAAAAAGAAAGAACAACCATAAATATGCTGCTGTAAAATGGAACCCACGTATGCACTCTAACAAACTATTAGCCTCATCCCTTCACCGAACTTATTTTTAGTTGCTTTACTAAATTAAATATTACTTACAAAGTAAATTAAAAAAATATCAAAATCAACCTAAATTAATTATTAATAACCATATCGATTTTCAATAAATTTTATATACCTAACCAATCAAAATATAAAAAAGACCAAACAATGTCATAAATTATAACATATAAAAATACATAAAATTCATAAACAAATACATAAAATGGTGTAATCAAATATATAAAAATAATCCCAAAATAACTTTAAACATCAATTAATATAATTCAAAATTGGTTCCATCATAATAAAAATATCTATTATTTTTTTTCTTCTCCTTATTTTCACTTCCACTTGGCTTTTAGTTTCCATGGCTGCTACAGTTCATGAAAAAATATTCTTTGTATTTTGCTGGATATTTAGACTATTCATCCTTTGTGGAAGAAATTCTGAGCGATAAGTAATATTTTGATTACAAAAAGGCTAAGAAAGAGATATGGTGGATTGGTGAGTCCCCTTACATGTTAAATTGAAAGCATGGGTTCAACTCCTTACTTACAACATTTATGTTTTTTTTCTTAACAAATCCATTAAAATTAACAGATTTTTAACAGAGGGACCAAAGTTGATGAAATCCTTAAACTTGAGGGACTAAGTTTGATGAGGAGGAAAGATGCGGGATCAAATTTGAATAAGTGGCATGCTTTATGGACCAAAAGAGATATTTATTCTAAAATAAAATATATGATATTGATTAATAATAAATAATCATAATAATAATAATAATAATAATAATAATAATATATGGTCAATTTTGAGTATAAAGTTGTTAAAGTATTGAAAATGAAAATAAATATATAAAATTTTAAAATAAAAATATATAAAAAATTAAAAAAATGAAAAATGCGAGCCAGCCGGCTCGCGAGCTTATGAACAAACCACATTGAGCTCCAGGTCTAGCTCGCTTGAGTCAAGCTCAAAATTGAGCCGCCTAGCGAGCTCGACTCGTTTGCCACCCTTAAACTAGAGACTAAGTGAATAGCAGCGTGAACATTCAGTCTCTGAATCCATATAAGACACTCTTATTGTCGACTGACTCCCGATCTTAGTCTAGGGCATGAAATTGGGCAACGATTTGCATCTTGACTACGCAACTATGCTTGATGCTGAGGACATGTTTACTCTACTAATCCGATCTCGGAAACATATCCCTGATTGATCAATTGCTTTGGCCAAAGACTTTTAGAGTCTAAACTATCTCAGAGCGCATAGAAGAACTCATTGTCAGGGGACAAATCCTCTCTTGGAATCCATCGTCCTCGCTACATATACCGACTACACTGGATAAAGCTTATGATGATCATGCCTCACACATAGGCACCACTTGCCATATACAAGGCATAGTCTTCTTATGCATGTGGTTTCCATAATTCGAAAGTTCAACAACTAATTTCATACTATCGGTACTGGGTATTCCAGTCATACTGATCAAACCTGAAGATGCTTCTATATGACGATTCCCACGAGTCAATTCAGTCAGTCGACTTTCTTGCCAACTAACCCACTAAAACTACACACAACTTACATCTCTTGCCAACAAAACACGGGTACAATATTTAATGCAAGTCTCTATAGGACCCTCGATACCCAGTCTTGAGGTTCTTAACTTGGAACGTTTCAGAATGATCCTTAAGAGTTGGTTTCAAAGCTGCCAAACCTATGCATAACCAACTCCACAGGTTTAACCTTCCGGTGCATGGGCATTTCGTTGTGATATTAAAACCCCATTCAATATTAGTGGTAAGCAGAACGAAACAAACTGCCAACTTGATGAATTCCTATCATATTCATCAATCCAATTTCATTCGATAAAGATTGGTGAATGGAAAATAACCAATTCAATTGACTTTTGGTCACCCATTCCAACACCGAGTTCTATACAGTTACGGTCTTTTTTTATTATCTCCTAACTTTAGTCTAAGGCATGGAATTGGGTGTTGGTTTTCATTTTGGACTAGGCAACTATGTTGAATATTCAAAATGTGTTTACTCTGTTGATCGAAATAGAAAACCATTTTCTATATGATCAATCGTTATGTCATAAACTTAAATATTCTAAACCATCTCAGAACACGTAGGAGACATATCCGTCATATACTGGCAGGGAATGAATACTATCTCAAAATTCACTGTCCTCACTACATACTTCGATTATACTAACTAGGCTTATAACGACCACATCGATAACACGGTCATCTCTCTCCAGATCCAAGATACTACCGTCATATGCATGAGACTACCATGATTCCTCAAGTCCTAGAACAAATTCCGTACTATCGATGCTGAGAATTCAAGTCATATTGACCAAGCCTCCAAGGCTTCCATATGATGATTCTCGCAAGCCAATTCAATTAGCTAACAGCCATGTCTACTAACCCACTAAAATTGCATAGATATCCATGTCTATTGTCGATGAAAAAACGACACTCATCTAATGAGTGCAATACTTAGTGCAGTCTCTATATGACTATCAATACCCAGTTTTGAGGTCATTGACTTGTAACGTTTCAAATCAACCCTCAAGTTGTTTTCATAGCTGGCATCCAATGCATAGCCCAACTGCATGGGTTATCCAATTGATCTGTGGGCATTTGTTGTGATGTCAAAACACCGTTCAACGAAAAAGTAAGCACAACAACATATAGTTCCACTGATGAATACTTACTATATTTATCAAGGTAAAACCATATTATAAAGATTACTAAATAGTTTTCAAAACCGTCAATCCAATTGGCTTCTAGTCACCTATTCTCATATTCTCCCACTTGACCTAAAGCTATCACCTACATACCTCAGATCTATATGAGCTTAAGCAATCTTGATACCGACTCGATTTCACAGGTTTATCATATTTTCTGCCAAAATGACGCAGTCCAACCGCACGTCACTTCTTCCTACCATCGCTTTATGCAAATGGTGGCGTCTAAGAATTTTTCTTGGGTCTGTGATGAGATCTTGACCTTTTGTACTTGTGTTATTGCCTAGTTGTTATCCTCAAAGGTACCTACTGGCTTCGTCATGCTAGGCTCCACAATCAACCATTGGATGTGGTTTTTCATCCAAACCACATCCTAAACAACTTCTAAAGTCACTATAAGTTTGACTTCCATGGTAAAAACTATTGTGTTATGCCGTTTGAAACATTTCCAAGCTATCATATCACCATTAAATTTGAATGTGCATTCAAATTGAGACTAGTCATCATTCACACATAATTGAAAGCCAATATAGCCTTTCAAAATCAACTCTCCATTGACTTGCATCAAGAACAATTCTTTAATCCCTATTCAGGTACTAAAGAACAATCTTGATTGCTATACAATGCCTTCTTAGTACACTCCCGATATCTGTTGTTATGCTCAAAGCACACATAACATTCAGCCTAGCGCATCAAACATTATACCCATGTTGTCTATGGTAAAGAAATAGCGGATGTCAAACATCTTGCTGAGCTCCTCATTAGTCCACAAAACTGAGTCTTAGACAACCTTACCTTATGATAAGGGAAGGAATTCGATTCCTTCATGGAGATTTGTGAATAATGTTCGTGTTTTAGTATTTCTTAACATCTTTAAATCATTCCAAATGAATAAGTCGCTACAGACCTAAAATACTAGGAATGCAACTAAGCTTCCATTGACCTTCCAATCATTCTTGACCGAGTCATGCCCAGCATGACCTAGTTAATACAAATATTGGAAATACAGAAAGCTTCAAAGTTAGTTTGAACTCATGTCAGATCTTATGGCACCAAGCAATTCATCTGAATTGATGTCCAACATCATTTCTCCTTATATCTTTGGATTGTAATCTAAATGATTGGTCAAACATAGAAACCCGTACCATCTCTGGTAACTAATGTGTTATTGTCATCCCTCGAAAGACTGGACTATAGTCAGTGAAAAAAAATAATTTCAAATGATGTTGCTATATTCGACTGAGGTGTCGCTCCACTTGACTTCTCAAGTTGCAACTCCTTACGTCAGTTATCATATAAAATCAAATTTCCCTAAGGATAATAAATGAACCTATAGAAAGCTAGTTTGACTCCCACTATTCCCTCGACATATAAAGGACCATCCCACATACTAAGTACTTTGCAGGAAATAGGCTTGTCATGCCACCTGGGCTAATGTAGTTCAGTTAAAGAACAATTGAACCAAGTCCAACAAGGTTCGGTCCCTCCCTTATCAAAGAAGCCATTCAATTGTGGCACTCCAAGAAGAACTCTACTCAGTGAGAATTTCATTCTCACTAAATACTTCAAGAACCCCCACTAAATACACATATCCTTAATCCAATCAAAAGATTTAATATTGCAACCAGTTTGGTTCTCCACTTCAAGCCTAATTACCTAAACCTTCCAAAGGGGTTTTGTGAACCCCCTGCTCTATGTATCAATGACCCATAGACGCTTAACTGGATCCAATCTAATAGACTACTGGCAAAACATACTTTGTTCAACAAAAAGCTTCTTGGTCCTCTTCCAGCTCAAGAAAGACTTGCAAGCTAGTAGACTCAACTTCCCTATTTTACTCGTTCAATCCACCAACATCCTTATCCTAGCTAAAGGAATGTGACCTAGCTTCGCATGCTAGACCTGTGAGTTTATCTTGACTACCTGTAACATCCACAAAATTTAATACATAATTGTGGAATTAATTGGTAAAAATTTACGAAATTTAGTTAATTAGTACATAAATTCTATATCTATTTTTGATTATATTAGAACTTGAATGGAGTAAATTGGAGTTCCGTATAATATTTTGGATCAAATTATATTAATTAAAAAATTAGGTAGGATGTATGGGTAATTATCAAAAAGAATAAAAAAAAAAAAACAAAAGAGAGAGTTGGAGGGGGCAACACCACATGCTACCACCTAGTATCTCACCTTCCTTCATCCACTATACAAACAATCACTCACACACACTTACACATACAGCATACACACACACATCGACGGGAGAAAGAGAGGAAAAGAGGAAGAAAAGAAAAGAAAAGAGAAGAGAAGAAGAGGAGAGAAAGAAAAGAAGAGAAGGGAAGAGAAAGAGAGGAAAGAGAGAAGGAGGTGGTGTTGCTCTTCATCATCTTCAAGCTTGGGAATTTTCATAGAAGATTTGGTAATTTTTGCTGATCCTTCATGGTTAAATTCGTATTGGAGCTGCATGTTAGTCAAAATGGAACAAAATACCCAATTAAAGTGAAAGAGAAGTATCAGAATAGACTCTGTTTTGAATAGTCTCTGTAAATCGGGGTTTTAGAGAGTTATACTGGTCCAAATCTGTTGATTTATGAATCTGGAGAAACTTTGATATGTTTACTAAAACTGGTTAAATTGGAATGATTATTTTGTAAATTGAAACTAGATACATAGGAGGTTATATTCGGAAAATTTGGTAATTTTTGGAAGAGTATATGATTTTTCAGAGAATTTTAAAAAATAAGGTTGAATCTGCTGCTGTATAAATGGACCAGATTGTTTAAAACTTGAATAACTAATTATATAGACATCCATTTTGCATAATTCTAGTTGTAAACACAATCAGAGAGTCATGAGAATATTTTTTGTAAAAATTGAATCTTTATCAATTGTATGTTTGTGTGAGGAAATTTTATAAACTGAGACAGAGATGCTGTTAAGGAAAAGCAATTTCATAAAAAGGACATTTTTTTATAAAACTAACCTTTATGGTTAAAAATACAAATCATACATCATTGGGAAGATTAGTATGTTCACTTTATCATACTAAAACAGTTTTGCATGTTAGTGATTGTAATTAAAGTTATGATTACTTAGTGAGTAGTGCTCATTCTGTGAAGATAGTAGATTCAGGGGCTGTAAGGGTAATTTTATAATATAAACACTGATTTTAAATCAAGATATATACTGGCTGAAAGATAATTGAGTCTACTTTATGTAGAAGAAAATAGAATAAAGATCTGAATTATATAGAAGGAGATATTCAGAAATTAGTGAGAAGTGTACGAATGTGGTTAATGCTTTATGAAAAAATCACAATGTTATTGATTCATTGAAAGTACATTTTATACCTGATTTTAAGACACGAGAACAACGTTCAGGATTGTACACATCATTCGACTGTTTAAATAATTGGGAAAAGTAAGGTAAGTATAACTAATTCGTTTATATATATATATATATATATATATATGTGTGTGTGTGTGTGTGTGTGTGTGTGTGTGTGTGTGTGTGAATATAAGTATTGCTTGGTGAATTTATGTATATATATGGATTGTTTACAGATATATGTTAGAGTATATATATGCCTATATGAGTGTCATATGTTGAATGTTGGATTTATGTATATATTTATATGGATAAAATATGGATTGTATACATACTTGTTCATGGATGTTGATGCTGATTAAGATTATCTTTATATCTGTGGAATCGCTATTATGTGTTTAATTGTGATTGTGCTACACGAAAGTTGCATAGATGATTGTGTGGTGGTGTAATTTGATTGTGGATGGAAATTGAATAGAATGTGATTGACGAGAAAATAAGTATTACATGAAATTGAATAGGGAAGTTAATGATGTTGATGATGAATTAAAATAAAACGATGGCTTACCGAACTAGGGACATACTCAATGGCTTAGATGATATAGTCAATGACGAGCTGTATGTTGTCATTTATCAATGGAGATGATGGGATACACACGAGCTGTGTGCTGTGTGGTATCAGTGGAGATGATGGGATACACACGAGCTGTGTGTTGTGTGGTATCAGTGGTGAGGATGGGATACACACGAGCTGTGTGCTGTGTGATATCAATATATATATATATATATATATAAAAGAAGGAGGAGGATTGTGATTAAGATGATGATGGTGAGAGCCGGCAAAGCTCATTGAGTGATGCGCTCCAGTTTGGTTAAGTAGAGCCCTAATAAAACAGACTAAAGCGCCACTATTATGTTTTAGTTTGATGTCTGATTGTAGCTATGTGATTTCTTACGTTTGCTATTAATGCATGGTAAATATAGATTAGGTTGGTATCATTCCTTTATACTTGACTTGTTGCTTGTGTATATATATATAGACCGAAAGGCTATGCTTACTTAGTTGACAACTCATAAATTTATCGTATATTTTTCTTTTCAAGAGATAGATCATAAGCCAATGTCAGTCGTATAGGTGGGTCAGCGGTGCCATGCTAATTCAAGAGCTCTAGATAGATGGACATAAGAACATGAAAATGTGACTAAGTTAGTGTCTTATATTTTGTAATAGCTAAAAACTCTAATGAAGTATGTAATTTGCTTGAGGTGTTCGTCAGATATCGACTTTGTCAATTATTTTATTGGGATAATTGTGTGTTGTGAGGGTAATTAAATGTGATTACAGAGGGGATGTCACACTACCCACTTTTATCATTTGTTTTGAGCATTCATAATCTACTTACAAGATAATGCTGAAATAATTACATAAACAACCTAGCAGACAAGAATAACCATTCTTTGTGAAATGAAATAACTTTCATTGATAAAAAATAATCCAAACTGTCCACCAATAGAAAATAATTTGATCATGCTAGATTACATGATTGTATCATATCCACTTTATCCTAATATGATCACTAATAGTTATGTCCACATATTCCTATAACAACAGTTGCAACAGCCCTGCCATTGCCAATTTTTGACCGTCTACATTAGCCTTCTACTCTTTTCACCACCTGCAAACCATTTCCAGATATGAACTCTACAGCTGGTATCTAATACACAGAAGTAGAATAATAATCATGTCAAATCTCAATAACAAATTGTACCTTAATTGGAGAGGATTTTAGGACTCTCCTTCTTCCAAAGCCCCTTTTACTGCAATAGCAAACATATTTTGGAAGCCTTGATTGATAAACCACCTTCCTCTTCCCTTTGCCCACGCCCAGTGGGGCAACAAGAGTGCTTTGAGCGCTTGCAGTGGCTAATTCTGTCTTACCCTTCTTTCTTCTCCAACGTCCAGTCCCTTTTCTTTTTGCTTCTGAGGTTGAAGCGCTCCCTATCAATACCGATGATGCAAACTTTCCAATCATTGCCTCATACTGGACTCATATGTTTATCAATTCATGAGGTCTTTTTCAAGCTCATTCATATTATAGCTCACGATAAAGGGTCAAAGCAGGGAGGAAGAGCTGAAGGATCATGTAGTTATACATCTCATTTTCAAGATCAGCATTAAGGTCTTTGTGCTCTTGTACAGAAAACCCTTCAATCATATTAGTAACGAAAAATGCTATTATTGCAACATATCTAATATGCCAGTCTAAAATCGTATAAAATTGGCTCATGTGGAGCATTATCGATTGGACATCATCATGTCCATCGAACTGTTTCTGGATGTCATAAGTCATTGACGCTAATATGATACTACTGACCTTTCGGTTGTGCTCATGTCATTTTTCAAACATCAAATAGTCTTCGCCTGTGGACTCTTCCGGCAAGGCTCGAGGAAGAGACATATCTAGAACATAGATCTGGTTCTTAAAAGTTAGGACAATCATAAGATTTTGCAGCTAGTCATTATAGTTTTCTTTGTTAAATTAAATAGCCTCAAGAATTGCAGTAAGTAGATTCTTATAGATTTAAATCAAGTGTAAATAAAAATTTAGTAAATTATCCTAACATTCCATTTCAAGTTAAGACTTGGTCTTAAGTGATTAACCCCTCCCACTATTTCTTTAAAAAGTTGGTCATTCTCAAGTGGAGTTTTTGGAAAACTATTTTCTAGTGGGGTTGGAGTCCACAAACGTAATCCTCTATGCCTAGTTTTACGATTCACACGAAGAAAAGCTGTGTGGGAGGTAGCCTATACCATTCTCATCCAATGAGATCCCCAAGTTATTTTGCATAACCTCTTCACGTGGTCGTGAGGACTCCAAACGAATTACACTAATCAACATTAGGCCCAACTCATCAACCAAATGAATATCGCAATTTTCGCCCCCACGACTCGTGAGATAGAGAAACAGGACTATATTCCATTCATTCACAACAATAGTGTAGCTTTCTTCCATTCCAAACGTGTCATGACTTGTGAGACCACGAATAGATGAAAGTAGCATCCACATCACATTGTTGTGGATGGAAGACTGATCAAACCATTTGATTTTTAATCCATTATAGGTCTAATATTTAACATGGATCATCCAAGTAAGAGTTAAACTTGTTTTGACCGAGACCTCATCATTATAAGATTTTGCAAACTTAAGCTTTAAGATGCATTCCAAACACATCATATATCTAATATTAAAACATACACCACATGCAAAACATGAAGGGGGTGGATTGGCCCGAAAAGTGCTGCGGAAGCGCGAAAAATACAAAAATATGATTAAACAACCAAATAAATCACGATCAAGGGGTGTACCCTTAATCTTTTATTGGGTGTTCAATGTACAAAAAAAAAGCATAAAGGTCATAGAATAAACAAGAAGAACGAGAAACATAAAAAAGTAAAACAAAATTTACCTTTGTCGTCTTTCTTGTTCGGCTACAAGTGTTAACTCTTCTCCATTTTTCTTGTTGAATCCGTCCATGGCAAGATCTCAATCTAGAGACCCTCCAAAGACTAACACACCACCACTAATGGATGTAGAGATTTCGTGCTAGCAAAACCTCCATAGAAGTGTAAAGAATCAACAACGTTATTGATTAACATTGGACCATTTGTTCCTCTTTCGATCTCTAAGATCTTTAGAGGGTTTCTGGAGAGAAACTAAGAAAGAATTTCGTGGGTATATGTGTGTAGCAGCTGATGGTTGTCTATGAGGGTTTATGAGACTTTATATGTGACCTACTCACAAGATACAAGGAGTCTTGACTAAAGAAAGTAAGGTGACGAAAGGGTTTGCTTGTTGATGTATAAGAGTGAAGTGTTTTTGGCATCGCTCACATTTGTCCACTAATTGCTTAGCATCTTGCTTCATGTTGACCAGAAGTACCCGGCCCTTGGGACCTTATTGGTCAAACTCTATGTTCCTATATGAGCTCCACAACATCCGCCATTGATTTCATTGAATACATGTCATCCTTCTGGGATAGGCATCTCAATAGGGGGTGCTTAAGTGGTTTCTTGAACAAGATACCTCCCTAAAGCAAGAAACGAGAAGCTCAAGTTTTAAGCCTAGTTGCCTCCCATCGATCCCTTCAAAGGAGCCCTCCTTTCAACCACCCCAAAATGGGTAGAATAGCCTGGACCTTAGCACTAGGTTTCGACAAGTATTGTATGGTAATTCATCGAGTTCGGCAATCTTCCAAAGCACTGCCCAGTTTGGATAGATAATCGATCTTAGTATTTTTTTTCCCTTGGGACTTGTATGAGCTAAAAGCTTGTAAACTTTGCTTTTAGCTTTTCTATTATTCGTTGAACATGCTGCACCATGCAGTTATCCTTGGCCTCACATGTCTTGTCTATTTGTTTGACAATGAACTGAGAATCTAAGCTACCAGATATTTAGCTTCAGCTTCGTGGGCCATCCTTGTGCCTATTTTGAGGGTTTCATATTCAGCTTCATTATTCAAATCTTTGAAGTCAAATCTTACCACAAATTCCACGTCCTAGTCTTGAGGTGACTTGATAACTATATCAGTCCCACTTCTTGTAAGAATAAGTGACCAAAACGTTAATTGGATTGGTTGTTTTTTATTTCGTCAATCTTTCTAAATAATATTGTAATGATAAATACAGTAAGAGTTCAACAAAATACCCATAGACCAAAAGGTTAAACCCGTGGAGTTGGGTTGTGCATAGTTTTGGCATATATGAACCCAACTTCTAAGGGTCAATCTGAAACATTTCAAGTCGAGGACCCGAAAATAGGGCATCGAGTGTTCTATAAAGACTTACACTAAGTATTGCAACAGGTGTTTCAATGGTTGGAGATGTAGGTTGCGTATGTAACCTAAAGAGTGACACTCTAATCACCAGTGTGTGATGAAATTAATTCAAAATTAATTTTGGAAGGAAACGAATAATTTAATTAGATTACATTAATTTCTTGAAGAGAACAAATGATTGGATAATTTATAAAAAAATCCATGGGTTGGATTTTTTCAAAAATTAATTAAATTGATTAGTTGATTTTTTGGTTAAGGCCTTTTAAATTAATTGAACTAATTTAAATTGGGATTGAATTAATTTATAAATTAAATTCATAAATTAAAAGAGAGTGGGTTTGGCCTTTTAATTGAATTGATCTTTTAAGAGCCTAGTCCATTTAAAACCAAGCCCATGACCCGATTTGACCTAGTCTAGATCGAAAGAGAAGATAACTTCTTATGAAGAGAAGGGTGGATAATTTTTCAGCCAATCTAGGGAGAAATTTCGTCTAATGGGTGTGTGGTTGAGGGAAAAGAGAGTTTGGATAAGCTAGGGTTCTCTTAATGTGTTGAGTCTAAGTAACAGCACATATCTACACTCAATTCTCCCCCAACAATCTCTCTCTGCTCTCACCATCAATCATGTTTTTTTTCTCCACTCTCTTCAACCTTGTTTCTCTTGGTTCTTTTGAATCAAAAAAGAAACGAGAAGAAAATCAAAGCCATTAATCAATTGCGTGTGTTTGATTCTCCCTTCCCACTTCTTGTCTTGTTAGCACGAGAAGGAGCTGATCTCAAGTGCTTGGAGTGGACTACTTTGGAGGGTCTCAAGGTTGAGATCTTGAGGAGAATGATCCCATTGGAGAAAAGGAACAATGCTCGAACACGATAAAAAAATTGACAGGCATAAGAATTTGGTTTAAATTCGTGTGCCCTCCTTCTTCTATTTAATTCTTGGCCTATGTAAATTGTTTATTATTTCCACACCAAACGCTTGGGATAGATCAAGGGTACAACTGTTGATTGGGTATATTTTTGTTTTGAATTTCGTTAATTTTTTATTTTTAGCACTTCCTCCGTGCTTCCCAGGCTGATCCGCTTTCTACACTTCTTTGTTAGGTGGTTGATCCATCCACATGCACAAACCATATTTCTTTGCTGAGGGATTCCTCTTGAGAGGGGAATGCCATTTTAGAGACAAAATCAGCTAAGGCTTGTGCTTTAATAGCTACCTGGGGAACGTATTTAATATCAGCTCAATTCCATAGCCCATTTTATTAGCCTCCCAAATGTATTAGGTTTTCCCAAGGTCGGGTTCAAAGAAAGGTTAATCCTTACTCCCATGAGGTGTGAAAGAAAATAGGAGCGCAGCCCTCGAGCGGTGATCATCAAGGCGAAGGCCATCTTTTCCAAGGGTGTGTACCTACCTTCTATTCTATTGAGTACTTTGCTTACGTAGTATATGAGGATATGTTTCATGCTTTCTCCCTGAGAAGAATCGAGCTAATCGCCTAAGGGATTGTGGAGATATAAAGATATAATGTATCCCCTGGGGACGATTTGAGTAGTAGCAGGAGTGCTGCCAAGTATTTCTTGAGTTTTTCAAACGCCTGTTGACAACTTTTATCCCACTCAAAAGTTTTACCTTTCTTCAATGTCTTGAAGAAGGATTAGCTTTTTTCAATGGATTTAGAAATGAAATGACTGAGAGTTGTTATTCTTCCTATTACTCTCCTCCTTCATTCAACATGAAACCTAGGAATCATTCTCCACGGACCCCAAAATGCACATTTAGCTGGGTTAAGCTTAAGTTTGTGTTTTCTTAGAACCTCAAACGTTTCTTTTAAGTCCTCCATGTGATCCTCTACTTTTTTTACTCTTTACAAGCATATTGTCTATGTAGAATTCAATGTTTTTCCCCGATAGGGTAGAAGATTTTATCCACCAAGTATTGATATGTCGCACCTGCATTTTCCTGCCCGAAGAGCATGACTATATAGCAAAAGGTGCCAGTGGAGGTTATGAAGTTGACTCTCTTGTGGTCTTTGCTGGTTAGACTTTGGTTGGATCTTCATTATTAGGACTAGCCTCTCAAGTAGTGTAGGATCTTTCCCTCGTATCTTTCGAGATTCTTCCCTAGTTAGGTATTTGAGACCTCGCTTGTGTCCTTTCCGAGTGGCCTCCACGTAACACTTGGAAGACTGCAACTATCCCCCTTGACTTCTCCTACTCCTATCATAGGGAATTTGATCTTTTCATGTGAAAAATGGATACAACAGCCTGGAACGTGTTGAGCGTAGATCTCTCTAAAATTACATTGCATGCCGAGGGGATATGTAACATCCATAAATTTTTAATACATAATTGTGGTATTATTGGTAAATATTTATGAAATTTAGTTAATTAGTAGATAAATTTTATATTCAATTTTGATTATACTAAAAGTTGAATGGAGCAAATTGAAGCTTTATATAATATTTTGAGAGAAAATTATAGTAATTAAGAAAATTAAGAAAGACGTCATGGGTATTTTGAAAAAGATTAAAAAATAAAGAAAAATGTTGTTATAAGTGAGGATGGGCAGTCGCGGCCACCCTCAACTATTACTTTAACAACACACACATATTCACATATTTGGGGTGCAATAAACAGGTACGTAATTTTTAGTTTTAAATTATTATTATTATTTTATTTATTAAATATAATTTATATTGTCCGATGTAGGATTTGATCGGAAATTTTTATAAGTTTAGCTATTTAAATTAGTGTATAATTTAATACCAAATTTAAGATAAGAATGTGATAGTTGGTTAATTAAATTACTAGATTTGTTAGATTTAACCAGCAATATAGCTAATTTACTCAATTCCATCGGATCTATTGACCAAATGGTTAATTTTAAGTATTGGTGTTCAATTAAATTTTATAGTAACAAGAAATTGATAGAAAATTTATAGAAATATTCAGAAATTATATTTAAGAAGTTTTAAAAATATTATTTGGAAAATATTGTATTTATTAAAAGGAAATATGAGATTCTCATAATAGTTCACTTTTGCGATATAATTAAGAACAATAGTTATAAAGATATAATGGGTTGAATTAAATGAATTTTTTGAAATAGTTGATAAATTAAATACATACTTGAGAAATTTAGAAAGTTTAGTTAGTTAGAAAATAACGGAATGAAGATTTGTATTTCGATAGAAATGAAATTTAAAAAATTATTGGAAATTGTACGAATAATATTTAATATTCTATTTATAAATTACGATATTCTCGATAATATTAATTATATGCATTATAACTCATTATAGGATCCGGAGATAAAGTGAGAGGAGTGAACAATTGTCTATCTGATAATTAAAAAGTGTTGTAAGGTTGAGGTAAGTAAATAGTTAGTGTTATCTATATTTGTTTGCTTTTATTATGATACTATTGTTATATAAATTTGTGATTTGTGATTAAACTGATTTATTTGGAAATGTGTGAATGATGGAGAATTTAAATTTAAATGATTATGTTGTGAAAGTGAAGTAAGAAAGTGAAATGAGAAAGTACATTGAACTATTACATTTGTTGAATGATGTGTTGTTGGTGCTGGTAAATGAAAATGTGTCAATATATGGTTGTATGTTACTAGCTGCTTACAAGAATGGTGATATGTAGAAACGAGGGAGTTGTGAAAATTGAATATAATTGTTGCTAGGATAGGTTAATTGGAAGCCAATTAGATTAGCGTGCATGTAATCCAATCCTAGAAACAACTTCATCTTTATGTAATATTATTGAGTGAATAAGATGAGTATTTCACCATTGGCATATAATTTGTTGTGCTCATCATGTATATTTGTATATTCTTTTCAACATCACAACAAAGCCCACAGACCAATTCAAACAACCACGCAACAGTTGGACCGCGCGTTGGATGGCAGTCGTAAAATCAACTGCCTAGGGTTGGGTCTGAAATGTTCCAAGTCGAGGACTTCGAGAATGGGTATCGAGCGTCCTGTGGAGACTTGCATCAAGAGTCGCATTCATAGGATGAGTGTCACATTTTATCGACGACAGATGTAGGACGTCTATGCGATCTTAGTGGATTGATTGACTAAGTGTCAAGTCGACTGAACTGACTCGCGAATATCATCATATGGAAGCCTTGGAGGCTTGGTCGGTATGACTTGAGTCCCCGGCTCCGATAGTAAGGGAGTAGTCCTCAAACTTGAGGGACTGTGGCAGTCACGTGCATATGATGACTATATCTTGAATCTGTGCGAGAGGTGATTATGTCACAGACACAGTCATTATAAGCCTTGTCCAGTGCAGTCAAAGTATGTAGCGAGGATGATGAGTTTCAAGAAGAGGTTCCGTCCCCTGTTATTACATGAAAGAGGTATCTCCTATGCACTTGGAGATGCAACTACCCTGTAAGAAGCTGTGGCCACAGTCATTGGTCGAGTAGGAAAAAGAGGTTCCTACGTCGAATAATTTGGCGTAACGCGATCTTAAGTACTTAAGCATAGACGCCTGGTCCAGGATGGGAACCGACACCAAATTCCATATCCTAGACCAAGACACGAGAGATGGTAGACGGAAGGATCGTACCCGTATCAACTCGAAACCTAAAAGTTCACACAGTAATTCACCTAGCCTTTAGTGCCATGGACCGTTGCTAGACGGCCACACATGGTGACAGGCTTTCTTGGTCAAGGGTTGATAAAAAATTATTAATCAAATTATATTTAATTAATAATAGTGTCGGATACTAGCCTAAGTCTAGCTGATGGGTGAACTTAAAGAGTCACACACAACATCACTGAGAAAGGATAAGGAATTAATTCCGCAAGTAATTGGATTACTTAAGATAAGAGAGATCCATTAGATGGGCTAGCCCAAGGATAAATTAATGGGATTAGTTTATATTGGGCTTGTCTTTATTAATTGATAAGTTGGACTTATTAAATTAATAAACACTATTTGGGCTTGAGTATTTAATTGGATTAAATACATAATGGGCTTAATTAGGTAGATTTCAATTAAATTGGATTTAATTAAAATCAAGTGGGCTTAGTAATTTTAATCATAAAATTCGGCCAACACCCCCCTAATTAAGACACACTTGAAAATTCTATGAAATTAAATAATTGACTAGCAATTTCACTTTTGGAAAGTGCCTTGCTAGCCATTCTTTATTTGAAATAAAGATCGTATTACCTTGTGAACATTAAAATAAATCTAGACATATTTTAATTATTCCATACAATGTATATATATGTCTAGAGTTAATTATTGGATAATTAACCATAACATAAAAAATAGAAAACTTTCTCCCTCCTCTTAGAAGCTCTCGGCCGCCCCTCTCTTGCACATAAGGGTGTGTTTTCTCCTTCTTTCTCTTCTAGCAAGGATAACCAAGGAGTCCCAATTTCCGGTGTGGTGTGGACTAATTTTGGAGGACTTCTACGTTGGAGTCTAATGTGAACGAAAGGCAAAAAGAAACAAAAGAATTCTCAAGGTAAACTTTCAATTTATTTTTGTTCTTCTCTGTCCACCATAGCCCGAATTTTTTATTTGTTTATTTTCGTTAACCACATCGAATGTCTGGGAATTTCAAGGGTACACCCTTGGAACCACAGTTTATTGTTATCATTTTGTTATTATTACGCGTTTATGTTACCACTTCCGCTCGCCTAATTCTCGGGCCGATCCACGAGATCCTTTCAAGTGGTATCAGAGCCCGATTCCACGTGGGGCTATGGTTATGTGAATAGGCATGTCTATGTTTTTCATTGGATTGAAAGCATATTTCTATTACATGTCTTATTTGTGAATTTTTGGTTGATTAAATTATTTTGAAAATTTGGATTTTTCTAAAAAATACCTATTTTATTTTCAGTTTAATGTGTAGAGTAAAAAAATTCTATTTTGGTACTGTAGCAGTGCACTGCTGATCGGCAGTGCACGATGAGCATACAGGCGGGTGTGCGCGGGCAACTGCCTGCCCGCTGCCTGGCCAGTGCACGTGCTGTACACTTGCTGGTAGCCAGTGCCTGCACGTACCTGCGGGCGCAAAGTTGCTCTGTAGCGCGCCCATGTGCGTTGTGTAGGCAGCGGGCCTGCTGCAGTGGCTGACGATCAACGGCTGAGCCGTTTTTCGCAATATCTTCCTGAAAATTGAATTTTCTGTTTTCTGCACATTTTTTGAAAATTCTTAATTATTGTTGATTTAATTTTTGGTTAAAATTAGATTTTTTCTAAAATCAAAAAGAGGGCTTTAATTGATATATTCTATTTATGTGCAGTGGATGCACGATACACGATCATCCTATTAAATTATAAATATGGACTCGTGTTTTTTGCACATGATTATTTGTTGTAATATTGGATATTACATTGTATACATGGGATGTATGTTATATTTTCTAGCATGATTATAATGTGTTAGTAATGTATAATGGATGATCACGGAGCCCTAGACCACATGTATGGTTTTCTATCTGTTTGGTGGTCTGTGTGCCCTTGTGATTTTTTAGTACTTCTCTTCTCTCCCTCGTTTTTGCCTTATAATAATAAAATTTTCTTTCTCCCTCACTATGTACTCCCCCCAACTTATGATCGGAGTTTCTATTCCTAATTTAATGAGAATAGACTAGGATTATTTTTGTGAGGTTTTACATTTTATATAAATGTCGTTGCATGGAGAAGAAAGCCCACGAAGAAAGGAGGAGCTTGAAGGCCCATTTACATGTTAATGGGTAAATCACAGTTGTAATAGCATAGGACTACCCAAGACAGTCCTAAAACTCACTGCGGGCTCAGTGGGTCGCATAGGTTGGGCTCGTAATCATCCCACGGGGATATGCTAGGTCTATTATTGCATCCAATGCATGTTTTATTAATGCTTTAAATATTTGATATTTACGCATGCAACATATATTGTGATGAGGTCTCGGTCTAAAACTCAAATATGAAACTCTCACTTAGTTGGACCAAGTTGAACATTAGGCCCATAATGGACTTAGATCAAACTGGTTTTGATCCGTCCAAGCCTTCCATCCACAACAATGTGGTGAGGAAGCTACCACTACCCAAATATGGTCTCATGAGTCGTGGCACATTTGGAATAGAAGAAAGTTGCACTATTGTTGTGAACGAAGAAGCATGTTCAGCGTTTTCCTGTCTCACGAGTCGTGGGGGGCGACGATTGAGATGCAATTCGATTGATGGGTCGGGCCTAACACCAAGTAACATGATTGAAAATCTCATGGAATGCAAAGAGGTGAGGCAAAAGATATTGGAAATCTCATGGAATGAGAATGGTACAGGGTACCTCCCACAAGGCCTTTATTATGTGAATCATAAAAGCAATGCATAATAAATGCACTTGTAGATCCCAAGCCCACTAGGAAACACTATTCCCGAAACCTCATTTGAGAGTGGTGGGCTTTCGTATAATTAGTGGGAGAGTTAAAATCTGAAAGACCAAGTCTTTAAGCTTATTTATAATATTACGATCATATGTTGATTTCTATTTATTTTCTATTTCCTAGAAAATGTCTAAGAACCCCTTAACCCTGATTATGGATACCAACAAATTCACTGGCACGAACTATAACGACTGGCTGTTGAATCTGAGGAGTGTCCTAGATTTCGAGAACCAGGGCTATGTCTTGGACAAGTTGCTCCCCACGGCCTTGCTTGAAGGGTCCTCGCCCGAAGAACGTATGACATTCGAAAATGGCTTGAGGACAACCGCAAGGTCCGTAGTATCATATTGGCTTCGATGACTAACGAAATCCAAAAGCAATATGATAGGCTGGATGACGTTCCCTCGATAATGCTCCACATGAAAGAGGTTTAAGCGGTTCCTGACTGGCACATTAGATATGCTGCAATAAAAGCATTTTCCGTGACCAAGATGGCCAAAGGATCGTCTATACAGAGTCATGGGATCAAGATGCTATCCCTAGTGGAGAAGCTCGAAAACCTCAAAGCTGGGCTTGATCATGACACGTACATTGACATGATCCTTCAGTCACTTTGTCCATCCTACGACTCGTTTATTATTAACTACAACATCAACGGACTTAGAAAGTCTATTCACGAGTTAATCAATATACTAGTTCAATACGAGGTAACGACCCACAAGTCTATGCCGACGATATTGGTAGGAGATGCTTCAACCTCCAAAGCGAAAGGCAAGAGGGTCGGAGGTTGGAAAAGGAAGAAGGGAAATGGAAAGTTTGTCAGAGCCACTACTAGCGCTGAGAGCGCCCCTGCTGCCTCGATGGGAAAAGGTAAAGGGAAACAAAAGGTTGGAGGTTCTTAGCGGTCGAAGGCAAATGATGTCTGCATGCATTGCCAAGGAAAGGGGCATTGGAAGAGGGAGTGCCCACAACTCCTCTCTAACCCAGGTATGTTTGTGACTGAAGTGAATATGATATAACTAATGCTGCTTGTTGAGTATTGGATACCAGTTGTGGTGCTCACTTCTACAATAACTTACAGGTGGTGGAAAGAAGCAGAAGGCTAAGTAAGGACGAGATGATTCTGAGGCTGGGTGATGGGAAGGTTGTCGCTGCAAAAGTCGTGGGATCTCTCATCTTAGTTATTAGTGATCATATTCGGATAGAATTAAAAGACTATTATTATGTATCGAGCATGATCAAGAATATGATTTTGATTTCAATTTTAGACAATAATGGTTATGCATTAAAGATTGATAGAAATGGTTTTTATTTGATGATTGATAATAACTCTCATCTACTTGGTACATTAGTGAATGGTCTTTACATTCACCAACAATTAAATTTGATTATGACTGCCCAACACAAATGAAATTCGATAATCATGAAAACGCATAGCTACGGCACGCAAGGCTAGGCCATATCTCTAAAGATAGGATAAGAAAGTTGGTTGACTCAAAAAAGTCTAGAAATAGACGATTTGGACAACCTACCAACTTGGGAATCCTGTCTGAAAGGGAAAATAACCAAGAAGCACTTTATTGGACAAAGCGTGATCGCCAACAGTCTATTGGGTCTGATCCATACAGACGTTTGTGGACTATTAAATACTCCGGCAAGAGCAGGATACTTATACTTCATAACTTTCACCGATGATCACTCACGGTATGGTTATGTTTACATAATAAGGTACAAGTCTGAGGCCTTTGGAAGGTTTAAGGAATACAAACTTAAAGTCGAGTGGTCATAAAATCAAGGCCCTTTGATCGGATCGAAGCGAAGAGTATTTAAGTGGTGAATTTATCGGTTATTAAAAGAGAACGGAATTCTCTCTCAATGCTCCTCCTAGAACACCACAATTGAACAGCGAGGCTGAAAGGGGGAATCGAACCCTATTGGATATGGTTCGATTGATGATGAGTTTTACAAAATTGCCCTCATCCTTCTGGAGTTATGCTCTTGAGATAGTAGTCAAGTTGCTTAACATGGCACCATCTAAGACGGTACCTTAGACGCTATAAGAAATATGGCATGGGAAGCCTGCATCCTACAAGTACTTGAGAGTGTGGGGTAGCCTTGCAAACGTCAAGAGGCTAATGGGAGACAAACTAGATTCAAGATCTAATCAGTGCAGGTTTGTTGGAAATTCGAAAGAAATTGTGGGATATTACTTTTATGATCCGTCCGAGCAAAAGATATTTGTCTCGAAAAATACAGTATTCTTGGAAAAAGATTTTCCTACGGATAGCCGATGGGATGAGGTGTTACTTGATGAATCAAGTGAAACACCTCAGCAGAATGATGCAACATCATCTTAACCTTCAGTTCCCACTTATGGTGTTCCATTCCTCTATAGATCAACCAAAGAATCTCGACCACCTAAGTGGTACAGATTCGTAGGGCTGACTAGTTAGTTAGATAATGATTTGAGGATGTACGGAGAAGCGATGCGGACATCGATCTGGATAAGTGGCTTAAGGCCATGACATCCGAAATGGACTCGATGGGTTGAAATCAAGTTTGGACCCTAGTAGACCCATCGAAAGGCATAAGGCCTGTAGGGTGCAAATAGGTCTACAAACGTAAGATTGAAGCTGACGGAGAGGTTACAGCCTTCTAGGCTAGGCTCGTGGCAAAAGGGTACAATCAACGACCGAGAGTCGACTTTGAAGAAACCTACTCGCCCGTAGTCATGGCCAAGTCCATTCAGATACTGCTTGCCATAGCAGCATTGTATGACTATGAGATATGGTAGATGGATGTGAAAACGTCTTTCCTCAATGGCTTCATTGAAGAAGAGATCTTTATGGATCAGCCAGAGGGTTTCACTTTTATTGGAGAAGAACAGAATATCTGTCGTCTCCAAATGTCCATCTACGGCCTCAAACAAGCTTCCCAAATCTGAAACACGACATTTTGATAAAGTCATATGAGGATATGATTTCATCAAGAACGAGCATGATCATTGTGTATACAAGAAGATCAGTGGGAGCTCGGTTGTGTATCTTGTGCTTTATGTCGATGACATCTTGCTCATTGGCAATGACGTCAAGATGTTAGGCGACATTAAAGCATGGTTGTCCACACAATTTTTCATGAAAGACTGTGAGGCTTCCTACATCATTGGCATCAAGATCTATAGGGATAGATCTAGAAGGATATTAGAGCTAATCCAATCCTCGTCATTGAGAAAGTCTTGAAGAGATTCAAGATGGAAAACTCAAAACGAGGACACCTTCCATGAAATATGGAATTAAGTTGTCCAAGAAGTAGTCTCCTAAGACTGATGAGGAGCTTAGAAGGATGTTGGACATCCTCTATGCTTCAGCCATGGGAAGCATTCAATATGATGTCCAGTGCACTAGGCCAGATGTCACTTACGCTTTGAGTGTAACAAATAGATATCAGGCATGCACCGAGGAGGCGCACTGGAACGCCATCAAGACCATACTCAAGTACCTGAGAATGACTAAAGATATGTTCTTGATCAATGGTGGGGGAAAATTAATACTGAAGGCTATAGTGACGCTAGCTTCCAGTCGGACAATGACGATGCCGAGTCCCAATCAAGTTTTGTATTGAAGCTGAATGGTGGTATGGTTGCTTGTTGGAAAAGTTCCAAGCAGGCTACCACAGTGGATTCCACCACGGAAGCTGAATACATAGCAACTTCAGAAGCAGCTAAGGAAGCGGTTTGGATGAAAAACTACATCCAAGAGTTAGGTGGGCTACTTAGCATTGCTGAGCCCGTGGTTATCTTCTGCGATAGCAACGGGGAGATAGTACAAGCAAAGGAATCGAGATTTCATCACCGTTCCAAACACATTCTTGCATGCTACCATCTGCTTAGAGAGATGGTGAGCAGAGTTGATGTCATGATGGATCGAGTCAGCTCAGTACAAAACACAGCAGATCCACTTACCAATCCGATGTCGCAAATTGCTCTTACTTAGTATCTAAAAAAGATGGGATTGAGTTTGATGGGTGATAAGCTTTAGGTCAAGTGGGAGATTGTTAGAATAGGTGACTTAGAAGCCAATTAGATTGGCGTGCATGTAATCCAATCCTAGAAACAACATAGTTTTTATGTAATATTATTGAGTGAACAAGATGAGTATTCCACCTTAGTTACTGCTTTTGCCTCATCTTTTTCTCCCTTTCCTTGTTTAGCTTTCTTTTATTGCTCCTTTCCTAATATAGTAACTACCCTTATTTACTTTTACTAAAAGATTTCCCTGAGCTCTTCTAGATTTTGTTGGGTTTGTTTCAGGTTTCTTTTCTGCATCCTCTGTTGTTGCGGTAGGGGGTTTTGTTTCCTGCTCTAGATATCTTCTAATGGAAGCGGAGTTGGCTCGGTTGGGACAATCCTTGGTTCTCATGGAAGAAGAGGATTTAGGTGTGGTTATGCATAGGGTTTGGCATTTAGATCTAGGCAGCTGCAGTTTTCATACTGTGGGTTGTTTCCTATCTCACAAATCCTACTATGTGGAGGCTTTAAAAACGGTTCTTCAAACCTCACTGAACCCAGCCAAGTTGCCTTCATTGAGAATGATAGATTTCTTCTAAAATTCTTCCACTTCATTGATCACGATCGAGTGGCAACGAGCAGCTCGTGGGCTTTTGAGAAAAACCTTATTGTGCTAGCCAAGATATCGAAAAATGATAACCCAGCTAAAGTGGATTTCATGTGGTGTGATTTTCATGTTTGTATCCATGGTTTAACTCTCGGCAAGATGACTTCTGAAATTGCTAGCTTTATTGGTGGAAAGATTGGTCGCCTTAAGGACTTTAATCAATGCAGGGGTCCAGAATCGTGGGGTTCTTTAATGTGCCTTCGAGTCACCATCAATGTTTCGAAGCCTTTGCCCTATGCTTTGAAAATCTGAACTACTTTAGGGGATGAACACATTGTGTCTTTCACCTATTAAAGGATTCCAAATTTTTGTTAGTTATGTGGGCGGATTGGGCATATCTCGAAGTGGTTGTGAGTCCCGTTTTAGTCCTTAGCTCCGAGTAGTTGGTTATGCTGATTCTCCAACCCACTTCCCGCAGCATAGAAATGTTCAACCACATTCACAGATGATTCGTTTATGATTTAATTATGGACAGTACTTGACACCAACTCTTTCTTCTGAGACAAAGCATGGTAGTGTTATTTTTGGTAAAATTCCTCAACTCTGCAAATCACTCTGGTATTTTAGCCTCGCCAAGTAATGCTGCACCTTCCCCTGCTCCTAGCCTTCCAACTAAATCTCTTCCCTCTGCCCAGGTTAATTCCCCCTCTTCTAGTTATTTCATTGCAGTCTCTTCTACTCATCCCCACCTGAGTAGTATGGCACCTGCTCCCTTACATTGCCCTCCTGTAACTCCTGCCCTATTCTGGAACCTCATGCCATTCCCATGAGTCTACTTGTACTTAGTCCCATGTCCCCTCCCTCCTTGTTTGATAAATCAGTTATCAATTAGCCCCAAGCTCGCAACCTTCTTCAAAAACAAAAATACACTAAAAAGCCCCACTACTGTATCAACCTCCTGCCTCAATCCTAGTCTATAGTCCAAACGCAAGTTAGTGGATGATGAAACTTAAGTTGTTGGGTTCCCCACTCCAAAGAAACTTAACAAAACTAAAGGTCCTCTCGCTGATATTTCCAACTTCTTGGTAGAGGCTGCCTTGTAGCCCCACTAGTCTCCAAGAGTCTTCTCATGTCAAACTGTTAAAGACTAGGGAACCTTTGGATAGCTAAAAGGCTCTAAGACCTTCTTAGAGATAATAACCCCCACTTGGTCTTTCTAGTAGACACTAAGTGTTCTTCTAGCCAGGTTGAAATCCTAAAAAGAAGGTTGAATTTGTTAGGTTGTTGTGTGGAGTCAAAAGATAAGAGTGGTGGATTGGCACTAATGTGGAAGAAGTTGGTGGAGGTACAACTTCAGTCGATCTCCAAGTTACCATATTGATGTATCGGTTCGGCTTGATGAGGCAGGTGATCGGTGGCATTTTTCAGGGTTTTATGGTGAGCTCAATACGAGAAAATGAACTAAATTTTGGAAACTTCTCCATCTGTTACATCTTCAGTCGGCTCAACTTTAGTTGTATGGCGGGGAGTTTAATGAAATCCTTGAACATTCCGAAAAAGAAGGAGGCCTTATGCAGCGGACTGGCAGATTCGTAACTTTCA
Source organism: Sesamum angolense (assembly GCA_034509725.1). Taxonomy (NCBI): domain Eukaryota; kingdom Viridiplantae; phylum Streptophyta; class Magnoliopsida; order Lamiales; family Pedaliaceae; genus Sesamum; species Sesamum angolense. The sequence goes on from JACGWL010000002.1 coordinate 9,060,173, forward strand.
TAATTGTTTAACCGATTGTGAATTGCACGACTTAGGCTTTTGGGGACCCATCTTCACGTGGTGCAATAATCAACATGAGTCGCATACTATTTGTGAGAGGCTCAATCAGGTTTGTTATAATGCTGCCTCATCTCAAGCGTTTCCGAGGAATGTGTTCGTCATGTAATATCTCCATATTCAAATAATTCCCCACTGGTTATCAAGTTTTGTCTTGTGGTTTAATGGAATCTATCGGGGAATCATAAGTGCTTCTGGTTTGAAGCGTTATAGCTCCAAGAACCAACTTGTGAAGAAATTATCTCTAGAGCTTCGTGGCCCCCAAGGTTCAACTTTAGCGAAAAGATTGCTACTGTTACTACAAGACCTTCTAGTTGGGGTCGAATTTTAGATCATGACTTATGAGACAGAATTAAAGAACTAGAGAGATCGTTGGTGGCAAGGAAGTAGGGTGTCGCGAGAAAAGTAAACAAGATCCGAGGCTTGCGAGATAAGCCTAAGCTTACTAAACTAATTCTCCAAGAAGAAATCTTTTGGAATCATCATAGTAAGGATATATGGCTTAAATAGGGGGATTAGAATACTTACTTTTTCCATGCAAAAGCAAGCCAATGCCACCACTCCAATTCTATTCAAAGGCTACGCAAACCGATAGTTCTTGGGCAGATTTGATTGAGGGGGTGCAACAATGTATCTTGGAATATTTTCAATAGGTGTTCACATCCAGTAGGCCCCTCCCAGATGATATATAGAGCGGAACTGAGCATCTCCCCACCGTGGTGGACATAGTGATGGCAAAGAACTTGCAACGACTCTATTTGAAATTCGAGGTAACTAAGGTTTTCTTTTGTATGGGCTCGCTAAAATCTCCTGGACCAGGCGGCATGCTTCCTCTTTTCTACCAAAACTTTTAGCATGTTGTAAAATCCAATGTCATTATTTTTGTTCTTGATTTCTTTAATCGTCGTATTCTTCTCATAGGGTTTAATGATACAAATATTGTGTTGATTCCTAAGTATAAACAACCACAGTATTTCTTGCAGTATCAGCTTATAAGTTTGTGCAATGTGGTGTACAAGATTGCCTCTAAAATGATTGCTAATCGATTAAAACCTTAGATTGATAGGATTATATCTCACTCTCAATCCACTTTTGTGTTAGGACACCTTATTACTGATAATGTGCTATTAGTCTTTGAGACTAAACATTTTCTTAATACCCATCCGAAGGGGAAAAAAGTACTTTATGAATCTGAAGCTGGACATTAGCAATGCTTATGATAGGGTGGAATGGCTGTTCCTGTGGAGGTGTTGGGTAAGCTTGATTTCCCTAGTGTTTTTGTTGATCTTATTGTGTTGTGTGTTTCTTCTATTTCTTTCTCGTTTGTTTTGAATGGCTGTTAGTTTGGTTCCATTACAGCCCAAATAGGACTCTGTCAGGGGGACCCTCTTTCCCCTTATTTATTTCTTCTTTATATAGAGTCACTTAGTTCATTATTTTAGGCAGTGCGTGGAGAGAGGGATAATTCTAGGTGTGGCGGTCTGTAGAGGTGCCCCCTGCATTTCCCACCTCTTATTTGCATATGACACCATTGTGTTTTGCCCATAAATGTTCCTACGATGCTACATGTTCGATAGGTTCTTGATACGTATAAGTTTGCATCCGGTCAGGAGATAAATCTCCAAAAATCCTCTGTCGCTATTAGCTGTAACACTCCTCTGGTGGCACAACAACATTTAGCCGAGCTTTTTTGGTATACACCTAGGGAATAAACATGAGGTTTATCTTTGATTACCTATGGTGGCTTTCCGATCAAAAAGGGTCCTCTTTACTGCGTTAAAAGACCATATCCGGAAAAGGATTCAAGGTTGGCACTAGAAATTGTTATCCCAGGCGGGGAAGGCAGTTCTTATCCAAGCCGTTGTATAGGTTATTCCCTCATATTCTATGTCTTGTTTTTGGCTATAGAAAAAATCTACTTCAAGAATTCCAAACATTGGCGGCTAATTTCTTTTGGCATAACGCGGATCGATATAAAATACACCGGATAGCTTGGGACCAACTGTGTAAGAGTAAGCTTGATGGTGCATTGGCTATCGTAATCTCGAGGCTTTTAATTTGGCATTAATTGCTAAACAATTATGGCGCCTACTCTCTAGATCGGACAGCTTGGTTAGCAAAGTCTTGAAAGTGAAATATTTCCCTCACTCCCACCTCTTTGATGCCCAACTAGGGACTCGATTATCCTATACTTGGAGAAGCATTATGGCAGTGATAGAGCTCCTTTAGGCGAGTTGTAGATGGTGTATTGGCACGGGCCATTCAGTGAACATTTGGGAAGGCCCATGGCTTCCTTGCACTCCTTCGTATCGGGTTATAACACCAAAGCCCCTTAACTGTCACATGATGCATATTAGTGACCTCATCTTGGAGGATATGAGGGAATGGAATGACGAGGTAATCTCTGCCCTATTTTGGCTTATGGACAGGGACCTTATTTTTCAAATCCCCTTTAGCATGGCTAGTACGTTAGACTTTCTAGTTGGGCACTACTCGAATAATGGTATCTTCTCCATTTGTAGCGCTTATCACTTAGCATTATCTTTAGCCTCTCCGGCAGAAGGTATTTCCGTGGCGTATCCCTCTGACTTCAATCTTGTGGTAATGATTTACTGGACTATTTGGTGGTCTGGGAACATGAAACTCGCACACAAGGACTTCCTTTTACCTCTACAAGTTGTGGATTTTGCTCGTAGTTATCTTCTCGCATTTTCATCCTAAGTCTTCATGGCAACCCCGCCCCCCCCTCTCCGACACTGGGGCTTGGTGTTATTACTTGTGATGTTGTGGGTTCGTGTTTAGCTTAGCTATCTCTCAGATTGAATAGTGGAGTCCGTTGGCCGAGGCTTATGCAGCAAAGGAAGCCATTCGTCTTGCCCAAAGGTACCAGTGGCATCGAGTGATTCTTGAAGGTGCTTGCTACCCACTTCTGCAAAAATTCTCCTTTGCTCTTCTAAATTACTCTGTTCTAAGTCCCGTGACCGCGGATGTTCGATTTTTTTGTTCCCTGTTAGACTCTGTTTCTATTTCTTTTCTGATGAGGTCTGGTAACTCAGTTGCCGACTTGTTAGCTACGTATGCTTTGAATCAGGAGGGGATTCTTCATTCGTGCCCCCTAGACTATTTACTGTTATCCTTGGTGACTTATGTCATTAATATGAGTGATCTTTCCTCTAAAATTAAAAAATAAAAAAATTTAACCTTCTCACAATATTAGCAAAAAATTTCCATCAAAGCACATAATAGAAAGGCTAATATATAATTTTACACGATTTCTCATCTTTTTTATTGTTCAAATACAACCCTTGATTCATTTATGAAATCAAATGTTAAGGCTGGAGATTTGAATATTTGTATTACTCATTTTTCTTATAATTAGGTAGAACATACTTTTTTGTTAACCGCTTTATGTTGGAGTTGTTGGATATTTTTTTAAAAACTGCCATTTTTTTTACATAAATTGATTAAAAATCACTCCTGTCGATTAATCTCTAACAAAGATTGATTGCGAATATATGTATATAGATTCACTAGCAAGTGCACTAGCTATCAAGTAGTATAATAAATATCGTTCCCACGAGGATTTAAATGCAATAATTACCAAAACTATAACTAATCGACGATTATTTGGATGATTGTAGAATAGGTGATAGATTAACTACTACAAAAAATAATTACTAACTAAAATAGAGAAAACAAATTGTTGGAGAAGATTCAAAGATGTGAAAGATGCTAAGGCTTTGCTCCACCTAATCGATCCAATGAATGTAGAATTCACAAATTAATCTTGCATGCAATGCTTTCATATATTGGTTTCTCCCAATTTAATTTAATATACTATCTTGAGTCATATCAAATCTATTATTATCAAGAAAATAGTGGATTCCTCCAATCTAAGACTCGTGACAATAATGCATTAAGATATATGAAAAAACTATGAAACCAGATGAATCACGTCTATGTATGCCTACATATCATTCAATTCACACCATGAATTACCTTTTCCACTGTGTCAAATTCCCTTCCGGTTCATTAACACTTAATTAAATGTAAGAGATGGCCAGACTCTTAAATTATAAAAACAAGCACAGTAATTCATGGATATATAAAAACGAAGCTGTAGATTAACTTGATAAAATACTTAAACCATTGTCCCAAGGAGGTTTCCCAAAAGCCATAACAAAAAGAAAATTAGTTCATACTAACTAGGTGGAAAATAAAATTAAAGAAAATAGAAGAACTCATGGAGTAGAAAATCGGGCGTGATCGATTTGTCACTCCGGCATCAGATCAACTTCTCCACTTGTGCTTTGATGTGTGTCTCTAAATTTTCAGCCAAAAGATCTTCCTTCTCTTCTTCTCTTCCTCTTATTTATAATAATTCCCAAGAGTTCTAAGTTTAGTCTAATTCTCCTTCTTTCTCTCACAATCCTATTGTGACTAAACTTCTCAACATAATTACAAAAGAAATAAACCGCTAAATATGATAATTTTGCTAACTAATTATGCTAAGGACTCGTTAATTTTTGTCGGGTGCATGTCTGATAACCCGTGAGTCACAGGTTGGGTTTATTCGTATCCCTGTCTTGTGGGTTCCTAATAGCCCGTGAGTCACGGGTTATCCTTGATATATTTTTTTGCTGTATTTTAGATTTTTCTTGCATTTTGAATTATTTTCTTGCAACTTGTTCTTTTTCCTGAAAGCACCTAAAATATCACAAATAAGCCCAAGAACGAGCATCATATCATAAGATATAAAAGGTATTGACAGCAAAATATATCATGCAATTTCCGCTAATCAAACTGTCCCACACTTAATCCATGCTTGTCCTCAAGCATGTAACTATTCAATCATTCACCTTTCAAAGATAATCGCATTCCTTACACCTAACTTTGACTTATGTCAACATTCAAAATGAACTTACTTGTCAAAGTACAAGTAACAACTGACTTCATAGCATAAACTCACACAAGCCACATAGTGAATCAATTACTTCAACATTCGTTTCAAAATTAAAATGCAAAGTGAGTTAACACCCTCGCTTAAGATTCACTCTAGACGCTCAAAGTGTTTAAGGGTGAAATAACCAACTCTCAAGTCATGAAGTGGCAAGCTTTTACTATATGCTTGCTCTTATATCATATCTCCACTGCTTAATAGTGAATTAGGTGTAGGAATCAAATGGTCTTTTTCGGGTTGTAATGGGGCTTTAGGTTTGGGGGTTGTAAGGAAGAAGAAAAAAATAGAATTGCAAAGGGTTTATTTGGGTTAAAAGAAATAGATGACAATACTTGCATAACATGCCACTCTTACGAATTCTATTAGTTTAATTTCATACTTTATTGAGTGCACACCCCTTTTGACTTTTTCTTTTTTTTTCTTTTTTCTTTTGGTGGAGTTTTTTTCTCCTTTTTTCATTTGTTTATGGAGTTCTTTTGGCTGGAGATTTTTTCTCAACTACCACAAACCATTTTTTTTTTTTTTTGTCAAAGAGAGTGGATATTGTACATTTGAACCATCTATTGATGATAGAAAGCAGTCCACAAGCTATCATTCTAATCCTTTAAAAATGGGGTTCAAAGGTCTGGTGAACAAAGTGGTCATAATAGGCTTGTATTATGACTAAATTGAGAATGAAATTCGGCTTAGGCTCAATAAGGCTACTAAGATGGTCATTTATGTAGGTTTAACAAAATATTTTGGTTAAGTCCTAATGCCCTTATCACTTTCACCATACCCAAATCAACAAATGCAGCCTCGATATTCATAACCTAGCAAGTTCTAGAAAATTCAAACCAGAGATGACTTCACATAGCCAAACAAAATACTAGCGCAATAAGACGTGTTCATAAGGCTCAAAACCTCACAAAAATTAGCTTATGTTTTATTCAAAAGCACTAATCATTCGAAACAATCATCAAGATAATCAGAACAGGTGTGACAAGTTTGAATTCTTTCCTATTTATGTCCATTATCTCTTGCAGTCCTAACAGTTCATTCATTAACCATACCGACATGGGTCAAAACTAAAGAATAATGGAACAAGATTCATCTTTGCAGCTCAAGAATTAAACCACATTATATCGATCAAGCATATCATGAAGGCATAAAATTCTAAATTCTCCCATACTTAAGAATGACATTGCCCATCATAGGGACAATAATGAAGATAAAGGAGTATAAAACTTCCCTGATTGGACGGGGGTGCAACTGGAGCTACGGTTTTCCTGAGTCGATGTCGCGAGCAAGGATCAATGGACTCCATCTGAGTTCAAAAGGGAGAGAAAATGGGATAATAATAATAATAATAATAATAATAATATAATAGTAATAGTAATAGTAATAGTAATAGTAATAGTAATTAATAATAATAATAATAATAAAATAATATAATAATTATAATAATAATAATAGAAGAAGGAAATAGAAAAGGAAGGAGAAAAGAAAGAAAAGAGAAATTTCATAAAAATGGACGGAAAAAGAGTGAAAGAGAGAAAAGAAAAAAATGACATTTGACTGACCGTTGACTAACATTGGCTGTCACGTGCCGTTATCTGTTAATTCTAACGAAACAGGACCAATTGTATTAAAAAATTAGGGTTTTGGGACCAAAAGTATTGAGCCCGTAAAGCTCGGAACTAAAAATGAGAATGGCCCTAGCTAGTAGGACCAAAAGTGAGATTTTGCCTTCTTTACTTCTTTAAAGCGTTGTGATTGTATAATTTTATATTTGCTGTTACTATTAATTTTTGAATATTTACTTGAAATTTTTAATTTTTAATTAATTTTTTCATCACGTCACATTGATTGATCTTATTTGTTCATTAATTAACAATTTTCTATTTGAATATCTGACTTGAGTAAAATAATCTGTTCTTATTTTTTATTTCTTAAATTTATTCAATGAATAATCATGATTCTCTACTTTGTCAATAACGAGTATAGATTTTTATCCGGTAATAGTCCATCTTCTTTTTTTTTATCAATTAATTAATACTGATACATAAAGTTTTAAAATTAATGCAAATCGACGGATTTTTTATCTTAATTTTCAAAATAAAATTTCTTTTTTCATCTTCCATTGATATTCAAATCGTAAAATTGAATATTATTGCTTTATTGAAAATTAAGGTGCTATCTTCCAAACTTTTTAATTTAATTCTCCTACTGTCAAATTCAAAATAATTTTGTCATCTTCTTTCATGATATATATTCTTTTTCTTAGTGGAAATTATGAATAATTTTCTATTAAAATTTTAACATAAAATAGATTTTGAGCTTCATAGATTTGCATATATTACAATATGAAAGAATTTTCACACTTGATAAATGTATGATTCTTTGTTTTAATTGTTTATATTTTTTTTTTTTTTTTTAAGAAAAGAACGAGGCTTTGATTGTATATCGGAACAAATTTTCCATTTATTCAAATCAATTATTATTTAAAAAATTACAGTTATAATTTTCAATTTTTTAAAAATTATTATAGTTTTTATTTATAATTGTTTTCACCCTTTCTTTTCTTGTCTTTTTACAAATATTTTGCTATTAAATAATAGTATATTTTTATTTCAAAAAAAAACTCTATATCGTACCACTTTTTGAATACCCAAATTTACCCCTTAATTCATTTATTCTTTTAAAATAAAATTGGATTAGACTAATAATTTACCCCTTGATTCATGTTTTTCTTTTAACCAGTACTCCATATTCTCTCACCAATTCTCCATATTTTTTTTCCACATAAAATTTCATATAGTTAATAAACCATAATTATAATTACTTTTCTCTCTCACGTTGCTGCTATTTTTTATTTTCATAAACTTATTTTTTTTTCCTCAACTCACACTTTGTGTCATTTCACTTGATGCTATATATGTAATAAAATTGACCAAAATACATAATTTAAATATATTGATTAATGTATATTAATATTTTTGGTAAATTATATTGACACCCTTTGAGGTCAGGTCAATTTACACAAACGCCCCCTATCTTTTAAAAATTATACCTACACCCCTGAGGGGTGTTAGTGTGTTAGTCTAATATTTTTCAAGGGTGTTTGTATAAGTTCATTTGAATAGGGAGCATATTTGTAATTACAACTACAACATTTGGGGTTATAGTGATAATTTTGTAAAAAAAGAGTGTTTGTATATTTTAGCCTAATCTCATGAGGTGTTAATCTATATCTATACTTCTATACTGTATAAAAAAGAAAAGGCATTCCACACTCATAAATGACAGTTACTTATACGCGACACCAATTTTTTATAACGCCAAAATTGTCCTTCAACCAATAGAATAAGTAACTTATTTAACTTTTCAAATTTTACATTAATTATTTTCTTTTTTTCTTTTTTTTTAATGTAATGTACTGATTTATATATATATATATATATATATATATATTATTTATAAATTATTTATAATATATTTTAAAATATAAAAAAAATTATTCATTTTATGCACGCAGGAGCGGCGTGCCACAACGACTAGTTATTATAAAGAAAAAGGGAGTTATAGACTCAAAGTGGTAGTTCTTATACCACTACACCAAAAATTTTAAATACCAAAAATGCCCTTCTATATAAAACTTAATTAACTTCTCAACTCATATTGAATTAACTACTCAATCACTTTTTAAAAAAAAATTTCATGCAATTACTGCATTCACAAATTAAATTTACTTACTTCTATTTAATTTTATTGTTAACTAAAATAAAGATAACATATTAGTATTTATTGATATAATGTATGTGGTACAAAAGTTTAATTTTTAATTTAATTCAAGTAAAATATGTATTGATAATTAATGTATTAGAAAAAATTTATCAACGATTTTTGTATGTGAAGTTGTGAAACAGTGACAAAATTTAATATATAAAAATAGATATTGAGTTTTTGAAAAAATAAAAATATTAATAAATTCCTATGCGTAGGTATTACGTGCCACATAATCTAGTATTGTTTATCCTAACATTTATTGTAGCTTTTTTTTTTTTTTGTTTATGCATTGCATGTGCTTGGAGTACTAGTTAATGAGAAGGGCAACTTAATAAAGTAGTACTAACTTTGTTTCTTTTTTATGTTCAGTTTCACGTCTCTCGGCAATTTCCTCTTTATTTTTTCATTAAACTTCTTTTCTTTATCTTTTAGATATTATGTTTTTCTTTCTTTTTGTTTTTGATAAATCTACTATAAATTTTTTTTCCGAGTTTTAAGGTTTTATAATTTATGCATTTACTTATTATTAATTTCTAAGTATTAGTAACAACCAAATATCATTTCTCATACACTGTAAATTATCGTTTTGTTAATTATTGTAAAGTCAAGGTAATTTATTGCTTAATATTTTGTTACTAAAAAACTTATTTTACGTAATTAATGTACCTAAAAAATAATTTATAACAATCATTCTGCTTTCAATAATTTGCATTGAATAATATCTAATTAATCAAAGCATATTAAATTGTTTTAAATATACATATTTTACTATTGTGTAAGTGATTATGTTAGGAAAATAATGAATAAGAAAGAAGGAAAGAATGCTTGAGGCGGACAAGACATATTTTCTTAAAGAGATAATTGCCCTACAATAAGTTGCTATCGGGTTTATATGGCAATTTACTTCTAGGAAGCAAAAGCCCCTGAAGTACGCCAATAGCAATTTCAAAAAAATTCTATCAAAAACAAAGAGAAAACTAGTATTTGTGAATACAGAATTCAGAAATGATAGATGGCATTTGACACTTAATATTTATAGGCATTTCAAACCTTTTTCCAATCATTGCAATGCTTGAATTCACAACCACTGTAATAGTTATGCAAAAGCTGCATAATTCTTTCAACCATTGCAATGGTTGATATTATGCAGAAAAAAGTACATAACTTTGCAAAAGAAAAGTAACAGTCATAACTCTTCTATTTTATGCTGGAAAATTCAAAATTCAATTTTCACAAATTAAATAAAAATTAATTTTGAAAATATTCATTTCAAGTACGAGCACGTGCCAAGTGCCAAGTATATATACATATATATATATATATATATATATATATATATATATATATATATTAAATTTTCTTCCCCCTCCAATTTTCCCTCCAAGCTCTATTTTAAAACTTAAGGAAACATATCTCATTGGTATTTTTAGATAATTTTATTTACAAACTATTTCCATCAATCCCCACTTAGCTTGTAATATAATGTATTCACAATTTTTTTCATCTATTTTCACGTATATAAGAAAGTGTCATGTCGATTAAACTTTATGTTAGTACAAAAATATTGCAAAGTGAAAATGAAATCAAGGTGGCCGTAGCTTAAAACCGTAATTTCAATTGTTTTAATCGAAATATGTACACATGAACATATAATTTCTAATCAGTCATTGAAAACTTAAGCGCATATATGGCCTTGCGCTCTATCCTAGTATCATGAACATTTATAAAATAAGTGTATATTTTATTAGAAGCGGCACCACTCCTTATGTTCACTTAGGTGAAGTTCTTTTTAAATATCAATACATATTTACTGCATTAAGAGTCTTTTACTCATCCTCTAATGTCTAACACTTAAAATACTTCTACTGTTAACTCAATCACTTATCAGTAGTTTGTTGTTACCCTTTAAACCATTTATCTAGTGATTTTACTAGTTAATGGTAGGGTTCCTACTATTGGTGATTTTATTTTAAGAATGGCCTGAGTCCCATTCCCACTGTAGTGCTACTAACTGCGTCTCTTGCTAATCCTTTAGTTAATAGATCGGCTAAATTCTTGTGATCTAAAAAAGGTTATAGTAATAATATCCAGTAATTAATTCACTTACGTATGCATGTCGTAGGCAAATGTGCTGAGACTTTCTATTGTACAGTTTATAAAGCTCTGGACATTGTTGCCTCACCATCACAATGCAGAGATATGGCTGGCGTCGGTTGTGGCCACAACTTTATATCTAGTAATAAAGTCCTAAGTCATTCTGCTTCTTTGACTGTAGCTGCTAATGCAACAAATTCTACTTCCATAGTTGAGTGAGTAATGCATGTTTTCTTTTTAGAAGCCCACGATACTGCTCCTCCACCAAGTGTAAAAATCCATCCAGTGGTAGATTTGTTATTATTCACACTAGTTATCAACTAGTATCAGAATAACCTTCTAACACTGCAGGAAATTGATCGTAATATAATCCCAAATTTTATGTTGTTTTTAGATAGCTTAATATCCTTGTAATCCTTTTCAATTCTCAGAATTTGGATTATGAGTAAATTTAGAAAGTCCACACACTGTATATGCAATGTCTGATCTAGTGCAATGCATTGCATACATTAAACTACCAATCGTACTAGAATACTCACGTGGAGCTATTGCTCTTCCTTCATTTCGAAATAATTTAAATGAAGCATCAAGTGGCGTTCGACATTCTTTAATGTGTTAATACTTGAATTTATTCAATATTTTCTCGATATAGTGAGACTGACTCAAAGCATAACCCCACACTATGTTTTCTAATCTTAATGCCTAAAATAGTATCAACTTCGCCTAAATCTTTCATTTTAAACTGAGAGGAAAAGTATTTCTTTGTTTCATCTACCCCATGCATATTAGTCCTAATTATAAGCATGTTATCCTCATATAAACAAATTACAACACCATATTCATCATTAAATTTTGAATAAATACATTTATCAGCACTATTATGCTGAAACTAAATGACAAAATAACATGGTCAAATTTTTCATGCCATTGCTTTGGAGCTTGCTTTAAGCTATAAAGAGATTTAAGCAACTTGCATACTTTTTACTCATTACCAGATAAAACAAAACCTTGTGGTTGTTCCATATATACTTCTTCTTCCAAATTTTTATTTAAAAATGCAGTTTTCACATCCATTTGGTGAACATATAACTTAAAGATATATGCAAGAGCAAGTAAAATTCTTATTGATGTAATTCGTGCTACTGGAGCAAAAGTATCAAAATAATCAATGCCTTCTTTTTGTCTAAATCCTTTAGCAACTAGCCTTGCTTTAAAAGCATGAATAGACCCATTAGTATTATATTTTCTTTTAAATATCCATTTGCATCGTATAGGCTTGGATCCAGGAGGTAATTCAGTAAGAACCCATGTGTTGTTATCTAACAATGAATCATTTCATCATTAATTGCCTCCTTTTAGAATGCAAAATCTCGTGAAGACATTGCTTCATTGAAATCCTTAGAATTGTTTTTGATATTAAAAATGACAGGTATTTTGTTAAGTAAGATATCTTGATTAGCTTCAATAATGTAATAAATAAAGTTTGGATCTCTTTTCTTTTCAATCCTACCTCTTTGACTTTTCCTTAACTCACTAGGAACATCAAATATTTTTCTCTTATTATTAAGTTTAGAGTTTGAACTTTCTTCTTGTGATTCAGTGGCTAGTGTAGGTTTCTCCCTATGAATTTATTTTCCAAAAATTCAACATCTCTAGATTCAATTATAACATTTGAATCTAAGTCCAAGAGCCTATAAGCTTTAGAATTTTCTGCATAACCTACGAAAACACTTCTGAAAGCTCTAGGTCCTAATTTTATTCTTTTTGGTTCAGTTATCCTATAGAAAGCCAAACATCCCCAAACTTTAAGATAACTTAAACTTGATTTTTTGCCTTTCCATAATTCATACGGATGTACCTTTAAGTTCTAAGAAGGTATTCAGTTATGTACATGGCATGCAATTAAAATTGCTTCACCCCGCAGATTTTAGGCAAATTTAAATTTAATAGCATAGCATTAGTCATGTCAACTAATGTTCTATTTTTACTTTCTACCAAACCATTTTGTTGTGGAGTATGCGGCACACTACATTGGTGTATAATACCATTTTCTTCACAAAATGAAGAAAATACATTTGGAAAATATTCACCTCCTCAATCACTTCGAAGAGTTTTTATTTTTCTTCCTTTTGGATTTTCAAAAATGGCTTTATAGGTTTTAAATTTATTAAATGCTTCATCTTTATGTTTCATAAATATGCGTATGTAAACCGTGAATAATCATTTATAAACGTGATGAAATATCTATTTCCTCCATGAGTCAAAATACCATTTAATTCACATTTATCAGAATGAATACGTTCTAACAATTTAATATTCTTTCTACTTTAAGAAATGGTTTTCTACACATTTTAGCCTGAATACATATTTCACACTTTGCTTTATCTTCTTTATCATAAGATATAAAACTATTTTTAGACATAAAATTTAAAAACGAAAATTTACATGATCTAATCTATAATGCCATAAAGAAAAGAAGACAACTCAACAAAGTAAGTAGAAATAGTTATTTTATTCATAACATTTGCATTAGTATAAAGTTTCAACATTCCATCGCAGTAATAGCCTTTGCCTACAAACACATTAGTGAAGATTAATTTATCGGATTCAATGAGCTTTCAAGCCTTTCTTGCACAATAGAGCAGTCGAAATCAAATTCTTCGAATTTCAGGGATATGAAGAACATTGGTCAACACCAACCTTTTTCCAGATGTAAAATGCACTTCTACACTTTCTTTCCCAAAAACTGCTGTCATGTTTGTATTTTCCGTAAGCACCTTTTGTCATTCTATTGTAATCTCATAATCTTTGAACAGATTTTTTCATTGCACTCGGGAATGGTGGCACCAGAATCATACCACCAATCATTGGGTTGGACCGCTATTGCCATATTCAGTATAGTGACAAAACTGATGTGCTAATTTGCAACCATGTAATAATCTCGTCGACATTAGTCTCAGCCACTTGGACATTTGGTGTTTCTTTCTTCTGCTTTTTGAAGCAACAATCTTTCTTGATGTGCTATTTCTTGCCACAATTATAATATGTGACTGTTTTATTTTATTGAAACTAGTTTCAAAAACTTTCATTTTCTTTCCTCCTCGAGGATTTTTGTTGTTTTCTAAAACATAGTTCACTTTAGATCTGGACTGCACCCCATGCACTTTATCACGAACCCGAATTTCCTCTTCTATTCGTAAGTGCTTGAGCAATTGATTAACAGAAAAATCCTATGTTGAATGCATCAACTTTTTTCTGTAATTGTTCCAACTCATAGACAGTTTGGCTATAATTGCCCCTACTTGCACGGCTTCTGGAATTTCTACTTTCAAATCTTTAAGTTTTGATACATAAATTTGTATTCATGTACTTGATCTATAATTGACATATTATCACGCATGACAACCTCAAAATATTTTAAGAAGAAACTTATATGTGCCTTGTTTCTCAGTATTATATTTGCTCTCCAAAGCAAGGCATATTTCCAGCGGTGACTTCATTGAAGCATAAAGATCAAACAAGCAATCAGACAAGGTATTTAAGATATGTCCATGGCACAACAATTCATCTTCTTCCCTCGTCAAGCGTGCAGCTTTAGCATCATTAGATTCATTTTCCTTGGCTGCCGGTGCTGGTTGATTCGAATCCAAAACATAGGCAACCTTCAAGAAAGTGAGTAGGAACATCATCTTGTCCTTCCAACGGGGATAGTTTGATCCATCAAAGCAAACTAGTTTGACAAAATCTTGATTCATCATCTTCATACCAGAACTTGAACCGTTCTCCATATTATCAATTTAAGATTGTGAGGAAAATAATGAATAAGAAAGAAGCAAAAGAATTTAGGATTGAGGTGTGGCAAGACACACTTTCCTTAAAGTGATAATTGCCCCCACTATAAGTTGTTGGCAATTCACTTCTAGGATACAACAAGCCCTTGAAGTCTGCGAATAGCAATTTCAAAAAATTTCTACCAAGAACAAATAGAAAACTAGTATTTGTGAACACATAATTCAAAGATGATAGATGATATTTGACACTCAATATCTATAGGCATTTCGAACATTTTCCCAATCATTGCAATGTTTGAATTCACAACCATTGCAATGGTTAACATTATGCAGAAAAAAGGTATATAACTTTTCAAAAGAAAAGTTACAGTCATAGCTCTTCTATTTTCTGCTGGAAAATTCGGAATTCAATTTTCACAAATTAAATAAAAATTAATTTTGAAAAGAAATAAATAAATTTCAAGCATGAACACGTGCCAAGTGCCAAGTGCCAAGTGCCAAGTATATATATATATATATATATATTATATACATATATTAAATTTTCTTCCCTCCAATTTTCCCTCCAAGTTTTATTTTGAAACTTAAGGAAACATATCTCATTATAAATCTTTTTAGACTTATTTGTTTTTTCAATGTGGGAGGTATGTTTTATTAGATGATTTTATTACAAGCTATTTCCATCAGATTAAATGTATAATTTATACAAATAAAATATAAACCATATAATGTCTTAGCCCATGCACAGTATTGGGATTACACTAACATATTAGAAATAAAAAATAATGTTCAATTCAATTCAATTATTTTTTTCTTTTAAGTAAGAGCGATAAATTATTATTATTATTTAAAATAAAGTCTTTATAATTATTTTTGTCGAATAATATAACAAAGATCATTATAATAATCATACTCTGATCAATAATATCAAATAAACTAAATCTAACTAACACCTACTATTATAGTAGAACCAACACATACTATGCAATAGAAACAACATCCCATGGTGAAAATGATATTATAGAAAAACGTTATGCGTCTCTCGTATGAGAGTGATAGGTCTCCCGAACGGGCATTTCTTCTTCTCCAGTTGATCTATCTTTTTCTTTCTCTATTATGTTTTTGTCTAACTATGACATTTCTCTCTGTCCCTTGCTATTTTACTTTTTTTGCAGACTCCTCTCAAGCTTTTGGTTTCATCAAAAGTAGGGCGGTTGACTCTGTTTTTATCCGCTTGTTTTCGGGGGTGGATCTCTGATGAATAAAGGTATGCCAGCGGGGTTGAATTTGTCTCTGTCCGAAGAGGAGGAGGATGGTATCGTTGTGTCAGACTTTGGAGGGAACTCTTCTAGACTGGGGTCAAAATGAGTTACTCTTAGTGGGTCAGCTTCTTTCGCATCGTAGCACCAATTTTGATGCCCTTAAAAATGTGTTATCGAGCCTCCTCCAACCAGTCAAGGGCTTATTCATTCATACAATTTCGGAGGATAGATTTTATCTTCAGTTTAACCACTGTCTCGACAAACAACGAACATTGGAGGGTAGACCGTGGACCTTTGACAAGAACCTCTTAATAATGGAATCAGTGGACAATGGAGTCAATCCAATAGATGTATGTCTTGACTGGAGTCCTTTTAGGGTGTATGTTCATGACATTCCACTTAGTTTTCAAACTAGAGAAATGGCCAACCATATTGGGAACAAGCTTGGGCAATTTGTGGTTACTGAGTTGTACGAGTACGGGTCTAACTGGTCATTGGATTGGAGACTACGTATAAATCTGAATGTTTCTAAACCACTTAAAAGAGTATATGCTTACGATCAGCAGAGGGAGAAGGCAAGTTAGTCACTTTCACATATGAGAAATTGCCATATTGTTTTTATTTGTGCGGGACTCTTGGCCATATCTCTAAATTCTGTCCTATACGTTATGAATATGATTTTATCGATCCCGGCGAAACACTTCCCTTTGGGCCATGGCCAAGGGCTCTAATCGTGTCCGCTTCAACAATAATTTGCCGGGTAGCTACCGTGATTTGTTTAACTCCAGAGTCCAGCCGATGTTCAGTTCACCGAGTCTCCCTTCGAAATTGACACACAAATCCAATCAGATTAGGGGTGTGCAGATAGTTGGGGATTTTTCGTGTCCTATTAGAGGAAAATCAGCGAAAACAGAACAAGATGAATCTTCTGCCGCTGAATCCGATTCCAATTTCAGTAAGGAACCTAGAGGGAAAGGAAAGGAATATGAGTTGCTTAAATTAGGAAAACCAACGGTACATACTGAAAATATTGATGGCGTGAGTATAGCACCCCAGATGCACTTTCCTTCTATAGAATTTGGAATGCTTGGTGACAGATCTGAAAATTTGATTCCCATTTCTCTTGGGTTGGTCAACTCTTCACCCGAGCTTACCATACCCAAAACCCACTCACCCACACCTAATAACTCCCACCTACCTCCTATTTTGCCAAACGTTGCCTCATGCATGCATGCAAATGTTTCAACAAATAATCCCACTTCATCTACACTTACACCTAACTACTAAATCTGATAAGACCCACATCCATAGCCCCAATAAGGACAAACTATACACAATTTCTAAAACCAATGAGTGCATGCATGCAAATTTTGAAAACCCCAACACCTCACTGATACTGTTCCAAATAATGTTGTTGTCCCTTTAGATTGTCATGAGCATTCTCCGTTCTGATATCAATGTATCTAGCCTTATTGATACCCTACTCATATCTTCTAATCAGTTTAACCTTGGCCCCATCATCAACTCCTGTACTAAGCGACGCCCCTCACCCAATTCTCGTGGTCATCGTAAATCAACCTCTAAACCTCTATGACCTAGTTTTGGCAAAAGAAAGCTGCCTGCTTCTTTTACTCTAATTAGCCCTGATATTGTTTCCAGACCTTCCAAGATCAAACCATAGCTGAACCACCATCTGATGGACGAAGATATTTTTGAGGCAGAGACCGCAGCGCGGTCCCGCCAGGCATTATGAGTTGTCTTAGTTGCAATTGCCAAGGTTTGGGGGTCCTTGGACAATTCGTCATCTCTGAGAACTCGTACGGAGGCATAACCCCCCTTTGGTCTTCCTTATTGAGACCAAATGTGATAATAGGGTGATGGATAGTATTAAGAGGAATCTGGATATGTTTGGTTTCAGCGTCGCAGCAAGAGGCAAGAGTGGTGGTTTAGCGCTTCTTTGGAATAAGGAAATTTATGTCGACTTGGTCTCATCCCATATTGATGCTAGGGTACGACTATCAGAAGAGAGTGAACCTTGGAGACTAATCGGTTTTTATGGAACCCCGGATGCTAACAACCGTGGTGAGTTGTGGACCTTACTGAGACGACTAAGTCAGGAATCTAAACTACCATGGATGTGTGTTGGGGATTTTAACGTAATTCTTTTGGACTTAGAAAAGGATGGTGCCCTCCCGACTCCACAATGGTAGCTTCGAGCTTTTCAAGAAGCATTAACTGATTGTGATCTTCATGACTTGAGTTTTTCGGGCTTTCCGTTTACATGGGCTAATAATAGAGAATATCCTCATACGGTGTGGAAACGTCTTGATCGGGCCTATGTTAACACAGTATGTAATCAATTATGGTCGAATTTTCGTGTGTTACATCTGCAGCGTATCTATTCCGATCATGCACCAATACTTGTTGAACATACTCAAAAGCAAAAGAGAAGGCAGGTTCGGACGAACAAACCGCTTAGATTCGAAGACATGTGGATCAAATCGGAGGATTTTGTGAGAAAGTGATCTCTAGATTATGGCAGAACACATCCCTTGGGGACCCAAATGATGCCTTCATGCGGAAACTTGATACATGTAGGATGGGCTTAATTAGCTAGAGTAAAGTTGAATTTGGAGAAATGACAAAGACAATTAGAGAGATCGAAAAAGAGATTGATCATATTAAATCTTCGGTTATGACAGTCGATGCAAAGAACAAGATTTCTACTTTAGAGGGCGAATTGCATAAGCTCTTATCAGCAGAAGAACATAAATGGAAATAACGAGGGAAGTCGGCATGGTTAGCTGAAGGTGACCCCAATACGTCATTTTTCCATGCAAAAGTGTCCCAAAGACGAAAATCGAACCAAATTGAAAGGCTCAAAGATGAAAATGGGGTTTGGCAAGAGGACAGTGAATCAGTCAGGAATATTATCCAACGTTACTTTCATAAAATTTTTACATCAGTGAACCCCTCTGAAATCGAGCTTGACGAAGTGAAAAAGACAGTGCCAGCTCGCGTAACTGATGAGATGAACCAGAAGCTGATAGAGGAGTATTCTACAGATGAGGTAAAACTAGCGCTCTCCCAAATGTTTCCCTTCAAATCCCCTGGCCCCGATGGAATGCCTCCTATTTTTTATCAACGTTTTTGGTCTATCGTTGGACATGCTACATCAAATTGTGTGTTGAACATGCTTAATAATCATGATATCAATCCTTCATTGAATTTTACCCAGATCCTACTCATCCCTAAATGTAGAGACCCGAAATTCGTGTCACAATTTCGACCCATTAGCTTGAGCAATGTAGTTTTCAAAATTGGCTTCAAAAGTGATTGCTAATCATTTGAAACCTTTCCTGAACAATTATCTCACCTTCACAACCTGCGTTTATCCCAGGGAGACTCATCACGGATAATGTACTTGTGGCATTTGAGATCAATCATTTTCTTAATTCTAGAGAGGGGGTCGTGAGGGTCATGTGTCTATTAAATTAGACATGAGCAAAGCGTACGGTAGAATTGAGTGGAAATATCTCGAGGGAATGCTATCTAAGCTAGGTTTCCATTATGAAGTTGTGTCTTTGATCATGAGATGTGTCTCTTCAGTGTCCTACACTTTTTTGCTTAACGGATCTCAATTTGGTTTCCTCTCCCGGGGAAGGGGCATCCGACAAGGTGACCCCCTTTCCCCTTATTTATTCATTCTATGTGTAGAAGGGCTTAGTTGCATGTTATACGATCGAGAAAGTCGGGGTGAAATTACTGGGGTGGCGATGGCTCGTAACGCAACACGAGTCTCACACCTCCTCTTTGCTGATGACACTCTCATTTTCTGCAAAGCAACAGAGACGGAGTTGAGGATGATACGGAGGATATTGGAGACCTACGGAAAGCATCGGGTCAATTGATCAATTTTGATAAATCTTCTATAGTGTTTGGCAGCAACACACCTCAAGACACCAGCAATGGATTATCTAGTGCTTTGGGAATACGGATTGATGCTCGCCCCACAAAGTATCTTGGACTGCCATTTTTTATTGGGCAAACAAAAGAGAAATAGTCAGTAATATCCAAGAAGGGTGTGGCAACGAATTGGCAGGTGGAAGGAGAAACTCTTGTCACAAGGAGGTAAGGAAATATTGATTAAATCTATTATTCAGGCTATTCCTTTGTATTGTATGAGTTGCTTTAAAATTACCAGTCACACTTCTTAAAGAAATTGAGGGTATCTCATCTGATTATTTCTGGAATGATTCGGATAAGAAAAAAATCCATTGGATCTCATGGGATAAAATGTGTCGAAGCAAGAAAGATGGGGAGATGGGCTTTCGTAAGCTTCATGCTTTCAATCTTGCTATGCTTGCTAAGCAAGATTGGAGAATCCTTAATAATCTGGATCTATTAGTTAGTCAAATTTTGAAAGCTAGATATTTTCCAAACGATGAGTTTCTGAATGCAAAAAAGAGGTCCAATATTTCTTTCACGTGGCATAGTATCCTTGATGCTAGACCTGTTATTGAGAGGGGTGTTCGATGGAGGATTGGTGACGGGAGGAAGGTGAGAGATTGGATGGATCCTTGGATTCCAAGGTTACATTATTTTCGCCCTTCACACCATAATATATCTTCATGCCAGAAATTACAGTAGCTGAATTAATGAATACAACGGGAGGGGTTTGGAATTTGAATATTCTTGAAGCTCTCTTCTGTGCAGAGGATGTTGACATGATTAAATCTATACCACTTGGAAACTATGCTCTGGAGGACAATAGGGTATGGCACTTCAATAAGAACGGACGTTTCTCTGTCAAGTCTGCTTATCAGGTTGCTCTTCCAATTATTGCCCGTGAATCTGGAAGGGAGGTTGGGGAGAGCAGCGCACCAACGACAGGGTGAAATTTCATCTGGAAATCCAGAGTACCAAACAAAGTCAGGATATTCTTATGGCGTCTACGTAACGACACGCTACCGACCAACTGTAATTTGCAATGCAGATAATGTGATATTCAGCTACCTTGCTTGATGTGTGGAGATCTACAAGAGAACATTAAACATGTCTTTCTCGAGTGTCACTTTGCACGGCAAGCTTGGGCGCTATCCCATCTTCCTTTGGGTGTTATCTCAGAGTGGCATAACAGAGCCGCTGATTGGGTTAAACATGTTCGTTCACAGCTTGAACATGAAGATTTCAACCTTTTTGTGATGATATGTTGGCGGTTATGGGGACGGAGGAATAAAAGAACTATGGAAAACATTGACTTTCACCCGGGAGAGTGTGTAGTCTCAGCGATTAACATACTTCGTGATTTTTATAATGTTGTTTCTACTAAGTCCTCACTCTCTCCTTCTGCTGACAGGTGGTCTGTACCAGAAGTTGAAACTGTAAAGATAAATTTTGATGCCTCAATTCTCAGGAACAGAGAAGAAGCAGGTTTAGGGGCAATTGCGCGTGATCATTCGGGAAGGTGCATAGCTTGGCGGATGGCCTTTGTTCCTAATGTTGCTAATCCAGAGTTGAGCGAAGCGATGGCGGCTCGACTTGCAATTGAAATATGGAGACGTTTTCAATGGAATAACTGCATAATTGAGGGTGACTACATCCAGATTGTCCATAAGCTTAATTCTAAAGAGACTGCCTACTCAGACATAGGCCCAGTTCTTCATGATATTCGCTCCAGCCTTGATGACTTTGCAAATTTTAAAATTTGTTTTGTTAGGAGGTCAGCAAATCTAGCTGCTCATCATCTTCCTAGAGTAGCTCTTAACTCTATGCAGTAGAACAACATCTCGTGCACTATGTAGTAGAAACAACATCTCGCGCAAATTGTGGGATTCAAACCCATGACTTCTAAAGTTATGGGGCATCAATTTTGTCAACTAAATTAGGCTTTTTTTTCTTTTAGGTAAGAGCAATGAATTATTATTAATTGAAATAAATCAAGTATAAGTACAATCATTCCTATCGATATCGATATCTAACAAAGACTATTACAATAATTACATCATGCTCAATAACACTTACTATTACAATAGACAACAACTCCTACTATGGAGTAGACAAACTCCTGTGCTATACAGCAGACAACATCCCATTCACCTGGCGGGGTTCGAACCCATGACCTCTAAGATGATAGAGCCTCACCTTTGCCAACTCAACTAGGTCTCATTGACACTAAATCAAACCTTATTGACAATTTAATTCAGTTAACCGATAATCAAAATAAAAGTTAATCGAATACCAAAATTTTAAAATAAAAGTCTATCAATATACCGCAAGAATTCGGTTGTTCAATAAAGGGATTATTTCACTTTTCATATCTAAAGTATACATCTTTTTTAATTTTAGTATCTCAGGTTTCTAAGTCATCAAATTTAGTACCCAAAGTTTTTAGTTTTCATCCATTTGAATACCCTCCGTTAAGTTGATCGTTAAAACTAATGGTCAACTCAATTTTGGAGGGAAAGTTAGGTGGGAATTTGTCTATGTAAGGGCAGTTTTAGCTTCTAGTTTATTCAACACACAAAAAATTCTATTTTTAATTTTATAATTGAGGATAATTATTTTAAAAAGTTACATTTAATCCAATTCTATCAAGGAAATATGAAAAAATTATTTTTTTCTTTTCTCTCGGCCACAACGTAAATATTGTCATATAGGGGTGTTCAACAAAATTGTCAGACCGCCCCAATCGATCGACCCAACCCAAACCGCACCGCAATTAGCGGGCTAAAGGTGGATTGGGTTGGTCTTGGGCTAGTTAAGAAAAGACCGCATTTTAGCAATCGGGTTTGGTTTTATGTTTACGTAGAACGCATAGATTGCGTTCGACTGCGATGATGATAATAGTAGTAGTAGTAATAATAATAAGACGAAAAAGAAGAAGAAGATGAAGGTGAGCACTAATAATATACTAGAATTCTTCATATGTTTATACAAAAGTTTTGATTATGCATAAACATTCAAGTTGGTATTGTATAATATATATGTATAAATATGTAGATGAGATCAATTAATTCATTAATTCTTGGTTATTGACAATCTTCTGTATTTTTTATGCCGTTGATAAAGGCAAGAACTTGAAATAGATGATATCACGATTTTGTTATAATTTGTTTTCATTACCATCTTATTTTATTTTAAATAATTTTTATTTAATATTTATATATTATTATGATTAGTTTTTTATATAATTAATTCGAAATAATAAAATTTTCACAATCTTATTCATAAAAAAATGATAATCTTTTTAATAATATTTGTATTCTTTTAAAATAAACATATAACTATGTATAAGTGCTTATTTTTTACACATTGTAATTGATATATCATATTTTCTTAATTAGCACTACAGAAAACTATATTTATTTTGACAAAATAATTTATAACAAAGCATAAGTTGTCCCAGAATACTAATATAATTGTATAGGTGATTGTCAATATACTAAAGACCGCAAAAACCGCCCCAACTCGCCCCAACCTAATTAGACCGCAAAGTGCAGTTTTGATGATCATTGGGTTAGGCTTGGGTAGAGCTTTCTAAAGGCCGCAATTATTGGGTTGGGCAAAAAAATTACCTAAACTACCCCAACCAGCACCATGTACACTCCTATTGTCATATTCTATTTATAGAGGCTTTATGCTATTTTTTTTATACTTTTCTTTTAATTATTTTAACAAATATTTTTTTGGCTTTTTTGTGACTAGTGAAATAGAAATTTAATAAATTTATAAACAGAATTCTCTTAGCCAAAATAATAATCAAAATATATTTTTTATTTTATGCACAAACAACAGTATAATATATCAAGTATGGATATGCAATTTTATTTAACTTAAAAGTACATTAACACCCTTTTAATGACTTTTTTAATTTTTCAATATTTATTTTTTTACGAATAATGCTAGTGGTGAATGAACATAAAACTCTGTTAATTTTTTAAAATTACTTTTAGACAATTATCTCTATATTGTTTAGCATTTAGCATGCATTTTTATTTACATAATGATTTTAATTGGGAGGAAGTATTTGAATTGGTATTTCCATAACGATTTGAATTACTATTTTTTTAATAGAAATTAGATTTTTTCCCACAAATATTGTCTTCAAATATAAAATTAAAATTAAAATAAAAAATTACGGTGTGTTGTATAAAATGACAGCCAAACATGTTTTATAGATAAGATCCTGCCTAATTTTTTCTCTAAAATTGAGTTGAACGTTTGTTTAAATAGTCAACTTAACAGGAGGTACTAAGGTGGATGAAACGTAAAAATTTTAAATATCAAATTTGATTACTTAAAAATATAGAATACTAAAACTAAAGAAAAAATATAATTTGAATACGAAAAATAAAATTATCCCCTTCCGTAAACCTACCGAACTTTGGCCAACCCCCAGTACTAAATCCGTATTTTGCATCATTATTACATAAGACAAATTTTTTTTTTTGATTTGGTACATAAGACAAATTTAGAACTGTAGAACCCAACACCGTATGATTTTCGAGGCTACAGTCATGATTATAAACCCTCCTCTTTAGTAGTCTTCGTCCAAAAATACTGCTCCCAGAGCCGAAGCGATAAAGCTAATCCATCTCTCACAGTCTTGGATTGCTCTGCAAATGGAAACCCTAGCCTTCTCAAACGCCATTGCCTTAAAGGCCAATTTCAAGACTCTCCGCCCCGTTAAATGCTCCGTCACACCTCCTTCCTTAGGTGAGCCTATTCTATCTTCGACGATTCAACTCTAGCATCTTTTTAGGATGCTTACTCAAATCCCTTTTCACCTTTTTATATTAATTAATCGTTTGTTTGTTTTTATCAATGTTTTTATGGTTTTGGGGGTGGCGGGGTGGCGAAAATTCTTAACTTCTGGTGCTTGAGGTACGTTTCAAATGTCGCGTTTGTCCCTCTGAAGATTGTAAAATAGAGAAGTAGATTATCAGTAGGGGTTTCTGACATCGTGTTAATGGCTACTCTCGTCCGAATTGTTTAAGCTACATACTCCCGCCTATAATCAGATGTTCGAAAAGGAAATGTAGCATTGAAATGACAATTACACGTTAATGCAAAAAGTCTTTGTTTCCGTTAAATAGATGCGGAAATGGAAGGGAGGATCAGCTGATATTTGTTTTGCTTGATGGCTGCAGTAGACCACTCTGCCAAGTTCAAGGAAGCTGCTAAGCATGGTAATTGGTCCCACTGTTCAGACCTATTTTTTCTGATCATTTGACTCCGGTACTTGCGTACCGGTGCTTGGTGAAGGAAGATGAGCGGGATGCACCCAGCTTTCTCTTCGAGTCTGTTGAGCCTGGCCTAAAAGCATCCAGTGTCGTAAGCTTTCTCTCGTCCCGTTTACTTTCTTATTGTATTAGTTAGATAATATGAGGTTATATAGAGTTACAGATGACGTGAACGGTAAACCTTTGCGAGTTATTTGATGTTGTCAATCTTTGTTGCTAGCCCTAGGCCACACTTTTTGGATTCTGATGATTCATTCAGGAAATGTTCATGATATTTCAAAATCTAGAGGAGTGTTTGATTGAACCAATGCAAAACTGATTTGCATACTGTAACCATTCCGAAAGTTCAGATAGAATTGATAATGGTGTCACTTCTAGTCTTTGATCACTTTGTAATAATAATAATCATCCAAGAAACCTAGAACTTTACATATTTTTTAACTCAAAGTTTCTTGAAGCTGGGGGGAGGGGGGGTATTTGATGTATCCGAGCATTGTATTTTGACTAAATTTATCATTGAAGAACTCATTTTCTTACTTTTTTCATAAAAAAGGATGTTTAATTGATAAATCATCTAGTTTGCTTAATCAGGATCTAATTCATCTCAAACTTAAAAGATAATTAATTATTCAATCTTGTTATTAATGATCGTTGCAATCAAGTTGTAGAACTTCGTTTTTTGCTACACATATTCCCAGGACTCTTATGTCAAAATAGTCTCATGGCTTTGAGATTAACTTCCCTCTCCATCTTCCTAGGACAAGTTCCTATCGCTATTGCCCGTCTGACCCTGAAAGTATAGATTAGTTCAGAAGACTTACATCTAGATAAACTATATGAATGATCTCATTTAGGGGGGAATCCTGCACTTGACCAGTAGTGTAAACTCTATAGTATTTGCAAGTCTATGTTTCTAGGATATCCTTTGATTTCTAAATGGGTAATTGTCAACAAAAAGAGCGAAAAGGTATTTAGGCCATATAGATATTACATTGATTTACTTTCTTATCCTTATGGCTTATGCGACGTTGTTAATGTTAAAACACAAATCTTTGATTGTAAATGTTTTTCTCTTTTAACTTTTCTGTTACTTTAGCTAATGTACAATCAACTTTCCTAGGGGCGATATAGTGTTATTGGAGCTCAGCCAACAATGGAAATTGTGGCAAAGGAGAATGTGGTTACCATAGTTGATCACCATGAGGGACAAAGAATGGAGGAGTTTGTGGAGGATCCCATGGTTATTCCTCAGAGGATTATGGAGAAGTGGAAGCCCCAACGCATTGATGAGCTCCCAGATGCATTTTGTGGTAATATAACCACCTACAGTTTTGTATTATGTAAACAATGAAAGGAATACTTAATTATCATGATTGATATGTGAAAAGCTATAACAAGATCACCTCTTGCCTCAATATCTGGCAAAAGCAGGCAAAAACAGATGAGCATTTCTACCTTCCATATTTCATTGTTTATTTGCTTCCAGTGGGTAGTGTCTGCTATCCATGTCTTGTCTATCTTACAAAATGGTATCAGTTCCCATTAGGCTCAGATATGGCACAATTTAATCTAAATTGATTCCTACAAAGTTATATAAAGGAACTTGCTAATATGCAATGAGTGTTACCTTATATTAATGAAACTCAGTTTATTTGATTTCACCTGGATCTAGTGAAAAATGATATTCTATGACAAGTGTGTTAGCTATTCAAACAATGTTTGTTTCCATAACTCTTGGTTTTCGCCTGATTAAGATGAGAGAGCATGCTTCAGTATCATATCTTATTGACCTTTCTCATTCTTCTCATGAATTTATGTTTCACGTAGGTGAGGCTTAGCTTTTTGCTGATTTACTAATACCCTTACTGATAAGACTTAAGAGATACAGTCTTATTGCGTTTCCTGGATGTACAGTGGAGCACATGGTTTTAAAATAACTGTTTTATATATTTCTGTTTATCTATCATCATTAGTGAATTTCAATATATTGAATAATGACATAATAACGGTGAATAGCTATGGTTGTAAATTCACAATATTTTTCTGCCAAACAGGTGGTTGGGTTGGTTACTTTTCATATGATACAGTGCGTTATGTAGAAAAGAAAAAGCTTCCATTCTCAAAAGCTCCCGAGGATGACAGAAACCTCCCTGATGTTCATCTGGGTCTTTATGATGATGTCATTGTGTTTGATCATGTGGAAAAGGTTCTCTCCTTCTTCTTGAAATTATTATTTGCTTGTAATTTATATAATACAGACAAAATGAGAAATTTATTTCAGATTTTTAGCTAACTTGGACTTAGCTATTTATATATATATATAGGCTGCATAATGTTGGACTAATCTGTTCTCTCATGTTACTGCCTGCATTTGATAGAATTTCTTCATTGTGGTGTAGTTAAATGGAAAATACAACTCTCTTGAAACATATATTTGCATTTCCTTTACCATGTCACTCAAATACTTTTGCCTTGCTGTATGTTTGTTATGATCTCTTATTTAGATTAATTCCGATGTTAAAACTTTTTGCCAGTTAGTTTACTAAAGGAATTTTTGGTTTTAAAATAAGTTCTATTTCCATTTTGTTGATCTCTCATCTGGATTTGTTTCTGATATTAATTTTTTCTGGCAATTACGTTTACTTGGAGAATGTTTGATTTAAGATCAACTAGATTTTCATATTCCCTGGCCAATTTCAGGAAACTAATTGTTGAGGCTAGATGTTCTTGTTGCTTGAAAGTTCATTGTCCTGCTTCTTAAGTTTTGTGTCATTAAATACTCACATACTTTTCTCCCAGAAAGCATATGTGATACACTGGGTCAGGTTGGACCAGTTTTCTTCTGTCGAGGAGGCTTATGATGATGGCATGAACAGATTAGAAGCTTTAGTGTCGAGAGTGCATGATATAGTGCCGTAAGTGATGCACTTTGTTTTTAATTCGTTC
Source organism: Sesamum angolense (assembly GCA_034509725.1). NCBI lineage: Eukaryota > Viridiplantae > Streptophyta > Magnoliopsida > Lamiales > Pedaliaceae > Sesamum > Sesamum angolense. Next base: position 9,088,296 of record JACGWL010000002.1, read on the forward strand.
CTGTATTTTTTTTCTTGCTTTAAATTTTCTTCTTTTGATTGTTAATCACAGTCCCAGGCTAGCTGCGGGTTCAATAAAATTGTACACAAGCCTTTTTGGTCCATCTTTGAGCAAGTCCACGATGACAAGTGAAGAATACCAGAAGGCAGTGATGCAAGCCAAGGAGCATATCCTAGCGGGGGATATCTTCCAGATTGTGCTCAGCCAGCGATTTGAACGTCGAACTTTTGCTGATCCCTTTGAAGTGTATAGAGCATTAAGAATTGTTAATCCAAGTCCATATATGACTTATTTACAGGTCTGTTTGCACTGCCTTCAAATTTCCAATTATTAGGGGCTCAGCTTTCTCCTTACAATCTTCAGATGCATATTTGGTGATTAGGCAAGGGGCTGTATTCTGGTTGCGTCAAGTCCTGAAATCCTGACTCGAGTTAAGAAGGTACGTACTCTTCAGATGCTGCACTGTGCTTATGGCGATTCTGTGAGATTTCAGTGTTAATGCATTTACCACTCTGATTGCATTGATCTTCTTTTCCTCTTAGGCAAACTTGTTTATTGAGAATAATATGACAAAGACCCTTAAACATATATATGTACATGCCATCCTATTTGCTCCAGAAGAAGTCCATTTGATCAGGGCCAAGGGACTAAATTATGTCTATACATTGGAAAATAGTGTGAACAACCTTACTTGCATTACTCATAACAAATGGTGAAGTGTCATGGACGAATCATGGAAACGAGCTGATAGTTAGCTCCTTAAGTAGAAGCTACCAACAGTTCGAGATCCTTTGTCCATGCTGTGTAAACTTAGATTTCATCAAGGGAGGCAACAAATTCACCTCTAAGGCCCTAATTCTTTGGAAACTCGGTCACGCTTAATGTCAAGGATAGAACAGTCAACAGGTACAATTATGGCTTTGGCAGGGCCCTTTCGCGATAGACTCATTGAATCTTGAATTAGATTTTAAACAGTTGACGATGTGGCTAGGTCTAGTACATGATTGCTTTCTTAAATCGACAGTTGCCTTCTGATGTATATAGAAGGGGGAATGGCTTGGAAGGACTATGCAGCCCACTGCAACATACTCAGTAACTCAGCAGGCCATCTGTGTGGTTATGGTTTCTTTTCTGTTGTGACATCTAAATCGACCTGCAAGAACATATTTAGAATTATGAACTTGGACTTTAGTTATTATTTCATGATACTGAGACAATTCTATTGATTTTTCTTAGTTAAGTATTTCATGATGGCCATTTAATATTCTTTTTCCTTTTCCTTTTACTCGCTTTGACTTTTATTTTCTGTTGTATTCCCCCTCAATGGCAGGGTAAGATCGTTAATCGACCTCTGGCTGGAACTGTCCGTAGAGGCAAAACGCCCAAAGAAGATTACATGCTGGAAAATCAGCTATTGCATGATGAGAAACAGTGTGCAGAACACATTATGCTCGTCGACTTGGGAAGAAATGATGTTGGAAAGGTTCTCCTCTGTATTCTACGTTTCTATGACATATAGATGAGCTCTACTTCTGTGATTTGTCATTTTGTATGCAGTGAGGCACTAGTGATTGGGAAAACATGCTCTTGAGTATCCTTTTTAGAATCCCGAGCTTTTAGTTCAAGGAAAATACTTTAGGTTCATCCTCTATCCATTATCTTTTGATGAAATTGCTACTCCAGTAAAACTATATTTGTAATTCCTATGGTGGCATAGCAGAAATAACTTTTGCAGAGAGAAAACTTTGGACCTTCAAGTTCAAGCTAAATAACCTTGACCAGTTATAAATCACTGGTGTTTTGATTTTTTCTGAGCTTATCCCAATTTTTTTGTCAAATCAATTGGTAGTTCTTAAATATAGCAATGTGTAACTTGGGCCCTGGTGTTGGCATGTCAAGATTATAGCTGAGTTTATCTTTTTCATACTGAAGTTCTATTCTCATTTCCTGAGATATTGATTCATGGTGTGAAGGTTATCTTTGGACTGCTTTTTCTTGGGGTAGGGATGGAGGTTTTATGTGCATTTAGAATGTACAGACAGAGAAAAGTGCATTAGGCAAGATGACGGCAGATTGCAGACCTTTGTTTTTTGATGAGTCAAGGATGGTAATCACTAGCCTTGGTGTTAAAATGTTTATTTTCAGGGATTAATCAAACTGATGTATTTGTTTATCCCTTCCTAATCAATATGCATGGCATGCAAATTTGGGTGCCAGCCCATGATACTTTTCTGTGAGAGTGGACTGACTGTTTAGAAGTGTGGTTTGGGTTATTGGCCTTTAGGGGAGAGTTTTATTTCTAATACAGTGTGGGTTCATTTCTCACGTCAAGCTTAACCCAGTTCAATTTGACAAAACCTATGGGTAGATAGTGTGAAATACACTGTAAAAGGAAAATATGTTGGCACAGTAAGTGCAATTGGGTTAACTGTAGAATGGAAATGACGTTATTCAGTTCTTGGTGTAGTGGGAATCTCCTTCAATATGATTTTCAAAATTAAGGTGTATAATTATTATTCTGTCATGACTCAGAAATATTATTTTTTGTCGATGCAGGTGTCAAAATCTGGTTCTGTGAAGGTTGAGAAACTCAAGAACATTGAGCGCTATTCCCATGTCATGCACATCAGTTCCACCGTATGTATTGCAGCCAGAGATTATTCATATCATTCGCTATCTTCTTTATATATGAGCAAGTAAAAAAGTGCCTTGGGCATTGTTGAGTTGAGGAAACCCAAAAGAAACTGTATAACACTCGACATGGATGGAAAATAATGCAAGGAAATTAAAGGATACGAGTAAAAGAAAAAGCCCAATGATGATGCTCTTGCATGTTCAACCTAGAACTAGCAAACTTGATTGTTGCTTCATTCCTTTTATTTGTTTCCAGAATACTAGGCTCCAGCAGAAGTATTTACTTCCACTAATTTTTAGTATCTTCATGCTTTCTGTTGGTTTATACATTTTGAAGGTTACTGGTGAATTATCATCTGATTTGACCAGCTGGGATGCTCTGCGTGCAGCGTTGCCTGTTGGAACTGTTAGTGGAGCCCCAAAGGTTTTTCAATCAACTTTCATCTAGTTTCACTGGTTTACTTATTCGTGTTCTAAATTTCTTGTTGATTTTTCCACTTCTTGATCTTCGGTTTTTAGAATTACACCCTGAAATTAATTATTACTTGGGTTTCTTGCTGATAGAGTTGCCATTCATTTCAATGTCATGCCAATTTCTTTTTATTCCAGTAAAGGCTTATATCCTGCACATATTAAACCCAAAGACTGTCTCCGAACATACTACAATCACTTCTATCTTTTGGGGAGGTTGGGACGGTGGGAGTGAGGATGGGGCTCATCTTTTAAACTCAGTTCCACTCTCCCATGTATCTTGATAATTATGAACTTCTGACATTCTTTCTTTTGTTGTATTTGTAAGTGAGTCTAGAAATCGACTAAAAGTAAACTTCCTTAAACATTCTTCAAAACTTTATCATCAATTCTAAATTCCAGGCACCTTTTCATTTCTGGTTACATTACATTGTTGAACTATACTTCAAGCTGCGCCAATGGCTATAATAGACAGCATGCTATTATTACGTCAAGATACGAGAGCATAACCTATGCATTTCTTAATTTCTGACGTACAGGTGAAAGCCATGGAATTGATTGATCATCTAGAAGTCAGTAGACGCGGGCCATATAGTGGTGGATTTGGTGGCATTTCTTTCTCAGGAGATATGGATATTGCTTTGGCTCTGAGAACAATTGTATTCCCAACGAGCACACGTTACGACACTATGTACTCGTACAAGGAGACTGGGAAGCGCCGGGATTGGGTTGCCCATCTCCAAGCTGGGGCTGGCATAGTGGCTGACAGTGATCCTGCTGATGAGCAGAGAGAGTGCGAAAACAAGGCCGCTGCTCTTGCTCGTGCCATTGATCTTGCGGAGTCATCATTTGTCGAGAAGTAACATAGTATTAGCTTTCCCTTGTGAACTTTCTTTCGTCTCCCCACAGTCCCATTTGAAATTTTGCGGGAAAAATCCATATTACCTTCCCGTGATATCCAAAATGTTCAAATAAACATGCGATAAAGAAAAGAACACATAAATCCTTGTAAAATTTAAAAAATGTGCATACTTCCCCCTGATTTATTTGAACATGAATTTGATGTTGCAATGACAAATATCCTTTTTAAATTAAATGGCCTATATTTTATTTGATCTAAATTTGTTGCTCAATTTAATTATGTTTATAAAAAATTAAAATATATTAGTTTAATATAAATATATATATATATATATATATATATATAGATATATAATCATGTATTTTTTTATAAATATAGATATATATATGTTTGTATGTTTAAATATTAAATTTGATTTCCTTCTCTCCCATATCTCCGTCGTTTGACTACTTGAAGTGGGCTTACTACCTTTGGAAAGCATGTCCAACGCCTAGTATTTTGATACCCTAACCATTGTAAATCTTCAATTCGTTGGGGAGTTATTTTAATTTTTTTGCTGAAAGAACCCAAAGCCCCCCCCCCCCCCCCCCCCCCCCCAATCTTCTTTTGCTTTTTTCTTTGCTGTTTGACCACCTCTCGATTGAAGCTTACCACCATTGGAGAGTCCCTCCAATGGTGAGCATTTAATACCTCACCCACCAGAAATTTTTAATCGATTAGCGAGTTATATCTATTTTTCTTCTGAAAGAACCTTTTGCCCCTATCTTCTATTGTCTTTTTTTCTCCACTGTCCGACCATCTCTCGGTGCGAGTCTGCTACTGTCGAAAAGCTCGTTCGATGATGGGCATTTTGACATCCCACCCAGAGCCAATCCCATTCGTCGGCGAGTTATTTGTATTTTTTCATTTTATATTTTTTTAGGATTCTTTATTGATGCGTGCAAAAGTAGCATGGGTCTAATAAGTTTGGACTTAGGATTTGGATCTGGACCAAGAAAAGAAAACTTGAGAGACCGAACTTGCAAAATAATGAGTTAGCACTCCAACGCCCAAGTCAGTATCGATTTAAAGAGGAAATAATCGTATGAAAAAAATTAATTAAGAAGAGAAATCTTGATAGGATAATTAAATTTCTAAGATAAATCGTGATCATAGTGCCAATAGAAAGAAAGATAGAAATTGTGGGTAGAAATCTTGAGAGTAGGCGGTGTCCCCCACCTGGGACCAAACCTGCATATATAGAGGGGGTGTCCCCTTCTAGTAGGAGTTTGCACGTTCTCTAGAATTTCGATGTAAGTGGATAGAAGTGGTTAGGATAAGGTGCAATATGATCTATCTTCAGTGAACTTGATTGTGGGGTAAGTTCCCATATTGAAGGGGACTCCTTGTCTTTGAGGATTCTTTTGACACTACTTAACTCGGGAGGAGTCATTCTGCCCTGGGTGTCTGGAGTGCTGAGGGGGTCTTCTTGGTCCGTGTCTTCCAAGTAAGATGGGTAATCCTATGTGGCAGTCTAGGTGGACGTCTTGCGTGGAAGCTCGGTAATGGACCTAAATCTGCTTTTCATTAATGGGCCGTATATCTGAGCTAGACTCATAGGTAGCTTGGGCTATCTTCTCCACATGTGCTGTTGGGCTGGTGGTCGTGGGTTGTTCTGAATCTGGCCTCTGAGCCTCTTGTTGTTATTTATCTATTCCGATTTGTGGTTATTCATAATATGTTATATTATATATATTATTGTAGTTCTCTTTGTATATTAATTGTAATCCTAAGGGTTTTCGTAATTCACAGTTATATTGTAATAGTTGTTATGATTCGATTATTTGTGCTCATCACTGAGGGGTGCAAAAACCCAACAGTGGTATCAGAGCTGCACGATTTCGATTTCCTCCGGCGACATTGGTAAGACCGTTTTAATATTGTTGCGTTTTATTTGTGCAATTTTGTAATATGTTAATGTTGCTTCGGATTTGTTTGTTAATTTGTGAATAACTTTGGTTACATTATTATTCTTGCTGCCGTATTCTGAAACTACTAAGGGCTCATTTACTTGGGTTTATTAGCAAGGATATCCCAAATTATCCTCATCTATATCTTGTTTACTTTGTTTTAATTTGGCCCGCACTTATCCCCAAGGCCCGGTATAAAAATGGATTAATAGTTGATTGTAATCATGATCCAAATGGTGGTATTATGGAATCCTTATGGCCTAATTGTATATTATTAAAATTTAATTGCCCAAATAATCCTCTACTTTTGTCATGTATTCCCAAAAACACTCATTTGTTTTAATTAAATTTTTCATCAATGTCAAATCCTCCTCCCCCAAAGACGAATTTTAGTGGCCAATTTTTTTTTCCAATTACTTATAATAACTTAATACAATATAAATAATTGACTACAATTAAATAATTAATTATAATTTTGTAATACGTATAAATAAAAAATTATTTTTAAACTTTAGTTTAGTAATTTTAATAAGTATTTATTATAAACTTAAATTATAAAATAACCAATAATAAATACATAAATTTTAAAAATAAAAATTTATTTTGATGTAAAAGAATTATAATAGTTCGTACGAGTTAGATATATAATTGATATTATATTATATATAATTTTTAATAATTGTGTTATTGGATATATATTTATATTATCATATATTAATAAATATGATTTTTTATGAAGATGAATATGTGGATGCGAAATGATATAAATAAGATATATATATATATATATATATATATATATAATATATATATATATATATATAAAGTTTAATTATTTTAAATATTTTATTTTGTTATGTGAATATGTGACATTGATGTTTTTGTTCTATTACGGGAACAATTTAGTCAATTGCACATTTTATCCCTTATAACAACTACAAAAACAAATACAACATAAAATTATCACATAATAATTATCCAATAATCTCAAATTTTAAATGTCCAAGTAAACAAGATATATAGTGTGATAATTTTATTTCATCCCACATTTAATCCATCATTAATCTATACTAGTTTAATCTCATCACTCGAAGGAAACGGGCCCTAAGTGCACAATATTTTACTGAGAATCCTCTAATTACTAAAGTGCATATTACCTTGTGTTTATTACTTTGAGGATATTAGTTTTCTTTGAAAACCTTTTCTTTGAACAATTTGTTTTCTAATATATGAATTGTTTTCTTGAGATTATTCTGTTTAGTATAGGATGAATTCTGTATGAATTGTGGACACTATCGTTATTTCTCTCATAAATTAAAAAAAAAAAAATTAGTTGTAACAATTAGCGGATAAAATTCTCTCTGAAATTTTTGGAAACAATCTCTGTTTTTTGCAATATATTCTGGAGAGTATTTCTGTAAAATATATATATTGAGTTAAAAAATTGATTTGTATGAAAATAAGCCATGTGCTAATTAGTTTCTAATATTTTTGTGGCTTTGTGATATTTGTCGAATTCTGCTTTAAATCGCTTTGGTGCAAAAGGAAGAAATTTCTTCATGCTTAGATATTTTTGCTGGGTCCAAATACTGTGATTAATACCACTTTGTGGTTATTTTCTTGGTGGTTAATATTACCTTGAGGTTGCTATTGGTTTGTGCAGTAATCAGTTATTATCTTTACTTAATGTACTATTTTGATTATTTTGTTTGTTTTTTTTTTTTTTACTTCTCCAAAAGCGAGACAGAACCCTTGCTAATCACTTATCTAGATGGACCCTTAAGGTCGTCGGATATCTGGTCGAGATTTAGCTAAGGAACCCTCTTAGTCTGCTAATATTATTTTGTTGATATTATTCTGGTATCCATTGCCTCATAAATATCCTACTGCATTTGTTGCTGTGTTGATATGACTTGTTATAATCTTCAACCTTCTGATGGAAAATATGATTTTTCAATATGGCAGTAGAAAATGAAAGGTATTTTAATTCAATAGAAAATTTTCAAAGCAATTGATGGTAGATTTCCTGATAATGTTTCTGAAGAAAGGAAAATTGAAAGTAATGAGTTTGCTTATTCCTCTATTATTTTGAATTTGTTGGATACAGTTTTAAGAAAAGTTGGTAAACAAAAAATTGCAAAAAGAATTATGGAATAAGTTAGAAGAACTCTATACTGAAACCTCGTTGCCTAATAAATTGTTTTTACTCGATTTTTTTTTTAGATATAAATTCAACTTGTCTAAAAACATAGAGGAAAATCTTGATGATTTCACTAAATTAATTAAATATATAAAAATCATTGGTGATAAAAATATAGATGATTACTCACCAATTGTTTTGCTTAATGTTATACCGGAAGCTTATAGTGATGTTAAGGCTGCTATAAAGTATGGGACAATGCTAATTTAGAAACTGTCATTAATGGTCTTAAAAGTAAAGAAATGGATTTAAAGACTAATAAACCTAGTCAAAATCAACATGAAGTTAACAATGTTAGGGGTAGAACTAAGTATAAAGATTTTAAAATAAATATAGGGATAGGAGTGATAGTAGGTCAAATTCTAGAGAAAAAAAAATGAAAACACTTGAATAGGAGATATCATAATTGCGGGAAAAAAGGTCATTTTATCAAAGATTGTAAAAAGCCCAAAAAACATGAAAAGAATAAAGAAGTCAATGAAGTGTTGGATGAGTGTACTGGAGAAGTTATTATGGTCTATTAAGTAATGCTTAGTGTTCTCTATTTTTCTTAACCCCCATTTCTTGCTAGGTTTTTCTATTTTGTAGGAACAAACAAAATGCTTTGGCAATGATGTTTGCTGGATTCAAATTCTTGGATTGGGTCCCTTTTTTCAGGGGTCCTGGTCTTAGGGGGGAATCTTGGAATTATATTGGGTCAGGACCAAATTGGTAGGCCCAAAGCCCACGGTCCAAAAGCCCATCACTGATTAGCCAACACCGGCCCCCCGATCGGACCCGGCCCACCAACCTATCCCCTAACCCGACCCGGTATCCAAACCTTAACCCTACTTTTGTTACTAGGCTCAAAATTAGTGGCAGACAATACTAGAAAAAAATTAAGTTTTCGCAACACTATAATGACCATGGCTTAAAAATCATGGTTAATCACTATTATTTAGCACAATTAAATAAAATCAAAATAAAAATTTAAATATTTACCACTTGTAATCAATATTCGTCATGATTTTTAGTCATAGCCAAAATATTTGTCATGGTTTTGGCAATATTTGTAGAAACAACGGCTAATGGCCGTAGCTAAGCCGTGGTTAATTTGTATTTGCTATGATTTTTTCTTTTGGCTATAGTGATTAATCGTAGAAAAATATTATATTTTTTTCTAGTGCAAGATGGTAAAATTGTTATTCCATAGACAACCAAAGGTTATTTGAAATATCTTATATGCTTCTATATTTTATAAGATGCTTGAGAGTTTAAAGATGCTAAATTTTATTTTGAAAATAAATTTTTAAAGTGTTTGAACAAATAAGATGTCAGAGTTTATAAGATATTAGAGTGTTTATTAATTTAAACTCTTTATACGATCTTATAATGACAAAATGTCATACAATTATTATGATTTAAAATCATACTATAATTTTGAGTTGGAAGGGAAAACACCAATTATGAAGAGTAAAAATAAAATACTAACAAAATTATTAGTGTGTTTTCTTCTTTTTTCTAGATGCCAAGATTAAAAAACTTATTAACGTAATTTTAAAAAAGTTGATTCAAATTATATTTTTTTTAAAGCTTGTAAGATAAAAAATATATCTTATTTTAGGATCTTATAAGCACTTCAAAAAAAATTTTGCCAAGTAATTTTTAAGACCTTATAAGCTCTCATACATCTTATAAAATTTTTAAAAAGCTTGTAAAGTTAGCCAAGCACTTCTTATTCTAGTTACCATCTCCAAGATTCCAATAAATGCATTTTTCGATCAAGGGGATGCTCTAGTTAATATTCTTCCAGGTCCAATTATGTCCAGTTTCACAATTACATTCCAAGAAACAATTTTAGGATAGTATCTATCTCTCATATATTTAGCCCATAAGTCATTTGGTTTAGTAAGAAGCTTCTATCCAGTTTAATTTGTGTAAACTCTATTCAGTTTCCTTGGGTTGGTAAAGCCATGACTGACAAATAGTATTCCAATTAACAAGGTTGTGTCTTTTCTTAATTTTTTTTGAACAGGATGTTTTTTTGAACTTTGAGATGCATTTCAAAAACATCATTGTCTATCCTAGATAGATTGTCTAAAACACTAAGGTCTTGTTTAACATTAAGGACTAACCCAGATATTAGCCCTTTTCCTGATTACCCCATCATTTACTTGTAAATTGGAAGGCCCGTTAAAACTAGGCGCGGCCTGGTTCTGTACCGGATTGTGTGTGGCACAAGAATCCCACTTTGCCAGCCACGATACAGATCCCGACAGCCAAGCTTCGTGAATTCCCAAGATGGGTTTGACATAATGCCCCCTAATTTCGATTGTCAAAATGTCCTCTTCGACCCTCTGCACCTACCAACTTTAATTGCATTGTCCCAACTTTTATTATCTGACATCTTCTTCTTCCTTTGTTTAAAGTGAGAAGTGGAACTCTTGCACGCCACTGCTTCCCATTATGGTTCTTAGATGAGTCATTCTTCATGAAGACATTTGGTCTGCACGCATGGTTCTTCTCTACAATCTTGATCCTTTATAACTTCTTTATTTTTTCAATCTTCACTTATCTGTTATAAAATTCCAGTTATGTAACTTGTTTGTTTTTAATTTGTAAGACTTTCTTATGCGTGTCTACATTATCGTCCTTTTCTCAGATCTTCTCTGCATTGTGGTGTGTCTTCGTTAAAAGATTTAGAAGACGACTGGATCTGAACTGAGGTATGGTAGACCCATCTATTCATTTCTTTCACTATTGTTGTCTCTCTTTCAGTTGTGTATTTGTATTTGTGTGGATTTTGTGTACTACATTGTATAATGTTGGCAGATTGTGGTGTGCAACTGGTTTTTTTCGTACCATCTGTGTCTATTGTCGCTGTCTCACCTGTATTTTCACTTCACTATCTAGATGTTGTACATTTTATATCCCACATTTGTAATTACCTTATTGTTACCACATATACCGCTGCCATTCTCTATTTACTAGAATTTGTGGTAGCTCATATACTTGTTCTATGTGCGGGAAGTTTGAAAATAAAACTATCCAATACACCTTTTCGTTATGTCTTATGATTGTGCAAAATTTTTTAGTGGACATGTGTATTTCTCTTATTTAGGATGAGGCAAATTCAAAGAGTAACATTGGCTTCGATAGTTTTACAAGAAGTTATGGACGGGATTGTGGTTGCTCTGACTATATTTACTTCAGTAATAAAATACCTCACCTCACAGAATAACACTCACTGTCGCTCTCGGCGTCGGAGTTACACAATGAATAGTAGGATATCTAACCAGGTTAGACACCTGCATAGGCTTGTTTCTATTCTCGATGAGTCATGTTCGCGTAACCTATGTTTGGACCGTAATGCCTTTGGACGGCTTTGCTATCTACTTGAATATTCCAGAGGTCTTTTGTCAACAAAGCATATGACAGTATCGAAGCAAGTTGCGATATTCGTTAGTGTGGTGGCTCATCACAAAAAAAATTGTGTGGTGAAGCACGATTTCATACATTTTGACCGCACGATTAGCAAATATTTTCATCGGATGCTGAACGCAATAGTTAAGTTGTACAATATTTTCCTAGTGCGGCCTACATTGATTACAGACGACTGTATGGACTCTCAATAGAGATGGTTTAAGGTACAAATTGTAAATTGTTTTTCTTTAATGTTTAGATATACATTGAAATATGATGATTTATTACGAAATTTGTTGATTATTTTCCTCTTCATTTCATTATTGGAATCCATAAGAAAGGGATGTCTCGATGCTTTAGATAGAACGTTCATTGACGTCCGAGTTCCGAAGCATGAAAAGGGACGCTACCAAACACGCAAAGGTCAAGTGGTCATGAATGTACTTGGGGTCTGCAACCCGAATATGTAATTCCTATATGTCCTTACCTGCTGGGAGGGCAATGCGGCTCATAGTCGTGTTTTACGTAATGCCGTCCACTGACCAGGTGGGCTAAGAGTTCCTGCAGGTATGCCACTACTCCCCAGAACATATGCCAAACAATATACATGGGAAATTCATTCATGCATTGCTGATTGCATTTTCATCTCCTGTATATTAATAAAAATGTTTGTTAGTACTTTAAACGAATTCTGACACTATATTTTATGCTAAAACTTTGTGTAGGCCATTATAACTTGTGCGATAATGGGTACGCAAATGAGGAAGGCTTCTTGACTCCATATAGAGGTGTTTGCTATCACCTACGAGAATGGGACCGTGGCTTTAGAGGACCGCAAAATCATCAGGAGCTATTCAACCTAAAGCATTCCTCCGTGCGTAAGCCATTCAGAGAACGTTTGGTCTACTCAAAGTTCGTTGGGGTATTTTACGAAGTCAGTCATTCTACCCCATCAAGGTGCAGAATAGGATAATCTTGGATTGTTGCATGATTCACAACTTCTTAAGAAATGAAATGCCTGATGAACCGTTAGAACGTGAGTTACCGAGTCTTGCTGAGTGTAGGCCGGATGGTGTGTATGAGTCTATCTCAACGATTGACGGTAACCCCTCGTGGGCGACTTGGAGAGATGCGTTGGCTATATCAATGTACAGCGAGGGGATTAATCGCCCTAATTAGGCTTTGACCAATAAATTTGGTGTTCACTTAACTTTTTATTAACCGTGTAGTGATGTGGGTCTAATATTGTATTATGTTAGTTAATTGTTGTGACCATGTGATACCGATCTTTGTGTGATGGAGTTTTTAAAGATATTATGCTAATGGGTGTAAACTCATGTTTTAGAATGAATGATGATCTTTATATAAATTTATAAGGCCACTTGTTATAGTTGCTATTACTATGGTTTTAGAGTTTCCAGTTTTATTTTGGTTTAATTTTTATGTCATTAACTGCATGTTTTTTTTTTTTTTTTTCATTTTGTATTGAATGTATTTCATCGTTAATTGTACTTTTCATTTGAATAATTAGCCATACCACTGATAATTGTTGCAGATTTGACAAAAGAAGTTGTATCCAGACTCCCGGCTAAGATGGATCTCAGAACAGATGAGGGGAGTAGCAGACAACGTCGGAGGGGAGGGAACACAGAAAGGCCTTTCAATCGGCAAACATTAATGAAAAAGGAAGATGAATGTCTTCTAGCTGGACTGAAGTCTCTAGTTGTTACTGGATGGAAATGTGATAATGGTTTTAGGAATGGTTTATCTAGCGCAATTGGAGGCTCATATGGCTCGGAATTTTCTACATTGTGATATTAAAGCCGAACCACATATAACTCTAAATTGCATGTGTGGAAGAAACATTACTCTACACTGAGCACTATGATGGTCACTGTTCAAGACGATAATGCGAGGGATGATTACGTCAAGGTATGAATTAAACCAAGTTTTTAGTGACTACTTTCCCAAATACACAATTTCTTTTATATTATGATTTCTCTTATTCATTTGTGGATTCAGATGGACCCTTCCGCAAAGGGGATGCATTACCAATCGTGGTCCTTCTTCACAGCATGGAGAAAAGTCTTCGGGAAGGACAGTGCGAATGGAGATCGTGGATGGACGCTTACAAGGATGAAAATCATATTATAAATGAGGAGCTGGGAAACATGCAGGACTGCTACGTCCCGACAGCTGAATGGAACCGGACATAGGTTTCATTGGTGTGGAGGAGGACCCCCCGTCGTCATTGAATGTCAACATTGATCCCACAGTTAATTCATCTAGTGCGACAAAAGGGATGGGCAACACTTCAAGGAAACACATGGTACGTGAAACTACTAGCGATATCCCAAAGTTAGTTGAGATGGTCTCAACATTTTGTTGAATCTGCCAACACACTCTTGGGAACGTTGACTCGGGTACTGGAAAAAGAATTTGGTGACTCGGATCATCGTGCTGTAATCCTACAACATGTTAGAGATTTAGAAACATTTGATGAAAACGAACACTTGATGGAGGCAAACGGATTGGTGAAGGACACAAAGGAATTGGAGCTTTTCCTCAGTTTATCGAAGGATTCTCGCGTCAAGATGGTAAGGTTGATTCTTGCTGATAAGGTTTAGTGACTGTTTGGGGGTGATTTCCATCCGAGAAATGTATAAATAGTTTTTGTAATTTCAATGTAGGCATTTTGACTTGTAGGCATTAATTGGGGTTAAAGTAGCTAATTTTGTACGTTGTAATTTACATTGCGTACTAACGAATTCTAACTTTAGTCTATCTTTTGTTTTTGGAGTACACTGCCGGTATAAGTTAGAATATATATTGTATTGTCCAAATTACCAAGTGCTCTGAGTGCATTCAATTGTACTGAATGACTATGTCATAATTTTAGTTAATTGTTCGTATTATTATATATACGTAAGTTCTTGCTTTGATTTAATGGTACCGATATTTATATTTCAGCGATGAATAATCATGGGGGTCTCACTCAATTATCATGTATTATTTGCCTTAGAAGAGAAAACCCAGACCAAGCACAGGTTTTTCCAGGCAGATGTTGGTAATATACGGATTTATATATACTGTGGTATTATAGATTTAAGTTAAGAAACATTGTAATTCAGATATTGTAGCAGAGCAGACAGTTCCTACGGTTTTGAGGTTATGCTGGCTGAATTGGCTTCTGTTATTCTTAGCTTGGAAAGGCCTAAAATGCGATATGACTCTGAATTCCATCTTACAGTTGCTGCAATCTTCCTTCAGTTGGTCATTGTAGCGAAAGAAATGTCTTTCCAAATGGATAAGTACATGATGACACCCCCTATAAAGTCAAGTTCCACAAGATTTTTCTGTATTTGGATGATTATAATGACATCCTCAAAGGTTCTACCTGTTTAAATACTGATATCCTTTCTGGCAACATTTTACGCGAAGAATATTAACTGTATTTTAATTATTTGTAAAAATACATACTCGAATAAAAGAAAAATAGGGCATGCATCTCCCTTAGTTTTTAAAAGAGAAGCTCACCACTACTTCAACTACAATTGTCATGTATTGTGTCACAGTCACTCAATTATGATTTATTATTTCGGAATCAAGAAGTGATTAAAGTTAGGAAAAATAATTGTAAACAATATCTAGTTGTGTTTAAGGCTGGAATTTCAAGAAAAAAATTTTATGGTGTCTGTTGTAAGCATAATCTACGCTCTACAAATGGGATGTACAACCATACGATGTCTTAGTAAAGACTTGTGCAAAAACCCCTCTCAACATTCATACAACTAAACTCAAAATTCTTAAAGGTCCCATTTATAAACAGAAAAGTGCATTTTAAATGTCCTAACAAAGACAACGTTTTTTCAGTTATAAAAACAGGATACAATGCCAATTAGGTGTTGGCCGATAGTAGCATTAACACAACATACCCAAAATATTTTATCAAAAATTTCTTGCCAATAACCATTCACTCATCATTTTCCCTTGAGACGAGATCCACGACCACTGGCTCTTCGTCTTCTTTGATTCCCAAAAATATAATGTCTAATTCATGGTCATTGGCTTGATTAACATCAATGTCTTCCCCTGCAGCCAACGTTTGTCCCAATCCAACGATGGTCAAATTCACATCCATATTGAAGATTTTTTGCAATTGCTCCCACTTCTGCTCTCCGTAGTAACGATAAGCTTTTGCAAATGGGTTTGCTGAAATGAGGGAAGTTTCAATACGAAAACCAATATTAAGATAAACTCAATAAGTATAAATGATATTTAAGACATCTTTTCCAATCCGTAAGATCGCCCTACCTGTATAATTTTCTTTCAGTCCTCACGTCGACCCAGCATTCGATTCGCGGTCTCATTCCAAGTGAGCGTTAGTTCTACCAATACCAATCGAAAGGTTTTGTACCTTAGCTGAAGAAATCTAATCTTGTTTTTGATAAAATTCAACGGCCATTGTCGGTCAACATAACGATTGACCGCTTTAGTGGCGTACTGTAATGCCTTGTCGTTCGGACGAAGTCGGATGGACTGCTTGAGGCCTATCAACGATTGATAGTACATGTTGAAGAACGCGTTGTCCACCCTCTTCGTCCAAGTGGTGGTATAGAAGTGCTTACTCTGCAGCATTGGATTTTTCCAACTGGGCACTGTAGCAGTTTTAAAGAGTTCGCAAGTGAAGGAGAAATGGAAATGGGAAAATGGTGCAGTTCTAAAGCAACCATATATGCCTTTAAAGGCCATGGATCTCTCTTTAATTATTCCTTATTCATATACCCCTTGGTCTTCCAGGCAATGATGATCTATGGTGGTGAATTGACTTCCCAATGTAAGCTTTATCACACGAAAGTTTACATTCTGCCCAAGTATTCCATGAGTCACCTGCATACAATGAACAAGTTTTGTTCCATTAGGTGCCAAATAAATTTTTCATTGAATCCACAAATTAATTTTATCCAATTAAATGTATTGCTAATAAAGGGAACTTTTTCTTAACTGTGCAATTTACCTAAAACCACTACGTCATAATTAATTAGTTGCAAACCATTAATATCTTTAATTAATTAAGACATATATATATACATGTTGTGCATGAATATACCTATTTTAAGTGTTTATTATATTATATATGAATTATAAAATTAAATTGTAAAATGAGCATTGGCTTTAATTAGTCCTTTGAGCACCCCACCCAAATATATACCTATATATATGTATATAGATATGTGTTAAAATATATAATACACAAATATGTATATTTATATATATACACTGCTAATTATGATTCGAGCATTGTAGTAATTAATTTCTTATTATTAAGACTAAAATTTGATTTTTAATTTTTTATTACTAAGACTAATAATTGATTTTTAAATTCTGATAACTTTATTTATTTCTCCTATATATATATATATATTATATATTATATATATAAATAGATATTTCTTTTTAAGTGCAAGGTCAATGTGTACTTCATAATTCATAGATTGACCCTTAGCAATATTTTTCTTTCAATGTTTATTTAGTATTCTACTTAACCATCAATCTTAAGAACGCTACTCAATGAAAATGATGAGATCAACGAAGATGCAACATTACAATAAAATACAAACTATGCATGCCATTAGTACTTAATAAAAACCGCCAAGGGTATTTACATAATTGTACCAAGTATCGTCCAACAATGGATCCTATAGTCCATGTGGTTTTACGTTGGTTGCCCAAAAGACGAATCATCTGCCGATGTATGCACTATAAACTTGCATGAATTGTCATTGCCAATGGTACCCATGGAGGTACGTACAATTTCCATGCAACCATATTACCCAACGAAGCTAGCATGTAGTAACAAACACTAGAAAAGCATAAGTAGGTAGATGTGTCCCCTATATACCCAACGTATGGGGCAACAATCATCACCGAGACAAAGGTCCTAGAAATAAAATGCCAATAAGGTATAGCGGCGAGAACCCAAAATTTTCCCAACATGATAAAAAAGTCGCTAAAAAATATATATATATATATATATATAATATATATATATATAATTACTAACATTTGTTTATCACCCTACACCCAACACTAACTTTTGCCCGTCAATCTTCTTCAAGGGAGTCCCATTCGAGGCGGTAGAGTTGGCAGGGACTTCAAATTTTGCACTAGGAGAGATTTCACAATTCACAATAGTTTTCTTTATTCCAACAATCGGAATGCTGGGCAAAGGAAGCACTGAGTCGGCATCACTATCAGATCCGTAAAACTCGTCCATGAGATTCCAAAGAGAGGAGCTAGATGCCGGGCTCTCTGATACATAACCACAAGGGAAGGGATTATTGTCAACTTTGTCAAGAGGATTGGTCGTCTCAACCACAGGTGCTTCAGGATCTTTCTCTGAGTTGCCCTCCTTGCAGTCTAACTCTAGTTCATCCATTGTTCCGGAATCAGAATCAACCGGCTCAGCAAAAAGTTGACAAAGCTCTTTCCATTAATCTTCGTAAGCATGATATAGCATTTACCACAATTCGCGATCCTGTAAATGCATATTAGTTCATCATTGAAGACATTGCAACACATTGTCAGAATTTGAAATACAAAAAAATATTATTTAGAGCGAACAACACATTAGAAGAAAAGGATAGCAAGTGCTCCATTTATAGGGGAGATACATCTCGTTTGCTTGTTTGGCCAAGAAAGGGAATAAGCAATATTGTTGCGCTGATATGAAGGCAGTAGTAAATTGAGATTAATTGAGTTATTTGGGGTTTACGAATACAGGTTGGTGGGTTACAATTAATCCATGTTTCAAGCAGTTAGTTGGGATTCGATATTTGTTAGTGGTAAATGCATTGGCTCAGTGGACTAAAATTGAAAACCGCCGTTCTCCCAGCCTTGGGAATATTTCTACAAATGCAGGGGGTTATTGATTTATGTAAGATGTTTTGTTAACATTAATAGCGTAGTTGGAGGTGTGGTGGGTGAAAATATTAAATGCTTCACGTAAGAGTTCACCACTTGACAATATCCTAAATTATTCTATTATGCATGTAGTTATTTATGAAATGGGGTTTGTTTGTAACATGGGCCAATGTATAAAATAAGGTCCTACACATACCATTTATACTGCGTGTAGGTTGCCTGAAAAAAGATAGTGTAAAGACAATCGAAGAACAAATAACATTAACATAGTAGCTAAGAAACGTGCACGCTAAGTACAAGATAACACCTGGTTATAGACATGAAACTGAAAGAAGTGGATCGCAGGGTACGAAAATATTACAATATTGTATTAAGATACATTTAGAAGTTCACGATTAAGTTATCAAATATTTTGCCCATCAAAACGAGTATAAGTACATATAGTAGAATAGGGGACCAAACTTACAACAAAGAACAAAAGATGAAAATGTAGCCGTCCATATCTAATATATTTTTTTTGGCTAGGCCTTGCATATGATATGAACCTCCATAAATGTTAAAACGAACTGAGATACACTGGACTTCCTAAGATAATTCTATGTACAATGATGAAAAACAACCAACAAGCAACAAGTTTACCCCACAAAGCTCTTGATAGCATATGAAACTGTGATTACCCAAACAGTAACTAACATGTCAGAATACATTTGTAACTTGTGCCTTTGCTTCTACTCAGCTTTGAGGCATTCTTTCGCATGTTTGATGGCAGTATCATGTAGAAAGAGTCGGTTATGTAATACAGGAATAATCTCTTTGGACCTACGACACATGGGTGGATTAACCCATTGGAATGTGCCACAATAACGTCCTTAAACGTAAATAATGGGATGAGTCACCGGGAGTGCCATTAATTAGAAAAATGCAATGAATGTACAGTAGATTTGCTGCTATAGAGTCTAAGCGTTGATGCTTAGCGACCACTAGTATTTTGAGATCAAGGAATTATTTACAAACGTACCTCACCACGACAACCGCGAAATCGTCTCCCTAGATTTATATTAGTCCATGAAGTACATACCGCGACTTCCTTACCACAATTGCAAATGCGCACAATATCGTTCGAGGACCATGAAGAACGTTGCTTATCGGTCGATCTACCCCCTCAATTGGTACTACTACTGAAACTCTATGTGGAATGACCATTCTCCACCTATTAATCCCTATAAATTAACTGCAGGGGTGCAATGTTATAATCATAATCAGCAAGGTGACCATAGTATGGGGGTATTTCTGGTCTAAATTCTGACCAAATTGCATGCAATACTAATTAGATGCTAGCGAAATATATTGATGGAACAAACCTTCAACATGTAGACTTCAAATGAAATGTGGTCAAAAGTTCCACCCGAATTTAATACCCATACCTACACATTACGCATACTCACTAACTAAGCGTGTACTTATTTCCTAGATCATAAGGGTTGCTTATATAGATTTGTAGAGATGGGTGGTGAATGGAGTGACTGAAAGATGCACTAAGAGCTATAATAATTTAAAGCAAGTATCGATAGTATAATAGTGCCCATCAGAGTGAAAAGAATAAAATAAACGGATGCCCAAAACACAGAGATGAATGTAGTCAAATCTTAGTAATACAGATGTAGAAAATAATTTATTGCAAACTTTACAGTGCTTCAAGAAGACAACAATCGACACCAAACTGGACTGGATTGGAAGACCTAAAATTGTGGATGAACAATGGAAATTTGTATGCAGCCGATCAAGATTAGTAAGTTCAAGTAAAACTCAAAGAAATGTTGTTTTCGAAGGATATGTGGGTGGAGATAGACATATATAAGAGTTCACAACTCACCTGAAATGGTTGCTGTCGACTCGCAACCAGAGATGGGCTTTGCAATTGCTCCAACCAATTCAAAATTCGTGGGTGGTGAAAGGGTAAGTGGAAAAATAGAAAACAAAACTTAGGGTGGAAGACTGTGTAGGCTTCATTACAAGACGTATTGTCTTCTTGAGGACCCAAAATTGGAATTTCACATTCCAATAATCATGTAATGTTTCCTGGTAAACAAGTTGCCATCTTAATACTTGGGACTTGAGTCTTAGTAAACTTCTGAAAGTTGAGTCTCATTAAGGCAACACGGGACATTGTCCTATGTGAATCCTGGTTACGGGATATCCCCACAAAGCTAGTAAACATGGCCTGAAAGGAAACTGGAAAGAAGACATAGAATATTGAGGGATAGTATTTAAAATATGCTTAATAAGTGTTTCCCTTCCAACACCTGAAAGGAATTTATTATACCAAATGCTGATTCTATTAAGCATTTTCCCTATGATATCTTGACAGGTCTTTTTGTTGCATCTGCTTGTAAGTAAAGAAGTGCTAAATATATGAGAGGTAGATTGAGGTTTCTAAGAATGTCTTTGAATAATCTCGGGCCAGCACATCTAATCCCAGGCCGACTAGAAAAATTATAAATGGCTGATTGAGCAAGATTAGCTAGGATATCCAACCCAAACAACCCAAGTAAACATGCCCCCAATGTACAAAATAATTTTTTTATTTGGAAATTATTTCCAAATTGATTTAGGGGACAATTTAATTTTAGAAAAAATCAATTTAATTAAAATTAAAATTATCCAAAATAAATAATTTTAAAAAAATTTCATAAATCAGAAAAATTTATTTTTTCGAAAAAAAAAATACGCGGGCGCTGGTGCCGGTGCTGCTCTGCGCCTGCCCAACAACACTTGTTGTTCTTAACCTAATCTTTTAAAAACTTTTGCAATAAAAACTGAAACTAAAACATGCATTTACAGAGAATCTAATTTTTAAAAATGCATAGATGTCCACAATTAAAAGATAAATAAATACATATTTTTCTAAACTAATCATGTTCAAAATCATAAAACATGCTTTACAAAAGCAAGTTAAACATGTTGATTATTTTATCACAAAAAAAATATATTATTCCTAAAGCCAGAACACCGAGCTGGGCTCTGATGCCACTGAAAAAATTGGTACGGCTCAGGAACGTGGCAGAAATGTAAAATAAAAGAATTTAAAATCAATTCAAAGGGGTGTTCTCTTTGAAATCCCGAGCATTTGATATTTTCAAATGCATCATAACAACAAATAAGAGATGCTTGAGAATGTGGCTAAGGAGAAAAAAAAAGGATACAAGAAATATAAATTGAAATATTACCTTTTCGTTTTCTTATGTAGAATGACAATAAACGTTGTTCCATTTTTGTTCCTTTCTCGTTCAATTTAGTATCTAAATTAGAACCCTTATAATTTTTTCACACCACATTATGGAAAGAAATCTAGATTTATTGCTCAATAGAAGCTAGATAGAGGAAGAAATAAAATCGTACTACACTATTAATCAGTGTATACATATTTTTCTTGTTCTCAACTTGAATCTAAATCAAGAAAAAATAAAAAAATATGGAGAAAATTTCGTGGCTTTGTTGGTATGCAAGCCAAGGGGCTGAGAAAAGTTTTTGTGTAGTTTATAGTATGAATTTTAAATTCAAACTTCAAGTTATCTTTAAGATAACCACCATATACACACATGCACACTTTGTGTGCCATTTCGCCATCATAGCCTTCATATATGGAGGAGTTGAAACTTGCTCTCAACCTTGGACTTGGACTTCAAGCCATGAACCAGTTTTGACCGGTCTTGATTTGATTAAATTACATTAAGTCCAACAACTATCCATGAATTTCAAATCAATCCAATTAATTTTAAACCTTATTGATCATCTAGTTAATTTTAAATCTTATTGAAATTCAAAGTTTTTTTTAATCCAATTAAATAAATAAAAGTAGTCCAAATATTAATTAATTGATCCAATCAATTAATTAAACTGAACCCAATAAATTAATATCATTAATTTAATGAAGTTAAGCCCAAAATTAATTCTTGGGTAATCCATCCAATGGAACTTTCCAAATAAATGATTCAATCTTTTATATTCTTCTTGAATTAATTCAATTCAAATAATTTATTTATTCTAAATTAATTCTACCAATTCCATAGTGATTTGTGTTTGACTTTTTAGCTTCATCCTCAACTAGACTTGGGCTTGTGTCCAACATAAATGATTAATTAAATTTAATCTAATTAATTATTTTTAATTAACTATTAATCGAAAATAACCGTCACCATGGATGGTTGTCTAGCAACGTTCCGTAGCACTAGAGACTAGACAAATATTGGTGTGAACAAATGGTTCCCAAGTTTCATACAGGTATGATCCTTCCGTGACCATCTGCCAACCTTAATCTTCCAACATGGAATTGGGTATTGATTCCCATCCTGGACCATGCAGCTATGCTAAATACTCAAAATGCATTTTGGCTATTGATTAACATAGAAAATCATTTCCTATTCAACCAATAGTATGCCATAAATTAAAGATGAAGGAAGTGGATCGGTCAGGAAAGCGCGACGGAAGTGTGAAAACACAAAACTAATCAAAACATAACCATAATAACCCGATCAAGGGATATACCTTGATCTTCCAGAGTGTTTGGTGTATTACAACATAATCTAATTGCATAGACCAAGAATAACAAGAAATGAACGAGAAAATAAACAAAAAACATTACCCTCGTTGATTTCTTAAACTGGCTACAGCATTGATTTCCTTCCTCAGATCTAGATCCCTACGTAGAGGTCCTCCAAAGATATCCACGTATGTGATCATCTTGTGCTAGCAAGAACGATCACAAAAGAAATTGAACAATCATTATTGAATTAGTGATTTTCGATTTTTCTTGAATCTGTATTGTGACACCCCCTACGTAATTACATCATATCTCATAAGAAATAATCATTTAACTTGTTAAGATAATTCCTATTTTCACTAATACATCATATAACTCTCATGGAATGACATATATCATAAACATTTTATTTATTTATAAACATAAGGAAAGGACAGAAGTGAAGTTGTTAGTATTACAAAATTTTAAATACAAATTCACTAATAATCTAATAATATAATGTAGCTAGAGCTCCCAACTCAATATACATGGCTGACCAACCTAATACGACTGACGGCATGCCTCATGATCCAATTAGGCTAGTGATTGTGCCTTATATCTTGAAAATTTTGTAGCAAGGAATGAGTTGTCTACTCAGTAAGTATAGCTAAGTAGCTTATACATATACACACACATATGCAATACCATAAATCTCATGAAATGATACCAACCAACATATATTCATCATCTAATAACAATAAATATAAGAAAACAATACATGCCAATGATAATATATCAGTCCACAACATAATATATGACGTCATAATTTATTTTTGGGGCTCTGCTTACTTTAAGTGGAACACATCAGTCAATGGTTTTGTCGATTAATAACATCTCAATCAGCATCATATAATATATATATCATTACCCGTCGAATGTAATATCCCCACACCATCCCGGTGTGTAGCAATATCAGCATAGGATATCACAATGAACATGGTATTGCCACACCACCCCGATGCATAACTATCGATATAAGATATTCCCTACTACTCGAAATATCCCGGTACCCTACGCGCCATGGTACCTAGCTTTAGTTCATTTATTTTTTTATATCACATATCAAGCACATCGTCATTAACCATCTCATAAATCATTGACTATGTTCCCAACTATGTAAAGCCATCTTTTATTTTAATTCGCAACAACAATATCATTAACTTCATTATTCAATGTCATATAATAATTATTTCCTCATCAATAACTTTCTTACTCGATTTCATTTAACAATCATTTATACGATCACATAATCATTCATCCAATATCCGTACAACACAACTGCATATAAACATATAATAACAATTTCAAATATATTAAGGTAATTCAAACAAATAGTCAGCAACTCACGATTAGATATATAAAAAAATAAATATACACTATCCATATATATATATATATATTTATCTATTTTCTTGCACTATAATCATATATAAGCATATATCAACAAAAATAATCCAAATAGACAACAATAATTCATGATTTAGTATATAATATATATGTATATATAAAAATCTAATTAACAATACTCAGCTCAAATCTGAACGTGATTACGTTAATACAAAGAACTGCCCAATCCTCTATTTTATTATCACGTCCTATATAAAGTATATACGTATAATAAATATCTCGAGAATATCGCAAATGCTAAATAAAATATAAAATAATATTCATATATTTTTTACCAATCTTTTAATATTTTAATTTCACAACGTGATATTTTCTCATTCAGTTTTCTTTTAAATAAATTAGACTAAGTTATCATAAAAATCAATAATATAGTCGAGAGCTATTCTCATCAACTAAACGTTCATTTATATGAAAATAAGAGGGACCCAATTACTATCAAGTAAAATAATTATTCAAACTAACTAACTATAGTATATCTGTTAATTTATTAAATCATGGAATTAAAGTAATAAGCTAATACACTTAGATTGACATGGAGTATTCAACTAATCATTACTATCAACTCCAATTATCCAGATAAATAATTGAATAAAATAACGTATAATCAAGCATTGATGTTTAACTAATTATAAGAATTTAGTGTAGTCATTCAACAATATAAATTAATTTGATTGATCAGTGTTTTTCATCATTAATCAATATTTGAAGAAAAAAATCAGATAATAATGAAATTAATTTCAAATTTAATTTCTCAGTTGCTCATGATATACCTAATTAATATTTTATTACCCATAAACTATTAAACAACTAAAATAACTAAATTGATAAGGAAATAATATGAATAAAAAAGAGAAGAAAATATCAACAGATATCGAGGGTGAAACTTCGCAACTCTGTCTAGTTGAAACTTCCACCTTCCTTTACCATTCAAGTAGATATATATATATATATATATATATGTGCACACATTAGTATTTACGTATACCCTAAGGCTTTGTGTGTGTGTTTGTGAATTGGCATAAATATTTCAACTTCTATTTCAATTCATGCCCAGCCCGTGGCTCATCCCATGCTTTCTCTCTCTCTCTAATACTTTTTGTGAAAATTACTATTTAGTCCTTATGCAATTTAATTTAGATAATCGATCCCAAATAATTTATAATGCTCCAATCTATTCCCTTAAAATTTTAATATATTAAAAAAATGTATAACTTATTTATAATTAAATACAACTTACCTTAATAATAACCAATTAGTTGCTCCATTATGTATAAAAATCTATGAACGTTACATCTATTTGTCTCTAAGACCAAGAGAGAGTGTGGAGAGCAAGAGAGTAGACGAGAGAGAGAAAAGAGTGAGAGAAATCGTGTGTGGAGTGTCTTGTATGGCTAGATTTTTTAATTTGTGATATTTATAAGACCTAGTCATATGTACAAATGAGATAATCTAGTTATCTCCAACATACCAACAACCCCATTCAAATAGGGGCATGTGCCGATTTTTCTACCTTTACAAAATTGGCCAATCAGTCTCCAAAGGAGGAAGTTCACTCCTCCTTGATCTAGCCAAGGTCCTCCAAGGCCTTGGGTTTATATTTAATGAATTGGGCTCGATTAGTTACAATTAAATGAATTTTATGTCTAATAGAATTTACTTAAATCAAATTTTTTATAAGCCCATCATTAACTCCATATCTGTTAATCTAATCAAAAGATCCGATCACATTTTCTCTCTTCCTAATAATCTAATTAGAATAGCAGCATGAACATTTAGGCTCTGAGTCTCATACGAGTATGGTGCTTCCGTTAATCGTTCTGCGCTTTAATATTTGGCATGAAAATGGGTGTCGGTTTTCATCTTAGACTAGGTATCTATATTTATAACTCAAGCCCTCATTTACCCACTGATTGAACCGGGAAACCTATCCCATTCATTAAGTTAAAGTGGCCATAGATTTTGAGGACATAAATGGGCCTTAGAGCGTATAGAAGAGATTATTGTCATACTAATAGGGGACAAATTTTATCTTTGAATCTACCTTCTTCGATACATACTCTAACTGCATTTGATAAGGCTAATAATGACCATGCCTCACAATACAACCACGCTCGCATTATGCATGATAAAGACTTTGTATGCACATAAGTGCCATGATTCCTCAAGTCTGAGAACTAATCTCGTATTATCAGAATCGAGAACCCTCGTCATACAAACTAAGTGTTAGGATAGATGACCTAGAAGCCATTTAGATTGGCATACATGTAGTTCAATCCTAGAAACAACTTGATCTTTATGTAATATTATTGAGTGAATAGATGAGTATTTCACCATTGGCATTTGATGTGTTATGCTCATCAAGCATGTGTACAATTTCTTTCAAAAATCACAATAAAGCCCAAAAACCAATTCAACAACCACGAAACAGTTGGACCGTGCATTAGATGGCGGTCATGAAATCAACTGCCTAGGGTTGGGTCTGAAATCTTCTAAGTCGAGGACCTCGAGAGTGGGCATTGAGCGTCATGTAGAGACTTGCACTATGAGTTACATTCATTGGATGAGTGACCTATTTCATCGGTGACAGACGTGGGATGTACATGCGATCTTGATGGGTCGATTGACTAGGTGTCAAGTCGACTGAACTGACTCGTGGGGATCATCAAATGGAAGCCCTGGAGACTTGGTCGGTATGACTTGAGTCTCCGCCTCCGACAATATGGGAGTAGTCCTCAGACTTGAGGAACCACGACAGTCACGTGCATATGATGACTGTACCTTGGACGTGTGTGACAGGTGAATGTGTCATAGACTTAGTCATCATAAGCCTTGTCTAGTGCAGTCAAAGTATGTAGCGAGGACGGTGAGTTTTAAGAAGAGGATCCATCCTTTGTCATTATATGACAGAGGTACCTCCTATGCACTTTGGAGATGCGACTATGCTCTAAGAAACTATGACCACAGTTATTAGTAGAGTAGGAAAAGAGGTTCCTAAGTCGAACAATTTAGCGTATCGCGATCTCAAGTATATAAGTATAGACGCTTGGTCTAGGATGGGAACTGACACCAAATTCCATGCCCTAGACCAAGACTGGGAGACGATAGACGGAAAGACCGTACCCGTATGAACTCGAAACCTAAAAGTTCACACGAAATTCACCTAGTCTGTAGTGCCATGGACCGTTGCTAGACGGCCACCCATGGTAACGGGCTTTCTTGATCAAAGGTTGATCAAGAATTATTAATTAATTGGATTTAGTAAATAATAGTGTTAGACTCCAACCCAAGTCTAGTTGAAGGGTGAACTTAAAAAGTGACACACAACATCACCGAGAAGGGATAAAGAATTAATTGGGAATTAATTCCGTAAGTAAAAAATGAGAGATATGCATTGGATGGATTGGCTCAAGAATAAATTAATGAGATTAGTTTATGTTGGGCTTGCCTTTATTGTTTAATAGGTTGAACTTATTAAATTAATAAAGACTATTTGGGCTTAAGTATTTAATTTGATTAAATACTTGATGGGCATAATTAAATAGATTTTAGATTTAATTTAAATCAAGTGGGCTTGTATTTTTATGGGTAAAAATCGGCCACTTCTTCTAAATTAAGCACACTTGAAAATTCTAGGAAAGGAAATGATTGACTAGCAATTTCACTTTTGGAAAGTGTCTTGTTAGTCACTCTTTATTTGCAATAAAGATTATATTACCTTGTGAACATTAAAACGAACCTAGACATATTTTAATTGTTCCATACAAGGTATATATCTGCTAGGGTTAATTTTTTGGAATAATTAATCACGACATAGCAAAAAGAGAAAAATCTCCTCTTCCTCTCCTAGGCACTCGGCTGCCCCCTCTCTCCTCACACTTCAAGTGTGTTTTCTTCTTCTTTCTCTTCTAGCCCGGTGTAGTGTGGACGAATTTTGAAGGACTGCTACATTGGAGTTTATCATGAACGAAAGGCATGGAGCAAAAAACATTTAAGGTAGACTTTCGGTTTATACTTTTCGTAGTCTCCGTTCTTTCAATTCCTATGATAGCCAAAAATTATGGCATTTTGTTTAACCACATCGAACACTTGAGAATCCCAAGGATACACCCCTTGCATGCATGGATTTATTGTTGCTATTATTCCCAGGCCGATCCACGAGCTCCTTTTCGAGTGGTATCGGAGCCTAGTTCCATGTGGGGCAATAGTTATGTGTGTAAGCAGGTCTATGTGTATTCGTTGCTTCGAAAGCATGTTTATTTATTGCATATAATTTGAATAATTAGGTGTAGAAAAATGCTTGTTTTTTATTTGTGATTTTTGGATGATTCGATAGTTTTGAAAATGGGATTTTCTAAAAATAATTGTTATTATTTTTCAGTTTTTTATGTAGAATAAAAATAAAATTTAGATGTTGGCACTATAGCAGTACACTGCCCGCCGGCAGTGCAAGGCATGTGCGCGCGGGCATCAGCCTGCGCACTATCGCACGCGCAGGGAAGGGATGCTGCGCGGGCAGATCATGCGCGCGGGAGTGCGCGCATGCAATGCAGCCACGCACATTTCATGAAAAATTATCAATTATTACTAATTTAATTTTGGATAAACTTAGAATTTTTCTAAAATTATAAAGGGGCTTTAATTGACATATTTTTCTTATGTGCATTGGATGCACATTGTGAGATCATCATATTGAATTATAAATTTAAACTTGTATTTTTTTTGGCACATAATTATTTATTGCAATATTGGATATTACATTATATACATGGGATGTATGGTTTTCGATTTCTAGCATGATTGTTTGGAACAATGTGCTACTTGACCATGGATGGATGATCACGAAGTCCTAGACCGTATGTATATTTCATATTATGTTTGGTGGGCCCGTGTGCCCTTGTGATTTATATTGTTCTCTCATCTCTCTCATTTTTTGCCTTGTAATAATAAGGCTTGCTTTCTCCCTCATTGTGTACTCCCCCAAACTTCTGATTGGGGTTTCTATTTTCATTGTAATGATAGTAGATTAGGATTTTATTTTTGTGAGATTTTATATTTTTTGTAAATATTGAAGAAGGAGGCCCACGAAAAAAGGAGGAGATTGAAGGCCCATTCATATGTTAATGGGTAAATCACAATTGTAATAGAGTAAGGCCACCTTAGACAGTCCTAAGACTCACCGCGAGCTCAGTCGATCGCATAGGTTGGGCTCTTAATTATCCAATAGGGGTGTGCTAGGTGTTTTATTGCATGCTATGCATTTTTATTAATGCTTTAATTTTCAATATTGATGCATGCAATATTTATATGTGATGAGAGTGGTGGGTTTTTTGAGAAATATTGGGAGACTAAAAGACCAAGTCTTTAAGCTTATTTATGATATTACAATCATTTGTTGATTTCTAGTTATTTTCTATTTCTAGAAAATGTCTAAGAACCCCTTAACGTTGATAATGGAGACTAATAAATTCAACGGCATGAACTACAATGACTGGCTAAGGAATATGAGCATTGTCCTAGATTTCGAGAACCAGGGCTATGGCTTGGACAAGCCGCTCCCCATGGTCATGCCTGAGGGTTCCTCACCTGAAGAACGGATCATGTTCGAGAAATGGCTTGAGGATAACTACAAGGTCCACAATATCATATTGGCTTCGATGACTAATGACATCCAAAAGCAATATGATAGACTGGAAGACGTTCCCCAATAATGCTCCATATGAAAGAGGTTTATGCGGTTCTTGATAGGCATATTAGATATGCCACGACAAAAGCATTCTTTGGGACCAAGATGGCCGAAGGATTGTCTGTACAAAATCATAGGGTCAAGATACTATCCCTTGTGGAGAAACTTGAAGACCTTAAAGCTGGGCTTGACAAACCCACGTACATTGACGTGATCCTTCAGTCACTTTCTCCATCATAACGACCGTTTATTATTAACTACAACATGAACGGACTTGACCAGTCTATTCACATGAGTTAATCAATATGCTGGTTTAATACGAGACAACGAACCACAAGTCTGCACCGGTGGTATTAGTAGGAGAGGCTTCAACTTCCAAGACGAAAGGTAAGAGGGCCGGACGCTGGAAGAGGAAGATGGGAAAGCGAAAGGTCACCACAACCACTACTAACACGGAGAGCCCCCTGCTGCCGCAACTAGAAAGGGCAAAGGAAAAGGGAAGGTTAGAGGTTCTCAACAGTTGAAGGCAAATGATGTGTGCATGTATTTTCAAGGAAAGGGGCATTGGAAGAGGGAGTGCCCACAACTCCTCTCCAACCCAGCTATGTTTGTGATTAAAGTGAATATGGTAACTAATATTGCTTCTTGGGTATTGGATACCGGCTATGGAGCCCACATCTGCAATAACTTGTAGGTGCTGGAAAGAAGCAGAAAGCTAAGTAAGGATGAGATGGCTCAAAGGTTAGGCGATGGGAAAGCCATTGCTGCGGAAGCCGTGGGATCTCTCAACTTAGTTTTTAGTGATCATATTTAGACAGATTAAAAGATTGTTATTATGTACCGAGCATGATCAAGAATATTATTTTCATTCCTATTTTAGACAATAATGGTTATGTATTTAAGATCTATAAAGATGGTTTTTATTTGATGATTGATAATAACTATCATCTGGTTGGTACATTAGTCAATGGTCTTTATATTCTCCAACAGTCAAATTTGATTATGACTGCCCAACACAAACGAAAATTAGATAATCATGAAAATGCACAGTTATGGCATGCAAAGCTAGGCCATATCTCTAAGGATAGGATAAGGAAATTGGTAGACAAAGAGTCTAGAAATAGGCGATTTGGACAACCAGCCAACTTGCGAATTCTGTCTTAAAGGGAAAATAACCGAAAAGCCCTTTGTTGGACAAAGCGCACTCACCAATGGTCAGTTGGATCTGATCCATACAGACGTATGTGGACCAGTAAATACTCCGGCAAGAAGAGGATTCTCATACTTCATAACCTTCACCGATGATCACTCACGGTATGGTTAGGTTTGCCTGATGAGGTACAAGTGTGAGACATTTGGAAGGTTAAGGAATACATATTTGAAGTTGAGAATCAAACTAGTCATAAGATCAAAGCCCTTCACTCAGACTGAGGTGGGGAGTATTTAAGTCGTGAATTCATAGATTATTTAAAAGAGAATAGAATTCTCTCTTACTAGACTCCTCCTGGAACACCACAACTAAATGGCGTGGCTGAAAGGAGGAATCGAACCCTGTTGGACATAGTTCGATCTATTATGAGTTTTACAGAATTACCCCCATCCTTCTAGGGTTACGCTCTTGAGACGGCTGTCAAGTTGCTTAACATGGAACCATCTAAGGCGGTGCCTCAGACGCCATACGAAATATGGCATGGCACGCCTTCGTCCTACAAGTACTTGAGAGTGTGGGGTAGTCTTGCATACGTCAAGAGGCTAATAGGAGACAAACTAGATTTGAGATCTAGTCTGTGCAAGTTTATCGGATATTTGAAAAAAACTAAGGGATACTACTTTTATAATCCATTCGAGCAAAAGATATTTGTCTAGAGGATCGTAGTATTCTTGGAAAAGGGTTTTTCTGTGGATTGCCGACGAGATGAGGTGTTATTTGAGGAATCAGGTGAACCACCTCAGCAAAATGATGCAACATCATTTGAACCTTCAGTTCCCATTAATGGTGCTCCAGTCCTCCGTAGGTCAACCAGGGAATCTCGACCACCTAAGAGGTATAGATTCGTAGGGTTGACTAGTTAATTGGACAACAATCCAAGGACATATGGAGAAGCGATGTCGGACATTGATTCGGACAAGTGGCTTGAGGCCATGGAATTCGAGATGGACTCGATGGGTTCAAATCAAGTTTGGATCCTCGTAGATCCACCTAAAGGCGTCAAGTCTGTCGGGTGCAAATTGGTCTATAAACGTAAAATTAGAGCTGATGGTGAAGTTACATCCTTCAAGGCTAAGCTCGTAGCCAAAGGATACACTCAACGACCCAGGGTTGACTTTGAGGAAACCTACAGCCCGTAGCCATAGCCAAGTCCATTCGGATACTGCTTACCATAGCAACTTGGTATGACTATGACATATGGCACATGGACGTGAAAACGGCCTTTCTCAACGGTTACGTTGAGGAAGAGATCTATATGGATCAACAAAAGGGTTTCACTTCTGTTGGAGAATAAAGAAAGTCTGTCGTCTCCAAAGGTCCATCTGTGGCCTAAAACAAGCTTCCCGAAGTTGGAACACATGTTTTGATGAAGTCATACGGGGTTATGATTTCATCATAAATGAAAATGATCCTTGTGTATACAAGAAGATCAGTGGGAGCACGATTGCGTACCTTATGCTTTATGTTGATGACATCTTACTCATTAGAAATGACGCCAAGATGTTAGGCGATATTAAAGCATGGTTGTCCACATAATTTTTTATGAAGGATTTGGGTGAGGCTTACTGCATCCTTGGCATCAAGATCTATAGGGATAGATCTTGAAGGATGTTAGGATTAACCTAGTCCTCGTACATTGTGAAAGTCTTGAAGAGATTCGAGATGGAAAACTCAAAATGAGGATTCATTCCAATAAGACATGGGATTAAGTTGTCCAAGAAGCCATCTCCAAAGATTGATGAGGAGCTTAAACGGATGTTAGACATCCCCTATGCATCGGCGGTTGGAAGCATTCAATATGTTGTCCAATGCAGCAGGCCCGATGTCGCCTACGCTTTAAGCATGATGAGTAGATATTAGGCATGCACCGGGGAGGCACACTAGAGCGCGGTCAAGACCATTCTTAAGCACTTAAGAAGGACTAAAGATATGTTCTTAATCTACGGCGGTGGATAATTGATACTGGAGGGTTATAGCGATACTAGCTTCCAGTCGGACAATGATAATGCCATATCCCAATTTAGTTTTGTATTCAAGCTGAATAGTGGTATGGTTGCTTGAAAAAGTTCCAAGCAGGCTACCACAGTGGATTCCACCACGGAAGCTAAATACATAGCAGCTTCAGAAGTAGCTAAGGAAACGGTTTGGATGAAAAACTACATCCAAGAGTTGGGTATAGTTACTAGCATTGTTGAGCCCGTAGTTATCTTCTTCGATAATAACGGGGCAATAGCACAAGTAAAGGAACCGAGATCTCATCACCATTCCAAACGCATACTTAGACGCTACCATTTATTTAGAGAGATGGTGAGCAGAGGTGACGTTCTGATGGACTGAGTTAACTCAGCAGAAAATATAGCAGATCCACTTACCAAGCCAATGTCACAAAATGCTCATGCTTAGCATCTAGATAAAATGGGATTGAGGTCGATGGGTGCTTGGTTTTAGGTCAAGTAGGAGATTATTAGGATAGGTGACCTGGAAGCCAATTAGATTGGCATACATGTAGTCCAATTCTAGAAACAACTTGATCTTTAAGTAATATTATTGAGTGAATAAAATGAGTATTTCACCATTAGCATTTGATTTGTTGTGCTCACCATGTATGTTTACAATTTCTTTCAAACATAAAAAAAAAGCCAACAAACCAATTCAACAACCATAGAACAGTTGGACCATGCATTGGATGGTGGTAATGAAATCAACTGTCTAGGGTTGGGTCTGAAACTTTTCAAGTCGAGGACCTCGAGAGTGGGCATCAAGAGTCCTCTAGAGATTTGCATTAAGAGTCTCATTCATTGGATGAGTGTCGTATTTCATCAATGACAAACGTGGGACGTCTATGCTATCATAATGGGTTTATTGACTAGATGTCAAATCGATTGAACTGACTCGCAGGTATCATCATATGGAAACCTTGCAGGGTTAGTCTATGTGACTTGCGTCCCCAACTTTGATATTTTAGGAATAGTCCTCAGACTTGAGGGACCACAACAGTCACGTGCATACGATGACTATACCTTGGACTTGTGCGAGATGTGACTGTGTCACAGACATAGTTATCATAAGCCTTGTCCAGTGCAGTCAAAGTATGTAGCGAGGACAGTGAGTTTCAAGAAGAGGATTCATCCCCTGTCATTATATGACAGAGGTATCTCCTATACACTTTGGAGATGCAACTACGCTCTAAGAAACTGTGGCCACAATGATTGGTCGAGTAGGAAAAGAGGTTCCTACATCAGACAATTTGGTGTATCGCGATCTCAAGTATTTAAGCATAGACACCTAGTCCAGGATAGGAACCGACACCAAATTCCATGCCCTAGACCAAGACCGGGAGACAGTAGATGGAAGGACCATACCCGTATGAACTCGAGGCCTAAAAGTACACACGAAGTTCACCTAGTCTCTAGTGCCATGGACCGTTGCTAGGCGACCACCCATGGTAATGGGTTTTCTTGATCAAGGGTTGATAAAAAATTACTAATTAATTATATTTAATTAATAATAGTGTTGGACACTAGCTCAAGTCACATGCAACATCACCGAGAAGGGATAAGGAATTAATTAGAAATTAATTCCGTAAGTAACTGGATGGCTTAGATGAGAGAGATCCATTGGATGGATTGACCCAAGAATAAATTAATGGGATTAAGTTATGTTGCGCTGGTCTTTGTTATTTAGTAGGTTGGACTTATTAAATTAATAAAGATTATTTGGGCTTAAGTATTTAATTCGATTAAATACTTGATGGGCTTAATTAGGAAAATTTTGATTAAATTGAATTTAATTAAAATCAAGTGGGCATTGTATTTTTAAGGGCAAAAATCGCCATTTCCTCTAAATTAAGCACACTTGAAAATTTTAGGGAAGAAAATAATTCATTATCATTTTGACTTTTGAAAAGTGCCTTGTTAGTAATTCTTTATTTGGAATAAAAATTATATATTGTGAACGTTAAAATGAACCTAGACACATTTTAATTGTTCCATACAAGGTATATATATGCTAGGGTTAATTATTTGGAATAATTAATCACAACATAGCAAAAAGAGAAAAATCTTCTCCTCCTCTCCTAGGCACTCGCCAGTCCCCTCTCTCTCCACACTTCAAGTGTGATTTCTTCTTCTTTCTCTTCTAGCCCGGTGTGGTGTGGACGAACTTTGGTAAACTGCTACATTGGAGTTTATCGTGAACGAAAGGCAAGGAGCAAAAAACATTCAAGGTAAAATTTCAGTTTATGTTTTTTGTATTCTTTGTTCTTTCAATTTATGCCATAGCCGAAAATTATGGCACTTTCTTTACTCACATTGAACGCCCGAAAATTCCAAGGGTACACCCCTTGGATTCATGGATTTATTGTTGTAATTTTATTACGCTTTAATTTTATTATATTCTTTCCGCTTGCGATTATTCCCGGGCCGATACATGAGCTCCTTTTCACTAAGCCCTCAAGGCTTCCATATGATGATTCCCGCTAGTCAGTTCAGTCAATCAACTATCTAGTCAACTAACCCACTAGAATTGTAGAGTTGATCTATGTCTCTTGCCTACAAAACATGGCTGCAAATACTCTTTGCAACTGTCTATAAGACACTCGATGCCCTGTCTTAAGGTTCTTAAGTTGGAATATTTTAGATCGACCATTAGAAGTTGGTTTCATAATTGCCAAACTTATGCGCAACCCAACTCTACGGGTTTAACCTTTCAGTTTGTGGGAATTTTGTTGTGGCATTGCAACACCGTTCAATATAAGTGGTAAGCACAACAAAACACAATGCCAGTTTGATGAATTATTACCATATTAACCAATTCACAAATTATGGGAATCATCATATGGAAGCCATTATAAAACACAACTTTATCAACTAACCCACTAGAATTACATAAACTTCCCACATATTTCACTAATGAAACATAGTACTCATCTAATGAATGCAATACTTAGTGCAGGTCTCTATAAGAATCTTGATATCCAGTCTCGAGGTCCTTGACTTGGAATGGTTCAAACTAATCCTCAGAAGTTGGTTTCATAGCTGACATCCAATGTGCAACCCAACGACATGGTTTATTTAATTAGTCTTTGAGCATTTGTTGTGACATTAAAATATCGTTCAACGTAAAGAGTAAACATAACAAACACAGTTCCACAGATAATATCACATTCATAATGATTGTTAAAAGGTTCCTAAAATCGCCAATTCAGTTTGTTTTTTGGTAACATTTAACTGGTATCTCGTGTTGTATAGAATACGATATTGGTTGAGACGATGATAGCCAACAAGATCATTGAATGATGCAGTCCAGCTTGGGCAAGCAGGGCCCAAAGAAAATAATTGATAAGTATGGATATATTCTATTGTGGATTTAGGTGTGATTGTGATATTGGTTGCTTTTGATTTTGTGGTGAATATGTTGAATATTTGTGGTCTGGTGTTATTGCATGAAATTTGTCTTAATAGATATGTGTTGTGTTTATATATATATATATATATATATATATATAGATATTCATACTTTGCTCTTTTGGATCAGACAACGATTTCTTGCGGCATAGATAAAGATAAAGTAAGCCGACTTATAACGTGTCGAAGTCCAATTCACAAATTATGAATTTCTAAATATGGATATACCCACAATTTGCATGAATTTTGGAGCCTCCACATCAGGGGACAACCAAGAAAATTTGAATATAATTACTATAGGGGAAACCTTGTGGGAAGACAAGGATCTTTTTTATTGGAAACCTCATGTACTAAGAGATTTATAAAAAGTCATTTATCGATTTTAAGTCTGCATATACTATAAAAACTGAAGAGCAAGTTCTACCTCTAGTTTCAGATCAACAAGCTTTACACTTATTTTCAAAGTCTTCTATTATTAAACACATTAAGAATGGCTATAAATTCTTGCATATTGGTCTTGTTCAAATTTCCATTAAACCTCTAACAAGTAAAAGTCTAGATATTAGTGTGTTTCTTGCCCTACGAGATTGTAGATACCTAAATTTTTATGATTCTTTACTTGATTAGTAAAAAGTAGTCTTTGTGATTGTCGAATTTATTTTAATTCTTTTTCAAATTTTACCATTTATCTTAATGGTCCCCATATTAGTGATATTCTTACTATAAATGTGAAAAATTACAATTATAAAATGAAGTTTGGATCCCATGTTTATGAAATATTTTAAAGGCTCCATTACAAAAACACTAATATGGGTTTAGATGTCCAAGCCATATCCCATTCAAAATCACCAGGACAGACAATATTTTGGAAAATAAATAGAGCCAAATCTAATCTCGTGGTTCCTAGAATGGAAAAATATCACCTTACCAGAAACCTGGAACCTACCTCCCGGATCTATACCACCTAGTCAACCTATAGAAAATTCCAAAATCGATCAAATTACCCAACATTCTGATGGATCTATAGGAGTCAAGTTTTTTAGACAAAATTCATCAAGAACAAATAGGACTTTCCACTCCCATCCTGCCACTCCTTCCACCAGCGAGGTAAGTACTGTTCAAATAAAGCAAAATAAATTTTCAAATTTAATTCTCCATTTTATGGGAAAACAATTAGATCAAATAGAAAATAGGACTGAAGATGCCTCAAACAAAAGAGATTTAAATCTTTCATCCTCTTCCATAATAACTCCTAGGGGTTCAACCCTTAATATTACTGCAGATAACCTTCCTTTCCAAATTTCTGACAATATACCAAAATTAAATTCAGAAAAAACTATACTTTTAGGAATTCAATAAAGGTTAAGAGATTTATGAAAAGACAAAGTTATTAATACAATTGAACATAATCATGAACATTCCAATAAAGAACAAACTCCTAATTCTATTTATCCTGTCCAACATTTATCACCTTATAGGAATTATTATAGAGCAAATCCCCCTGATTTAAAAATAAAAGAAGTTCAAAATTTAGATTTTTTAATGGAAGCTCAATATATGAATGGAACTTAGATACCCTGTCTAAATATCAAATCTTTAGTTTGTGTAAACAAATGATTATGGTATCAAATAATTATAAAAAAAGAGCAGGTTTAATAGATGAAGATGCTGCAAAAAATTATATTATGATTTAATGGTCAACAAAAGGATGGTGGAATAACACTATAACTCCTGAGGCCAAACCTCAAATTCTTTCAAGCATTAAAAGATCCAGAAGGGAACATTATTAACAATGATGAAGAAAGACCTGATTCTAATGCAATATCTTCTTTAATATATACTATTATTATCCATTTTATTGGAAACCCCAAATTTATCAAGAAAGAAATACACAATTTTTGCAAAATCTAAAATGTAGAAAACTCCATGATCTTAGATGGTATGAAGATGTATTCTTGTAAAAAATTTATGAAAGAAGTGATGCAAATAGCTATTTTTGGAAAGAAAAACTTATCTCTGAATTATCAAAATCTTTTGCTAAAACAGTCCGTGAAAAAATCAAAGAAAAATACGATAATAACCATGTTAATTTAGTAGAATTACAATTATGTAATGATTTCACCTTAAAAGCCCAAATAAAGAAACAAACCTTACTACTAGGAAAGAACTAGGAAGTTGGTGTGAACAGTTCGGATTCCAAAAAATACGATCACCATCATCAAAAAACAAAACATTATGCCAGTAGTTGTAGGATGAGACAAAAAAATCCATGAGCTAAGCCTAGGAGAAGAATTAACAAACCAATTGCTAAATATCATACATGATGAAGACTTAAAGGTATTTGAATTAGAAAATTCCAATTTAGAAGAACAATTAGAGCAAGTTCAACCAGAAGAAGGATATATACCTCCTCAGAATAAGAATCCCAAAATTCTAACTCAGAAGATAATAAGCAATGTTCTAGGTGCCCTCTAGGTCAACGTTTTTGTATACCAATCAGTTTTTATTAATCTTAGAACTTATTGATAAAATTTAAAAGCCTGAAGACAAGGAAAATTATTTACATAAACTTGAAGAATTAATCTCGAATGAAAATCCCATAGATCAAAACCTTCTCCTAAAATAGATTTTTCCGAAATTATGAATATGTTTGATTCCTCCAATTCTAAAGTTACAATATCTGATTCAAGGCATGAAGTAAGACAATTAGAAAGGGAAGTTAAAACTCTAAAAGATAATCATGACCAATTACAAAAAGAATTTTTAATTATAAACTCCAGAACCAAATTTTTAGAGAAAATCCCAGTAAAGTAGCCACATCTAAGAATTCTGAAGAAGGTATGTAAAAATCAACTTAGTTATAGAAGACTTTAAATTAACTGCTATAGCCGTAATGATTCAGGGGCATATATGAATTGCATACAAGAAGGATTAAACCCCACTAAGTATTTTGAAAAAATCAAAGAAAAACTTTCAGTTGCCAACTCAGCCAGTCTTAAATTAATTTTAAACTTTCGGAATGACATATTTCTAACAATGCAATTTGTTTCAAGACCAGTTTTGTTATTGTTAAGGATCTTAATACTCCCATAATTTTAGGAAATCCTTTTCTCCAAATACTTTACCCTATTAATGTAAGTTCTGAAGAATTAGAACCAAAGTAGTGGGAAAAAAATCTTATTTCAATTTCAATTCCCTGTAACTCAAAGAGATATTAAGGTAGTTCAGGATACCTTCATATTTCAAGAAAATATTATTAACAAAGAAAAATAAATTCTTTTTAAAAGACGAAATTTTCCATAAAAAAATAAAAGAACAAATTTTCACTCCTTTTATTCAAAAGAAAAATTCTCGAATTTCATAATCACATTCAAAGACAAGTGTTAAGAATTATCAAATGCACTTTGGGAAAGAAAAAAACATGTTATCACTCTTCCATTTGAAACTAAGTTTGATGAAAGACAAATTCCCACCAAAGCTAGGCAAATCCAAATGAACCAGGAACTATAGAGTATTGTAAAAAGGAAATTCAAGATCTTATTAGCAAGAAAGTAATTCGTCCTTCAAAATCTCCGTGGTCCTGTCTAGCCTTTTATGTTCAGAAAAATGCTGAACTTGAAAGAGGAACTCCCAGGTTAGTCATCAACTATAAATCATTAAATAAAATGTTAAGATGGATTAGGTATCCCATACTGAATAAATCAGATCTCCTTAAAAGGCTTTACAATGCAAATTTTTTTTCTAAATTTATATGGAATCAGGATTTTGGCAAACTCAAATAGATGAAAAAGATAGATATAAAATAGCTTTAACTCTTCCTTTTGGCTAATTTGAATGGAATGTCATGCCTTTTGGATTAAAAAATTCCCCCTCAGAATTTCAAAAAATTATTAATGATATTTTTACTCCCTACACTTCTTTTACTATAGTCTATATCGATGATGTATTAGTCTTTAGTAAAAATATAGAAAAATATTTGAAGCATTTACAAATATTTTTTAAACTCATAAACGATAATGGTTTAGTTGTATCAGCCCCAAAAATAAATTTTTTTCAAACCAATGTTAGGTTTTTAGGACATCAAATATATCAACGAACTATTGTCCCAATCCAGAGGTCTTTAACATTTGGGAAAAAAATTTCAGACCAGATTTTAGATAAGACACAATTACAGAGATTCTTAGGTAGCTTAAATTACGTCTCAAATTTTTATCCAAATCTTAGCCAATTATGCAAACCATTATATGATAGGTTAAAGAATCCTCCAATACCTTGGACCCAAATCCATACAGATTTAGTGAGAATAAAAAATAGAAATTAAAGAAATCCCTTGCTTAAGCATATTCCATCCTACTGCACCAAAAACAGTACAAACAAATGCTTCTGAGATAGGGAATGGGCGTATCCTTAGCCAAATTATTGAAGAAAAAGAAATGATAGTAAAGTACGATTTAGGAGTCTGGAAAACTACTGCCCAACAAAATTACCCTACAATTAAGAAGGAAATATTATCTATCCTTTTATGCATTTCCAAGTTTCAAGATGATTTATTAAACTAAAAACTTCTTTTAAAAATGATTGTAGAGCTACAAAGGATGTGCTTACTTAAGATGTTAAAAATTTATTGTGAAAACAAATTTTGCTAGATGGCAAGTTTTACTATCTGTATTCGATTTTGGCATTGAATATATCAAACGTACTCACAAATTACAATCCTTACTATTTGACAAGAGAACTTTTACAGGGATATCGAAATCAATTGAAAAATCCAAGCTAAAGGTAAGACCTTTAGTAAAGCCATCCACACAAATTCTCAAATTGGACTACCCTTCTCTTTCACCAGAAAAACTCCAACTAAAACCCCAAATTCCTCAAAATTCTCAATTGTTGAAACCTCAAAACCCTCAAAATCCAGGACCACTATGAACTTTTCCCCTTCTATTCAACCAAAAGACCTTATCCAATTAACTCTAAAGGTATCATATACACCACAAACTGTTATACAAACCACAAACAGATTTACCCCCTTGGGAAAACCAATTCCTCTCGCTCCTTCAAAGCTTACCCAAATCTATAAAGACATAGTAGGAACATCTAA
The DNA here is from genome assembly GCA_034509725.1 of Sesamum angolense. Classification (NCBI taxonomy): domain Eukaryota; kingdom Viridiplantae; phylum Streptophyta; class Magnoliopsida; order Lamiales; family Pedaliaceae; genus Sesamum; species Sesamum angolense. The sequence continues at coordinate 9,130,120 of JACGWL010000002.1, forward strand.
TGCTAGACCAATTAGTTCACAAGCCAATTCACCAACCAATTCCGTAAATTCACCCTACATTGAAAAAACAGACTTCCATGTTGATTGTGTGATTGAGGATGATTGGATCAATGAACAAACCCAAGATGATCCAGTACAAATGACACATGGTTCTCGATTAAAGTTATAGTAAGATCTATGAAAATCCACTAAAAACCCAACAATTCTATGAGGACATTCTCCTTTCTACAAAATCCATTTACATTCAAAATATGCCTCCCAAAAAAGTCTCAGCCAACTCCTCACAAATTGGCTACCGAAATTTTTTCATAAATTCCATACTTTTCCTATCTGAATGGGAAAGATGCCCTTATGAGCTCAAAAGTATCCCCAACAAAAACTATCCATTGATTTCTTATTGAGATTAAATCAAAGCTTTTCAATATTTTATTCTCAACCAAAACGAGAAAAATACCATGTCATTTTTTTTTGCACCAAATTACCCCCCAAAAAAATGCAAACTAGTTCATCAAATGGTAGTATTATTTTGGACCAGAAATACACATTCTCCCAAAGCCAGTTCAAGAATCCTTCAAATTCTTTTCTGAAAACCTAAAATCCAATGAATTCCCAAGACAACATCTTCCCAACCTTCTCCAATTCTACATCTAATTTAACCTCACTTGGATACTAAAAATTCAGCCATAATTTGCAATTCAAGATCGACGGGCTGGTCATCGTGTAAACCTCTCAAAATTGATGAGAACACAATTATATTCTCTCTCGGCAAAAAATATTGTGTCAAATGGTGGGATAAGATGAACACAAAAAATTTTGAACTAGCAGTCCTTGAATGGTTCGAACAAAATTCCACAAAGTGCAAAACTTCGACAATTCTTGGACAAGAAATCAATTCACAGCAGCAACAATTTCTACTGAAGAAAAATAATTTGTCTACAAAAATTTTCCAAGCAACCACCCAAGAAGTGATACAAAAAATTATGGAGGAAATAAAAAACAACAAAGTGGAGTCTCCAACACCCGTCAACCTTGGAGACGAAAATGAAGACGATTGTTATGGAATATTTAGGCCAATTCCTTAAAAATTTATATTGATGTAAAACTTTTGATTGTTTTAATTTCGTTTCTATAAAGTATTTATAGATGTAAAAATTCATGTATTATCTGTAAGAAAAGGTCAGAAAAATCAGAAACTTTGCAGTCCATTTACTGCATGATTGACAGCCATCAAAGTCAGTTTTCACTCAAGTGGAAGAAGGAATAGGATGGCCATCAACTTCTATTAAAGGAGCCATTCGGAAGAGGAAGAAACACAACTTTCTTTAAGTATTCTTCAGAAACTTTCTCACTCTTTGCTTCCAGTTACAAACATTTGGTTCAAGCTCTTCATGAATATAGAAATTAGATGTTTTTGATAATTAATATCATTGTATATCTAATTATTCTGTAAAATTTATTGTATCCATATTCTGAAACTCGGTAAGTTTTCTCGAACCTTATTTATCATCATCTCTTATTATATTATTTCAAAAGTTCTTATAATTTCACTTTTATTATTTGATCTGTTAAGATCTTTCTATTTCCTCATAGAGTTTTCGGCATGGTCATTATATTCAAATTTCTTTTGATTGTGATATCCTGGTACAAACAACGATTTACCCATATATATGGTGTTATATATATAAGCGCTAAATTAGCTATACTTATTGAGTAAACAACTTAGCCCCTACCATGCATTTTCCAGGGAATAGGTCAAAAGGTGACTAGCTAAAGTGAACCATAAGCTATCTTTGTCATACTAGATGGATCAACAGTGTTATCTTAAATTTGGAGTTCTACAAATATAACTATATAGATATTAAACTTTAACTAAAATTGTACTTTAAGATTTGTTATAACTAGAATATTCACTTTTATTTTCTCTTATATTCATTAATGCTATGAATGATATTTAATGCCAAACATTATTAAAATATTTAAAATACATGATGTTTATGTAATATTGGTAAAAAAGGAATTATCTTATTAGGACTAAATGTGAGTTTCTAATGAGATGGATTGACAAATGTTTTAAATGAAAATTTCTTATATGATGGGTTATGATTAAGGAGGGTGTATAATACTTAGCAATAAAAAACATAGTACCATAGGAGGTGCTATAGCAATCATATTAAAATAGGGCAAACCCCAATGCCTCGTCTGTTATTGTAATTCACTCTCCCCAAATATAGCTGGTTTAGCCATTTTTGCATGTGTAATGATCAAAATACCCCTTTTTTCGTAAAAATAAGTTCCCACTTCCCCTGAATAAGTCTGGCATAGTTGTTTTTTACCCAAAAGCTTAATTCCTTTATATGTATATATGATGGGTGTAGGGTCTAGCAGCACCACAACAGTCGAAGGATCTTAAAAAACACCCTAAGATCAAGGAAGGACTAACATGCAATAAGGCATTAACACTTTGATGCTTAAATAAGTAATCGAATTATCAAAAAATGGAAAAAAGGAATCTAAAATAACGAGAGATCATGGTGTAATAATTCATATGCAGTGCTAGAATATCGAAATGTTAGCCAAAGTAAGCTAATGGAGTGCCAAAAAAAAGAATGAGCAAGGAATGTAAATCCATTCTGTTTGTGAGAGGAAAAAGTGTACGGCATAGATGGCTTAAGTTACCATTTTGATTGTACTATAGCCTTCATTTATAGGAGGAATGAGAGTAGAATCAGGAAGTTAATTGTAGCAAGCTATATACCTTTGGAAAACCATTGGTGTAGATAACTAACAAAAGAATCAAAATGTGATTTGGATTTATCTAAAAAAAGTTGATTGCTTCAATGTTTCTTTTGCAGTCAATTAAAAAATCTGGGAGGTGGTTACCTGCTGACTGTTTTGACGAATCCCGTTGATATAGGGGGAGTTAAGTAGAGATTTTTAGGATGATGTAGCTTGAGACTTGGGAATTTTGTCTAATGTTGTATCCTGTTGTTTGTTGATCCATCGTGTTGAATTAGATCTGTTTTGGATCCTGACATGTCAATTTGAAATGTTGAGAATATGAGCTTAATTACCTGTGGCATGACCGTGCAGGGTCGGCCTATTAGGCTGACTGGTGGGGGCCACTCATTTATTTTGGGCTTTAGAAAAAATAATTGGGAGCGGTATCAACATATATATAATAAGTATATATATAAAAGATAAATAAATCTAAATAGATAATAAACTATGTATAAAAAAATACATACATAGACAACAAAATAATTTAATTATTATAAGTATTAGAAAAAGGATAACCATCCTTGTACAATCAGACCAATATCTATAAATATTGGATCTCCATCCTCAAGTACATCTTTTGGGACCTAATCTATTTACTCTCTTTCTCTCAGAGATTTTGAACTCGAGACTGACTGGAGTGTCGAAGAGCCATCAGCAAAATTCCTTTAGGCTTGGCCCTACACGTGTTGCAATGGGTGATCAAAAGCCAATTAGATTTGCAATTTGTCATTCGCCAATCTTTATCAAATAATATTGGAATGATGAATACAATAAGAATTCATAAAGTTGGCAGTGTATTTCGTTGTCCTTACCATTGATATTTAACGGGGTTTCAATATCACAACAAAATGCTCACAGACCAAAAGTTAATCCCATGAAGTTGAACTGCGCATAGGTTTGGCAGCTATGAAACCAACTCCTGTGGGTTTGATTTGAAACGTTCAAAATCAAGGACCTCGAGACAGGACATCGAGGATCCTATAGAGACTTACACTAAGTATTAAAGCCGTGTTTCATAAAAAGGCGACGTAAGTCGTCTGTGCAGTTTTAGTGGGTTAGTTGGCAAGGTACTCGACTGACTAAAGTTACTCACAGGAATCATCATATGGAAGCCTATTGAGGCTTGGTCGGTATGACTGGGATTCTCAATTCTGATAGTACGAGATTAGTTCTCGGACTTGAGAAATCATGTCAGTCACATGCATATGAAGACCGTATCTTGGATATGATGAGCGGTGGCTATGTCGTGAATCATGGTCATTATAAGTCTTATCCAGTGCAGTTGGAGTATGTAGCGATGACGGTGGATTATGTAGTGAGAACTCTCTGTCCCTTGTCAGTATATGACATAGAGTTCTCCCATGCACTCTAAGATGATTGAGACTCTAAAAGTCTTTGGCCAAAATGATTGATCATCAGAGATAGGTTTCCTAGATCGGATCAGTAAAGTAAATGCATTTCGAGTATTAAGCATAGTTGCCTAGTCAAGGATGGGAATCGACCCCAATTCCATGCTTTAAACTTAGGCCGAGAGATGGTTAAAGTAGGATCGTACTCGTATGGATTTGGAGCCTAAATGTTCACGCCGACATTCACCTAGTCTCCAATGTCGTGGACTGTTGCTAGACGACTACCCATGATAACGAGCTATTTTTATTATGAAAAATAAAAAATAATTAATTAAATTAAATTTAATTAATTATGTTTGTCACACACGCCCAAGTCTAGATGAGGGTGAACCTAAAGGGTCAGACATAAATTATTGTGGAAGTAATGGAATTAATTCCGAAAGAAATGAATTAATTTAATTGAATTAAATTAATTTATGAAAAAAAGAAAATAAATGATTGAATCATTTATTTTGGATAATCCATTGGATGGATAGCCTAATAATTTAATTAATCCAATTAATTAAATTTTGAGGTTAGCATTTTAAATTAATTGGATTAATTCAAAAGAGCTTGAGCTAATTAATTTATGGATTGGATTCATTAATTAATTAGTAGATGGGCTTGCTTAATTAATGGATTGGAATTATAAATTAATGGAGATGAGTTTCAATTCATTAGTTGGACTAATTAATTGTTTGGGCTTGATTATAAATTGAATTTATTAATTCAGTATATTTTGGTCTGTGTATATTTAATTGGATTAAATATTCACATTGATTTTCTATTGGGTATTTTATTTAATTGGATTAAATAGTATAGATTATTATTGGGCTTGATTTAATTTGTTGGACAAATTAAAATAGTCCCGGTCTAAATACTAGATATGTAGATGTATAAAAAAACTAGGTCTTTTATGCACACTACAATACTGTGTCATCATAGTGCTCTTTCTCTCCCATGGTCCAATTAAAATAGTCCCGGTCTAAATATTAGATATTTAGAAGTATAAAAGACTAGGTCTTTTATGCACGCTACAATACTATGTCATCATAGTGCTCTTTCTCTCCCCATGAGAAGCAACAGCCACGAAATTTTACTTCTTTTTCATGATTTTGATTTCTCTTTTTTAATTAGATTCAAGTGAAGAACGAGAAGAAATCGTTTACATTAACCGATGGTGTAGAACGATTTCGGTTTCTTTCATTGGATCTAATCCTTTCTAGCAAGAAGGTTACATTCACTTTCAACAACGTGGTGTTGACTATCTTTAGAGGGATTCTACACTTGAACCCTCTAAGTGAACGGATACGGAGAAGGAGAGGAGTCAACGCTTGTAGCCGTACGAGAAAAATGATGAAAGGTAAATTCGATTTATATTTTTACGCATCTTGCATTTTTCTCATGCAATTCTATGGCCTATGTATTTATTTTGTGTAGACCAAACTCCCGAAAAAAGATCAAGAGTACACCCCTTGATTGGGATTAATTTGCTTTAAATTTATCATTTTTCAATTTTTCACGTTTCCGCAGCGCTTCTCGGGCGAATCCGCTCCCTTCAGCACGGTCTTGTTTTGCAGGATTTGGAACATCTTTGAGATATCACTCATAGTATTTGGAGTAATGAAAACCTTAAATACATTATAAACACCCTAATACCTTGCTGTTGTTTTCTGGAACAACAATACAGTAAAAAGGAAAAATAGGCACCCTAAATATTATATATATATATATATATATATGTATACATATATACACTAAAAGAGAGAGAGGGAGAAAAGATGAGGAAGGAGAAAGAATTGTTACAAGACTTGCAGTTTCCATGAAACTTACGAGAGTCAAAGTGTAAGTAAATGATCCCTTCCCCTAAAGCAACCCATTTCCCCGATGCAACCACTCTCCAAACCCTACCCCTTCCCCAGGTAAACCCACCATCGAGGCCCTCTTTCCCTCACCTGCACCTCTTTTCTAGCTCTTCCATGCCCCCATCCCCGCCATTTTTCCTCGACGATGCACAAAATTATGTTCCATATAGTATATCACATATATGATTATGTATAGATTATATTTATTTATACATATTAAATTAGTAATATATTTTTATACAAACATAATTTAATTTGAACCACATATTTAGATTATATTAAGTGTAGGCTATTGATTTGTTAAGCTAAATCCGAGTTGTTGATTTAATGTAGTCAATGCAATCATGATATACACACACACACACATATATATATATAATATATATAGGAAAGGGGCGATATTTTTTGCCATTGCACCCTTAGACTTACGTTGAAATTAACTAGAGATGCAATGTGCTTTATTTTTATTATCACAATGAGGTAATCTGGCAATTTTTTTTCCTATAGGGACTTTTAAACACTTCCATAATCATATGGGGTTAATTTGATTTTAACCTAGAGAACATGAGATTAATAGAAAAAAAAAGAAAGAAAATAAATGTAACCCCTCGAGTCAGCAAAGCATCTGCAAGCGTTGGGGCTAATTTAATTCAAGGAGGCTGGTGAGGCATATGAACATGATCCTTGTGACCCCATGCTTGTGGACCGGAATCGGTGCTCTTCGGAGTTGGTTTGGGTTTTGGCCCAAAGCTTTTTGTCGGCAAAAGGCGGGAATTAGATGGGCCAAGGATGGGAAGCGAAACACGCGATATTTTCACTCTTTGGTACAGAAGCAGGAATTTCGGGGTACCATTTTTGGGATCCACCATGATGGGGAGTATTTGACAGATTCGATTGCAAATAAGAACTTGGCGGCATCCTTCTTTCAGCAGCTTCTAACAGTGGAGCCAGAGTTCCTGGAGGACATAGATAGAGAGAATTTGGAAGATGGCCTGACAGACGAGGATTGGCGGTCTTTGTGCATCATGCCGACGCTAGAGGAGGTACAGGCAGTAGTCTTCAGTATTAAGCCAGATAGTGTTGCTGGGCCAGATGGGTTTGGGGTGATCTTTTTTCACACTTGTTGGGATGTCATCTCTAAGGATGTCTACGGCACAGTGACTGAGTTTTTTCATGGTGTGGAGATGCCAAAAGTTTTTACAGCTACTACCATTTCTCCCATTCCGAAGACAGCCAGCCCAGATTCCTGGAGTGAGCACCGGCCGATTAGCTTATGTAATGTGACGAACAAGATATGCACGAAGCTAATGACTATTAGGCTTGGGCGTATCTTGCCGAAGGTGTTATCGCTGTTGCAGAGTGGTTTTGTGCTGGGGCGGTTGTTGAGTGACAATGTCCTTCTGGCTCAAGAGTTAATCCACTCACTCAAGTCTCTTCTGCCGAAAGCAAATGTGGTCTTCTAGATTGATATGGCCAAGGCCCATGATCAGGTCAGTTGGGATTCCTTTATCAGATTTACAGCAGAAGGGTTTCCCACAGCATTGGATTGGCTTGGTGGCTAACGCCGTCTCACACTGCTAGTTTTCAATCTTGGTGAACAACGAGCATGCAGAGTTTTTCCACTCGACCCAAGGCTTACGGCAAGGGGATCCTCTCTCTTTCCAGCATTGTTCGTACTTGCTGCTGATTACTTATCGCGGGGTTTGGATCGGCTCTTTACAACGCACCAGTCGATGTATTATCATGCACCAGGTCAGATTCAGGTATCTTACCTTGCATATGCAGATGATATGATGATCTTTATTAATACGTGCTGGTAGAATATGGAGCTGCTCTGCGATTTTCTGTGGGCGTATGAGCGGGTGTCGGGACAGTTGATGAATGGCATGAAGAATTCCTTTATTATGAGCCGATAGGTTTTTTCCCTACAGACGCAGATAGTGCAGAATATTTTGGGGTATCAGCTGAAGTATTTGGGAATCCCTCTGTACAAGGGGAACAGAAAGGCATGCCTGTTTGACTCCATTATTTTACGACTGCGATATATGCTCCAGGGTTGGGCAATGATCAATCTCTCCCATGGAGGGATGCTGGCCTTTATTAGAAGTGTGTTGCAGGCCATACCATTGCATCTGCTTCAGGTAATTCACCCGCCCAAATCAGTATTGACCACCATCGAGCCCATATTCAATGGCTTTTTTTGGGGGCTCGTACAATAGGCGCAGGCACATCATTGGTCTTTTTGGGCAGATGCATGTTTTTTGGTGGAAGAAGGTGGATTGGGAGTTCGGAGTCTGGAAAATTATGTTCGGGCTTTTTTCATGAAACTGTTGTGGCGGTTTTAGAGCAGGTCATTCTTATGGTCGAAATATTTGCATGGTCGATACTGTCGAAATCTACATCCGACTATTGTGCTTTGTAACTGAAATTATTCCCCGGTTTGGCTTCGACTGTGTCGCATTCGCAATGTGGTGGAGCCATTCATCTTCTGGACTTTAGGTGATGGATCTGTTTCTTTTTGGCATGATAATTATTAGCTTAGAGAGAAGCGTCTAGCCAGCTCCTGCACGGGGAAGACTATACTATGGAGTCGGTCAACTATTATTGGCACGAGGGTGATTGGAATGTTCCTAGGATTCTTCAAATTGTCCCTATACATGTTGCGGAAGTTATTTGCCAGATTCCTATTGCAGCGGGTTAGGGGGATAAGATTGTGTGGACGGGTCTAGTGAGGGGGCTTTCTCGATAAAATTGGTCTAGGAGGCTATCCGAATGACCTGACATCGGATGTAGCTACTGATAGATGTCTGGCACCGTTCCTTGCGGCCAATAATTTTAGTTTTCTTGTGGTGGCTTTTCTAAGATAGAATTCTAGTGAATGCAAGGATTAAGCAAAAAGGGTTCAGTTTTCTGTCTAAATGTCAGTGTGTGAGGCAGAGGAGACAATTTCTCACCTGTTTATTGAGAGTACGGAAGTACAGGGCGTGTGGCAGCACTTTGCTGCCCTTTTTGGGCTCCGCCTCTGTGACACGGGGAACCCTACTCATATGGTACACTTCTGGCGGTATTCCACCTCGTTTCACTCGAACTTACACATTCGAATGATGTTACCACTCTTGACCCTATGATTTACATGGACGCAGTGGATTGCTGCAAAGTATCGTGGGGTGCCGCTCTCGACTGACTGCATTATTCTTAAGGTCCAGTGCCATCTCCGCACACTGTATGCAACACGGACCTTTGACGAGTACACAATGGAAGGGCGATTTACATCGAGCTAGGGCGATGGGATTCTTTTTTTTAGAGTCGGTTCATTGAGTCCCTAGTGTTGTGCATTAGAGTACACCATCTTTGTCTTAGTTTAAGCTTAAGACAGACAGCTCCTCCCTTGGGAATCTAGGTCTGGCAGGAGCGGCGAACATCATTAGAGATTTGGATGGGCATGTACATCTTACGTATCAGGTTGCATTAGGCATATAGACTAGTGTGATTGCAGAGCTCACTGTCGTCTAGCGGTGTTTGGAGCTTGCCCTGGCACACGGTCTGACTCCCTTGGTAGTGGAGGTGGATGCAATGGCGGTGATCTAGCTCTTACAGTCCAGCGCTTCTTGGAAGTGGGAGGTACAACATCTGATTATGCGCATCGTACAGATCCAGCAGATGCTAGTGTCGGACTTTCGGCACACTTTTAGGGTAGCGAATGGGGCAAATGACCATCTTACGAAGGAAGCTACCTCTTTGCAATTTACTAGGGTGCTGCACCATGGTGATATCACGGGTGTGCTCCGCGGCATTCTCATCTTGACAGATGGGGCGTCCCTCACCTTCGTCGGGGGAGATGAGTTTGATTCACGACATAGGCCAGGAGTTTGTGGTGGATGGCTTATGGTTGGATTGGGAATAGGGGGAACAACACATGGGGACGATAGGCCTATTTTTTAGTATAGCAGTTTTTCTCTCTTTTTGTAAAGGGAGTAAGTACTCCTTGTTTCTGGTTTTACAATTGTAGATAACTTGAATTGTTTCTTGGTAATAAATAGATAAGGATCCGCCAAACCCCTCACCTAGGCACACGTTTTTGAAAAAAAAATGTGTTGGGGCTAATTTCATAAAGAGAAAGCAAAGCTCTTAAAAAAGGGACCAGAAATGTCATAAGAGAGAAATACATACGACGACACATATCTCACATCCTCTCATTTAACTTTATATTGAGACCAAAGTTTTGTTTGGTTTTGTAGCTTAATTAAACACTAGTAAGTGTGACATATTCTATATATGTGCATAATTTCTATAAAATATTTAAAATAAAATATTTTTATATTTGATGCGCATAAAATAAGCTAGCACAAAGAGGTCAAAGAAATCCAAAAAGAAAAAAAAAACGGAAGGCCCGGGATACCCCCCGAGAGGCCCAGGACATCCCACATCCATAACGCTCCAAGAGGCAAGGATGCCCAACCCACAATCTAACTAGGCAAGCCCAAACAGCCCAAGTAGTGCAGGAAGAAGGAAAGAGGCCCAGGGCATCTCCCGACTCGAACCATGATTAAAGCCCGACAAAATATTTGCACAAAAGCCCACACACGTGGCAACCACTCCCACGTGACACCACATCAACCCAAGTATTGGCAACCACTTTGGACCACATCAGCCCTAGCAAGGAGTCCACCGCTCCTTGGATGACTCATCCAAAAGGATGGTCCCCCTAACACTGGAGGAACCACCCACTGACTGCATCCGTTCAAGGCCCAACTTCAGCGACCCCATCATTATGATTACTTAATTCTAATGTTCCTACTAATTCGATTTTAATGTGCACAATGTCTCTCTAGAAGAGCAGAAGGACATCCTTATAGAAAATAAGCCCTGCACCTAAGCAGGCATCCTCCTCCGAAAGTAAGCTCTGCCCCCAGGCAAGCATCCTTCATGGAATAAGCCGTGTCCCTAAGCAAACATCACCTTCAATCTTCACATACAAGCTTCTCTTAGGGAACATCTTTACATTTTAACTTAATAATCTTAGAGGTTTATTTTACCACCTTCGATGTGTCAATATGTTCAATCTTGTAGGGATTTCACAAGTGAGACACCCTTCTCAAACTTGTCAGATTAAAGCCCTGCCTCCTAGCATGTACCCTCTCATAAAAAGCACTATCTTCCACATAAGCACAAAGACTCTCCTCCGTAGAGGCACTCCAGCCCTTATTCAAGCAGACACTTAGGTCTTCCTTTGGAGAACTTGTAAGCTCTGTCTTGTGCAAGAAACTAAGCCCTCTTCAGCAGAGGCATCTATGCTCTGCTTTCAGCTGGCACCTTATTCTTCCTCTGGCGAGTTTCCTAAGTCTTACTCCAAGTAGGGCACCCTTAAATAAGCCCTCATCTAAAGAGGCACAATAATTTTTCTATGTGGAAGACCTATTAATAATATATACATGTCTTTGTTATTTATTATTCCCTTGCAGAAAAATAAAGCCCTACACGGGAGTAGGCACGAAAGGCATCCGCTAACCCTTGCTCTGTGGAGACAACTTCATAAAAAGTCCTGCTCTATACAGGCACGAAGTAAGCTCTTTTTTCCTAGCATGCTTATCCTACTAACATTCTTTGCTTGAATCCATAAAAGAAAAAACAAAAAAAACTCTTTCTTTGGACCTCACCTCTAAAGACGTCTACTCTAAAAAGTGTTGAAATTTCCACTTATTAGAGTAGGGGAGGGGGGAGCTACTGATGTGCATAATAACAAGCTAGGCAAAAGATGCCCAAGTAGCCTAAAAAGAAGAAAGAAACGGAAGGCCAAAGGTACCCCTGGAAGGACCGGAATATCCCACACCCATAATGCTTCAAAGAGGCCAAGGATGGACCAACCTACAATCTAGGCAAGCGCAAACAACCCAAGTAGTCTAGGAAGAAGGAATGAGGCCCAGGGCATCCCTCTACTCGGACCATGATTAATGTCCAACAAATGCCCCCTTGAGACTCATTCACAAACATATGCTTATAAATATAATTCTCAAAGTGAATGAGTCGCAAAAATATGAATTATTTGAACGTTATTTGAACAAGCCACTATAACATTGAATTTGCTCCAAATTATATTTAATTTGAATTTGTTAAGGATTTTGACCGCAATATGAATTGAGTTTATCAATTATTTTTCACCGGATAATCCAGTAAGAGGAAACTCGTTAATTTTTCATACATATTATATATCGGGCCAAAAATCAAATTGGGTCTTGCAAGGCACAAACTTTTCCATACAACTAGCTTCCTTCTTTTTTTCTTTGGCCCAAAAATGCTAGTGACATTAAGTTAAATTTAAGCAGCAATGAACAATGGCTCTTGGAAGCTTTCCTTCATTTATTCCTTCACCGAAACTGTCTGATGCTTTGGCAAAGAGAGTCCTCAATGTCTACGAACTCTATATTTGTTCAAGCTCTAATAATTTCATCTGTCTTATGCTTTTGTAGTTCAAGTGGCTTTTGAATTATTGAAGTTTAATTGGACTATAACTCAAAATTCTAATCTTACTTGAATTTTATCACTTCAATTGAGCACATATAAAGATCTTAGTTTCGACATAAGCCCAGTATCATGAATCCGATAGTTGGCAGCATCTGTGACACAATTTGGTAGCCAATTAGTTTTTTCCGTGCCAATTTTCAGATATGCACACACAAGGTTTTTGTGTTAATGCTTCAATGAGTTGTTGCTGATTTCTCTTGATTTCTTCGTAGATTTTGCATCCTACTTCTGTGAGCCTACCGGCATAGTTAAAGCTCCTTGTACCACGAGGTATGATTATTGATTTGCTTCGTCATCTGTCGCAACCCGATTCAATAATTTTCGAGGCAATTCCTGAGGTATGAACATGACCTCTGATTGCAAACTATTTTTTTAAACAATCCTGACACGTTTTTAGATGACATTCATACAATTTCCTCTTTGAATTGATCAGCCCAACTCCAATTTGATTGCCTAAGCTTCGGAATGCTCACTTTCAACTCTTAAAGCATCAATTTATATTCACATTATTTCCTTTGGGGCTAGCCGAAATGAGTAGGATACTCGTAGCATAGGTCAGTATTATAATTTTGAATATATAGACATTATGCAAAAGTAGCAATGTAGTCTCAACACTGTTTGGACTTAGCATATGAAAGGTCTTGATAATTGCTTTTGAAAACCCATGTGTTTCTCCATGTTTTGCTTGGTGATTTATTTGAGTTATATATATATAATATATATATATATACATATATTTTTTTTGTTTTCTTGACTCAATTAAATTTTTTTCCGTGTCTTGATAGATTGAAATATGGTTTACATAAAATATGAATTTTATTCTTTCAGTGAACACCACTTGATTATTCTTGACGATTAATATCAACATATGGAGAAAGACACAATATTGGCGGTTTTATGCACCCCTCATTGATTGTAGAAACATGAGCCCATGGCCGAGATTAGCTAATTTTTCTTACTTGGATGAATGGTCTCAAGAAATTTTATTGAGCAAGAACGTTAAGGCATGGGCTTTACAAGCTACCCACCATGAGTTTCCTCATCATAAATAATTAAATAATCTTGATCTTTTACACACACTTTGGGTAGTTTCATCGTTGAAAGTGATGTAAAGTGTGATACGATCTTCGATTTACGGGAGAATTCCACTACACCAAAGGATATTAGGAGTGGAAAAGATATGCTTAGTTGGTGCGGATATAAATTACGCCTTATCAAAGTATACGATGTTGTTTATGCTTTGTTGTCTACTTATGATTGCAATTCTGACATCGTCAAGGCATTTTGTGAAGCGTGTTGCTCCCTTGGGATTTACGTGACCTCACTGGATTTCCTATGACAAGCTACCTATATGATAAAGTCGTACCAAGTGCGCTAGAGCTCTCGGCGTTAACGAAAAGAGAGATTTATTCCTCGTTCCAGTAAGTATTTACTTTACGCTTACTATTTACTTCAAAGCGCTGATGATAATCTATGCTTCAATGTATCCATCCATCAACAATGGGTTAAGTTTTGATCCAAGAAAGGTATTGAGTACCATCCTCCTCCTTGTGAAGAGAAGAAAATGGTTCAACCTAAGTCAACTCATAATTCTCTTAGTGACATTGCAATTGATGAGAGATGGTCGATTGCCGAGGAGGCCTTATTTGGTGAGCTATGCATTAAAGGAAATCTCAAGGATGAAGCTTACTTTGCGGCATACTTAGTTTGTTGTCTTTACGTGTTTGCTCTTCCTGGTAAGGATGTCAACTTCATTCATCCAAGTATTTTTAAGATGGCATCCATGATGGTGAGCGATCGACGAGTGGGCCTAGCTATCCATGTCTTGGCGAGTACATATGCAGCCTTATTTGTTGGCTACAACTCCTTCACTTGGGATGGGGCTCAAGAGAAAACAACTCCTTCTTCATGCTCGTTCTTGAGTCCATGCAGAGCTTTCAAAAGTTTGACATCGTGGGTGAACTATTGCATGCGTTTTTTGGCAAAGTTGTTACTTATGAAGAAGCAAGATCCTTGTCTTTTGAGAAATTATCCTAAAGCTTCTCGATTAGCAATTAAAGGATGCTAAGGATCATCTCCAAGATGCTCAAGTTAAAGCGAGTGAAGGGACTTGTAAGGTCCAATCTACCATGGATGTATTGAAAACGAGATGATCAAGTCATTACGTAGTTCAAAATATAATAATATTTATTTGAAAAAATGAGGGTTGTTCATACTTTATACTCATGCGGGCCACGAGTTTTTTTTTCATTTTTTACTTTTTTTGTTTTTCTCTTTTTTTTGTCTTTTTTCTTTTTGCTTGCTCAAGCATAGTATCACTTCAAAAACTTTCTATTTATCGGGCCGATTCTCAAGCCATCTTCAGCAACCAATTTATAAGCACCATTTGTGTAGGCTTCTTTGACAACAAACGGCTCATCCCATCTTGATGTAAATTTTGTCCCTACTTGAGGCGTGGTAATGATTTGTTCACATACATGAGCTATGGTATTTGCAGACTCATCAGGGTTGCTATCACTACTATTGATATAGTTAGATGATGCCACACTTTTTCTGTTATCTTCATTGTATTGAGTTTGCGTGAAGATCATTGTTTTGACCTTCAAGACCTTTCCACATGATATGGCTAAAGTTAGCTGCCGCCTTATTCTGGAAGGAATCAAACTTTTGAGCTTTAGTGCAGGCAAAGACTTGAAACTTTTTGAACGTGCGGCCACCTTAAACTTTTCTTTCGATTCACCGCTATTTTACAAGGACCCAATCTATCGAGACAGAGTATTTGTTGGTTGTTCCATGCACCATTCTTCTATGGAGGCCAAGTATGTTGAAAATAGATTCGCATGGATTTTCTTCCCTCTTGTCATCTTCAATTGAAGAGAATTCTTCCACGACATAATTGATGTTAGCCCTTTTAATAAAGCTATGCAGATTGGCTTAGGAGTAAAGCTGAAACCTACTCGAGAATTTTGAATTGCATGTCCTTTTTCCTTTAGCATCATTTGGGTAGCATTGAGTCCATAGAGCTTCTTACCGATGTCTTCAGGAGGAAGTTTCCCAAGGCTTAATTCTTCTTTTGAGTTATATCCAAGTTTAATAAGAAGCTTTAAGGCTTTAGGATCGAATCATTTTTCATCTATGGCCAATGCTCATGTCCTCCTTCTTGTTATTGGTTTGGATGCACAAATCCTTCTAGTGGAGGCTTAGACAACTGCTTCATGTTGATTTGAGTCAATGGTAAAGTCAAACCCTTTGATAGTTCAACTTCAATGGCTCTTCGGGGGGTAGAACTTCTTTTCCTTTCTTAGCGTTCTTGATATAGTACTTAGCGTTGGCAAAGTATGACTCAAATTCGGTAAAAGATTTGCTATCACCAAGCGCGTTCCTCACTGTACTATTGTGGAAATATTTGTAGCACTGATGCCATATTGAATGGACTACGAAATTTTCGTGCAGCCAATGGCAACCTAAGAGCATGTTATAAGAGGTTTGGCATCTATAACGTGAAACAATGCGGTAGACACCATGTCATCCATCAACAATTCCATTTTTATAACACCAATAACTCTTTGTCCTCCTTGGTTAAAGCGTTGGATATAAAGGGACTACTTAAGAGTTCATCCATGGGATCCATGATTCCTTCAAAGTTCATAGAGGTAAGATATTAACCGCAGAGCCTCCATCAATCAATATTCTGTTCACCTTTTGTTCATGAGCGTACCCAACCATGAACAAGGGAAGGTTATGAGGCTTAGACCCGAGGAGCAAATATTCGTCTATGAAAGTAATTGTGGACATACACTCATTAGCATTAGAGGAATCTTTCTTTTCTAGTAGGCTAGTGGTGTGTGTCATGAAGCCTTTTTACCATCAGAATATCCATACTTGGTTGACATAAGATTTGTTGTTGCTGAATCCTCTTCAAGAGAAATTTTACCTTGGCGAGCCAATTGCATAACTTTGTCCTTGAACACGAAGAAGTCTTGTATTGAATATCCAATTAGGCGATGGTATTTGCAGTATTTTGGATCATCTATTTGTCCGGCTTCTTTGGACTGCTTCATTTCAGACAATTCAATGAGATTAGCATCTACTAAGTAATCAAATATCCCGAGCACATCGGAGTTAAGGAATGGATATTGCTTTTCTTGCATTTCCTTCAAAGTTAATTTTCTTTGTAGCTTTTCGTAAGTAGCAATTTCTTTAGGGCGGCGCTATCCTTTCTAGTGCTTTTGAGCTTGAGCGGGATAACATTCATGGTCATTGATTCCTTTCATGGAGCTTCTGAATAAGGTTTGCCCCCTTTCATTAGTTCTTATTTTTCCTTGATTCTATCTGGTTCTTGAACCGATGGTCTCTTAGCTCCACTTGTTGTTATACTTAACTCCATATCATGTGACCTAGTGACTAACTCTTCGAAAGAGTTAGGTAAGATTTCTTGAAGAATGTAACGAAAGCCCCAATGCATACTTTGAATGCATATTTCAATGACAGAAGCTTCAGATAATCTATCTTTGCAATTAAAGCTCAGATTCCTCCACCTATTGATGTAATCAACGACTTGCCCTTCTTTCCATTGGCGAGAATTTGTAAACTCAACCATACTGACAGTTCGTCGAGTACTATAGAAGCGATTGAGAAATTCTTGCCATATTTGTTCCCATCCATCAATCAAGTAAACCTCAAATTAGTATACCAGTCAAATGCATTGCCTTTCAACAATTGAACAAACTTATTGACTAGATGATCGCCATATGTCCCTACATTGTTGAACGTTTTAATAAAGTGGGCTACATGCTGCTTAGGATTACCCTTGCCATCAAATTGTTGGAACTTTGGTGGTTGATAACTCATTGGCATCTTCAAGTTGTCAATTCTTTGAGTGTAAGGCTTGGAATAAGTAAGGGATGATTTTGAGCTTCCCTCAATCTTGCTTCTGATGGTTCCCTCAATGAATTCTTTCAATTGATCCACGGGAATTAATCCATCGGATGAAATTTGAAATTCTTTTGCAGACTTATCCTTCTCAGTATAATGTTGTTTGATGGATGTCTCTGCTTCATCATGAGCCTCAACTTGTTTTTTCATGATATGACTTATGTCAACATGATCTGCCTTATTGATCGATCTAGCAATTTGTGCATCTTGCTCTTGGACGTGCTTTGTAAATCCCTCAATGGCTCTTGTCAGACTTGCAAGCTGTTCCTCTATGGTTGTAGCATTTCGTCACAATAATTGGAGACAGATTTGTTGTGAAGGAGTAGGTAGACACGAAGCGAGGAGAGAACAGAGGAGATGCATTTCGATTATCTTCACTTGCATGGCTAGGTGGGTCTAAATCCTTTTGGGATGTACTCAGTGAGAGGCGTCATTTGGGAATAGATACTTTGATTTTCTTCGACATGATTCTTGTAGTAACACTAATACTTTTGTACTAGAGCTCGAACACTTTGATATGACGAGTTTGGAGTTTACCGTCTTCGATGATTTTTATTTAGTATTCATTTGATGCCTTTCTTATCTGATGAAAGGAAGATATGAAGGGTAGAGCTGTCGCACTAGGTGTGCAAAAATTTGTGAGCAATAATTTTGTTGTATCTAAAAAATTAAGACACAAATAAAATATTTTGATTAAAATATCAATGTGGGTACAATCTCTATTCTATCCCTTGATTCTTCCCTCTAAAGTAGTACTTGAAAAACTTGACAAATTCAAAAGGTAATCTCCATGTATACCTCCTTTGGACTTGAATTTGAATTTCTATAACGTTAATTCCAGGGCTCACGCTTGTAATCTCGAATTAAATAGTATAGTCTTGACTTGAGATTTGACGATTTCAAAGTGGATTTTTCACTTGGATCTTCTTGAGAGGATATTTAAATTTTTATAACGTTAATTCGAGGTCTTAGCGCCTGTAATCCCGAGATAACCGCTATAATTTGTGACGCACCTTTGACGAAAAAGTCAATCTCCACCTTGAATGCATTTTTCATATGCTTGAGCTTTGAAGAACTGCATAGATAGAATTATTTGCCTTCTTCCTTTGATTTGCTCTTAGTTCTCTAGCTCTGTGTGTTGAATGAGGGTGTAAGGATTCCTTTATATAGGTATCAAAGAGGTAGAGTTGTGATGCAGTTAAACACATTTTGTATTATCTCTTTATAATTTAATTTAAAAAAATAAATACATCATATATTTGGAATGATATGATTTGTCAACTTGACATTATCTTTTTAATATTTGTATTTTTTTTTAAAGAGATAAGTACCACAAATATTTATCTTGATTTGATTGGAGTGTACATGCAATTGCTCTACATGGCGTGGTCTGATTGACTGGAATCTTTGACTGCGAAGCATAATTTAGTTGGCCGAAAACATTTCATATTGACACTTGTCAGCCATTGATTTGATGATATATATATATATATATATATATATATATATATATTAAAATATCAATTAAATTGACTATTTATACTTAAAATTAATTTATAAATTTCCAAAATATAAATAGAAAAGTATTATTTTTGACAAATAATAATATATGATTTGACAATTGTCATCATTTAATTAGGTGAAAAAGTAATTTGCCTACAATGGGGACACCTTTCTCACTCTGTGGACGCCCCTCTCACTCTCAAAATAGCCCTTTTACTTTCTAAACAATCTCTTAAGCTCTCTCTAAGCATATTATCATGTGGTGTTGCTTTTTATTTCAATTTTCTTCAGCATATCTCGATTCTTAATTAAATTTACTTACTTGTTGCTTTATTTCATCTCGAATCCAATACTAATTTGGTCGTCGGAGTGCTAATGTTTTTTTTGCAGGTCTCCCCTTCAAGATCCGCATACACTTAGGCTCAAGTTTCGAACAATAGTCCATATCTATTGGACCCGTATTTTTCTAAATGCATCAATATTATCTTATTAATTTTTATAGAGTTAAAAATTACATAAATTTATATAAGATAAAATTGAATGAAAAAAAAGATTACCAAAAGATAATTATAAAAAATAATGATGAGTAGAGAAGTTAAGAATAATTATTTAATTAAAGACATACAAATTAATATATTAATAAACTGAAGACACCACTAAATTATTTTTCAATTATATATAGTTTACATATCTAATTGTCCTTCATCTATCTTAATGTTTTTTTTTTATTTTTTCCATAAAATAAAAGAAAAACTGCATACACATAAATGGAAATGATGCACATGGTTTGTGGATGATTATTGCCCAATTTCACCTTTGGCCCAAGGCAGTATAAATATTTTATCACTTTTTTGTGCTATACAAATATTACATCAATGGATGATTAATTTTTATATTTCCTATTAAAAAATATAATTGAGTTATATTGTATGATTTAAAAAATGAGGCCTCCTATAATATACACGTAGACGTATATAGAAGATTCTTTATCGGGAAAAAGCATTAAATAAAAGGAACTTGACATACGAATCACCTGTCCTAAAATTTAAGGGTATTGCAGAAAGCATATTTGCTAAGAATTTCAATATTTTTGTGCTTGCGAGCAAATAATTCCAAACGAAATGACTTGCTCTTATCTTTTTCTCTGTCGCATCACCGAAAAGAATAAAATAAAACAAACAGAAATTGGAGCCAGAGAACTTCTTTGGTAGTCTTGTTCTTGCAGCAATTTTATCAATATCAGCCCTGTATTCCCTACCGTTCTTCAGGTTTGACACAAAACTGGTTTTCTTGTGTTCTGAACGAAGAAATCAATGTGCCCATGTCTTTGTTTGTTGCCTTCGTTACACTGAGTTCGTAATTTCAGGTATCCAAGAAGCAACTGATAATGCCCACCACGAAGGTCTACATAGTGTAAGTCAGGCAAAAGAACTTTATCCTTTTTTGATAATTAACTGGGCTGGAGTATTTATACCTTAATCTTATCTGGAATTGGTTTTAAGGTTATGTTTTGCTATGTTTCAGGTACTACTCCTTGTATGGACATGTGGAGAACATGGCAAGAGAAATACAAAAGGGTGCAAACTCAGTTCCCGGTGTTGAAGCAATACTTTGGCAGGTGACTTTTGAGTTGGGCTTCGGTTTCTTTCCTCCAAAGGGAGCTGAGATTGGAGAAGATGGTTGTTGTAGACAAGGGCTTTTAATGGAAATGGAATTTGATGAAAGTTTTAAGTATTTCGGTGAACTTACTGAATTTCTTTATGTCAAAACTATTTCGGAAGGTCAAGTTTTGTGCTGATCAGTTGATTGTGTTAATGAAGCCTTTGCTCCAGATTAGAGGTCTTAAATTCGAATTCCACGAAGAAAAATATGTGTCATTGTCTATTTCTGGAGCACTTGATATGTTGATTGTTCATTCTTGATGGCTATTAATGCTTATTTATTGATTGCTAATTGGATTTTTCTAGTTTATTCTGATGCAATGTTATATGTAAGATTGTTGATGGCCATTAATGATTACTTACTGATTGCTGATTAGTTTTTGATGATTGATACTTTTGCTGTAACATAAGCTTTAACTTATTTTAGTTATTGATTGCTTGTTTCATCACAAAGTAGGTACCTGAAACGCTGCCCGACCGAGTTTTAGAGAAGATGAAGGCTCCTGATAAAGCTGATGATGTACCAGAGATTAGGCCTGAACAGCTGGTAGAGGCCGATGGCTATATCTTTGGTTTTCCGTCCCGTTTTGGGGTAATGGCAGCACAATTCAAAGCCTTTTTCGATGCCACCCATGAAATATGGGCTACTCAAGCTCTTGCTGGGAAGCCTGCTGGGATCTTCTGGAGCACAGGTTTCCATGGGGGTGGACAGGAACTTACGGCGTAAGTTTTCCTTCTTCTGTATTTCATATTACAGTTCTGATTTTATTACAAATTTATGTGTTTGCTTGATCACTGACTGATCTGTTGTGATCATTTTCTTATAAAATGAATGTTAATTAAAGCTTTTAAGAAAAATCACTTGGAGCGGTCATGAAGGGTTTGAGACATTTTATGTAGGTAATATATGAACATCGTCATTCTTGATCCTATTATGAGCTCATCTCTAGCAGTGTAACATAATCTTTTGTGGTCAGCCGGTCCCTCCACTACTGCGGATATCATTAGTTCAGTCGCTCTTCTTCTCCTCATTGTTTGTCTGCAATTCCAAGATCTAACAGGAACACAGTGAATCTGCTTGCTCAAAATTGAAGCGCATCTATTGCTAGTCAATTTATTTGATGCTGACAAACATGCATGCAGTTGCATTGTATGTTTGGTTATAAGATAAGTTGATTTTATCTGAGTTCATGACAAGCTAAGTATTGTCCTTTATCCTGTTTTTCTCCAGTCCCTGAACGTATGAAGTCTTGTACATGCAGTGGGCCAATTCTTTGACATCCCACGATGCTATTCTTCAATAGAGCATGGCAAAAAATATATCATGCCTACTCATTGTAATTCCCAGTTATTCCTCTGAATCAGCCAGATATTCAGTATCGTGGTTGAAGTTTGTCTCTCTTTTACTAGTCTTGTTAAATTGTTACTACAAAATTTACTTACAAGGAAACATGACTTTCCATCTCAGCAAGAGACATTGTCAGTTCCGTTTTCTTTTCTTTTAACTGTATATCTTTTTCTTCCGGTTCCAAGTTCTGAAACTTTCTTTGGATTGGATTTTCCGTGTATATGTTAAATGAAATAGAAGATACAAATGATTTGGAATAGAAAATCTAATCCGGTTTTCCTTAGCCGTCTGGTGTTTTGTTTGCACAAAGGTCTATCTATTGTCAATGTCCTCATTAAATGCCAGTCAATAGCTGCTTCAGCTCACACATAAGAAACCATTACTAGCCGAAACCCACTTTGTACATGGTGATCCTAGCAGAATTCTGTGTTTTGGAAATGCTTGGCCATAAACGTAGTGGAGTGATCAATTATCATTCAACTCAAGCATGACATGTGATCATCGACAATCTATCTCTACAAGTCAGCAGCAATGTCATTCTGTAAAACATTTGAAGTTCATAGCAATGATGCTTTGTTCTTGGTGTGCCACAGCAACTAAATTGGTTCAACTTGCCTACCAAAAAGTTTAGGAAGAAAACCTTCATTCGAGAATAATCTGCTTTAACATATTGTCTTGATGAATGAGAGATCAAGTAATCATCCTCTGTGCCCTTTGCACCCGCCATTTGGAGAAAAACACACATAAACACACACATTATTTTCAATTTTCCTGATGTACAAGTAAAAATGTGATTGATGTTGTGTGCTTAGTTCTTACCCGCAGATTGACTGCCATAACACAACTAGCACATCATGGTATGATCTTTGTACCTCTGGGCTACACGTTCGGCAGTGGAATGTTTGAGATGGAACAAGTGAAGGGTGGATCTTCTTATGGCGCTGGAACTTATGCAGCAGATGGTTCACGTGAGCCCACAGAGCTCGAACTTCAGCAGGCCTTTCATCAGGGTAAGTACGTTGCTGAAATTACAAGAAAGCTGAAGACTTAACAAAAAATTCATCAGGATATTTGGATTTCATATAGTAAGCATTAATCTGTGAAATTCCTATTGACGTTTGTCAAAAATTGAACCTGGAGGAGGATGTTGAACAGTCTGAACATGCTCGAATCAGTCCCAGGTGCAAAAGGGAGAATACCATCATCATAGTGTTCATTGTTAGAATATATGATGAGGAAACCAATTAGATTAGGCTTTTGTAATCCATTTCTAATAATTTCGATGTAATGTAATATTTAAGTTTTAAATAAAAGTAATATTCAATCAATGCATGATCCAGTATTGTGTATACTTAATTATGTTAATACTTTCTTAATTGCACCTATAGGCAAACAATTAAGTCCAAAAAGTTGGGTTGCGCATTGGTTGGCAATCATTGAACCAATTTTTATGGATTGGTCTAAAATGTTTGAAATTGAGGACCTCGAGATAGGACATCGAGTATCATATAGACTCTTGCATTAAGAGTTAAGGCCATGTTTCGTTAGCAAAAGACGTTGGTCGTCTGTGCAATACTTAGTAGGTTGGTTGGCAAAGCAGTGGACTACTAAGCTGACTCGTGGGAATCGTCATATAGAAGTCTCTTAAGGCTTGGTCAGTATGATTGGTATTCCCAGCTTTGATAATACAAGATTATTCCTCGGAGTTGAGGAACCATGGCAGTCACATATACATGATGGTTGTAGCTTAGATATGGCGAGCACTGATTGTATCGAAAGATGGTCGTTATAAGCCCTATCTACTACAGTCAAAATGTATAGTAAGGATGGTGCGTTTAATAAAGAATTCGTCCCTGTCAGTATTATGACGGCAGCATCTCCTATATGCTCTGACACCTATTACCCTTAGAATCTGTAGCCACAATGACTAAATAAGTGGAATAGGTTTTTCCGTGACAATTCAATAGGGTAAATAGGAGGTCTCGAGTTATTAAGTATAGATGCTTAGTCTAGAATGGGAACCCATACTCAATTCCATGCTGTAGACTAAAGTCGGCAGACGGTCGATGGAAGGGCTTTATTCGTATGAATTTGAATACCTAAATGTTCATCATTATTTACCTAGTCTCTAGTGTCATTGACTTTTACTAGACGACCACCTATGGTAACAACAACGCCCAATTCCATGTCGTAAACTAAGGTTGGGCGACGGTCTGAAAGAACCTTATCATATGAACTCGGGTGCCTAAATGTTCATCATTACTCACTTACTCTTTAATGCCATGGATTGTTGCTAGACGGCCTTCTATGTTAATGGGCTTTTTTTTTTATGGTAAATACTATATTTGGTCCCTTAAGTTTTCATTTAGAATCACTTAGTCTCTCAAGTTTATTTCTTGACTTTAGCATCCTTAAACTTTTGTTTTTGTCTCAATTCGGTCCCTCTTACCATTTTCCACCGAAAATATGGCCCAACTTTGACTCTTTGGAGGGTAAAATGGTCAATAAATTTACTTTTATCATTTTAGTCTCTTAAATTTATAAATTTATCAAATTAATCCTTTTTACACAAAATAATAACTTTTTTATATTTTTTTATGTCGATATGTTATAATTATCTTATGTGAATAATAAAAATTTTGAACCCTTGTGAACAAAATTATTATTGCTCAATTAAAATAAACAGTCTCTTTTTTTTAGTAGTAGAAAATAACAAAATTATAAATAAATTTTATAAAACTTATATAATATGAAAATGTGATATAACAAAATCTAAGTCGGTAATTTTTTTACTTCAAGAGTTAATGATAAGTCTAAAAAAGTTAAATCTTAATAGTATTTATTAAATATTTGGATTTTCGAACAAAAAGTTGGTAGATTATGCTTTTTTTAACTAGACTATTTTGGTAGATTTCATGCATATAAAATTCATTTTAAGAGGTTTTCTAAATATATAATCCCATCTAATAGAAAAAAAATTATAAAAACCTTTTAAAAGGAATTATATATATATATATATATATATAATATATTTGAAATCCACCAATTAAATAATCTAATTAAAAATAAATTCCACAATTTTTTTTTCAGAATTGTCATTGTTAATATTTAATAACATTACTAAGATTTAATTTTATTGGACATATCTTTAACTCCTAAAATTAAAGAACCAACATAAACTTTTTATTATATTTTTAGATTAGATAAGTTCTATAAATTTATTTTAATTTTGATTGTTTTTGTCACCTCTGAAAGTAAAAAAGAAAGAGACTATTTTATTTTAAATTAAGTAATATGCTAATACTATGGTAACAGGAGTTCAAAGTTTTCATTTTTCATACAAGATAATTACATCATATCATATAAAAATATAAAAGAAAATGGTTTTCTTTTTAAAAAAGGAGTAATTTGATAATTTTATAAATTTAAGGGGCTAAATTGACAAAATAAAACTTGAATTGACCAAATTTACCCTTCAAAAAGCCAAATGCCGGTCACATTTTCGTCGAAAAATGATTAGAGGGGCTAAAGTGAGACATAAATTAAAGTTTAGGGATGCTAAAGTCAAGAAATGAACTTTAGGGACTAAAGTGATTTTAAGCGAAAACTTAAGGGACCAAATATAGCATTTATCTATTTCTTTATTATGGTATAAACGAAAATAATTAATTAAATTAATTATGTTGGGAACACGACAAAGTCGTGTTAAGGGTGAACCTAAAGAGTCACACTCTAATCACCGCATTATAATGGAATTGATTTAGAATTAATTTTGGAAGGCAATAAATTAATTTAATTGGATTATTTTAATTTGTTGGAGAGAATAAATGATTAGATCACTTATGTACAAATTCGTGGGTTGGGTTTGTTCAAAGATTAATTAATTGAATTAATTAATTTTAGGTTTATGTCTTTTAAATTAATTGAATTAATTTATTTGGATTTGATTTAATTTATAGTTGGATTCAAAAATTGAATGAGAGAGTGGGCTTGGATCTTTCAATTGAATTAAAGGACTTAAAGTAGTGTACTTAAAATTAAGTTGGTTAAATTTAGGTGCATTGGACATGGACTTGATTTATGAGAGCCTAATCCATTTTAAACTAAGTCAATGACTCGATTTAGACTTGTCTAGGTAAAAAATAGAGGTTGGCTGATTTTACAAACTGGATGGCCGAATTTTGATTGAGAAAAGGTTGAAAAATTTGGTTAGGGTGGAGAATTGTGATAAGTTAGGTCTTCTAATGTGTCGCGACGAGGTCAAAATACTATTTAACGGTCCTATCTCCTCCCCTTATTCCATTTTCACATTTTTCCACTTCTTTTTATCCTCTTCTCTCTGTTTTTTCTTATTTCTCTCAACTCTCTCCATTCTTGTTCCTTTGGTTCATCCAATCAAAGAAGGGACGAAGAAATATCAAAGTTGTTAACTAATAAAGTGTTCTTGATTTTTCCCTTCTCTTTTCTTGTCTTGCTAGAGAAAAAAAAGGACTTCCCGACGATTATAAGATGGATTTGAGTTTCAAGGTAGGAACCTCATGGAGAAAGATCGGGTTGAAAAGGGAACAACACTAGTAGTTGAATCAAGAAAACAACGAGGGTAAGATCTATTTGTATTTAAGAATATATATAAATCTTTGAAATTTTATAATTTAAATTGAAATATTAAATTAAAATCACAAGATAAAAATTAATATAGTAAAGTCATCTTTCAAATTTAAAATATCTTAACTTTATAAATGTTGATAATTATAAAAATTCTATAATATTAATAATTTAAATTATTATTTAGTTAAAATATCTAAATAAATTATATATAAATTTAATTATTTTTAATTATTGAAACTAAAATTTAAAAATCTTCTTCAATTATATTTAAAAATATTTC
Organism: Sesamum angolense; assembly: GCA_034509725.1. Classification (NCBI taxonomy): domain Eukaryota; kingdom Viridiplantae; phylum Streptophyta; class Magnoliopsida; order Lamiales; family Pedaliaceae; genus Sesamum; species Sesamum angolense. The sequence continues at coordinate 9,157,008 of JACGWL010000002.1, forward strand.
AATGAATTATTTTTAATTTAGTTAATGTAATCTTTTATTTATAATAAATTCAACATTTAGAGATTAAAAAAATTATTAAAAAATGGTGACTGTGGCGTCTGCCGTCCGTCCTCCAATCTGGGTGACCCCATCGCCAAACTCGGACGATACTTTTGTGGGAGGCGGTGGGTTGGGATGGGGGCTGGGGAAGGGGGGGGGGGGGCAATGGGGGGGGGATAATTTTGTTTAATTTATTTTTTAAATAATAAAATATGAAATTTTTTTTTTTATTTTTTTTTAAAAAATTGAACGGTTAAGATGAATTGATTTGATCTAATTGCTCTGGTATAATCAATATAGATTCAACTATTATTAAAATAAAAAATAGTATATATTAAATTAGGAAAATGGTCATTTTGTGAAAAAAGTAAATGCCACTAATTCTATTTAAAGGAGAGGAGTGATTGAGTTGCATTTAAGAAAATAGAGATGGATTTTTGGGCCTATTTTCAAAACAAAAAGGCAGTTTTGGCCGATTTTTAAACACAGGGGGTTTTTAGCCAATTTTAAAATACAGGGGGCTTTTATGCTTTTAAACCTTAATTTTACCCCTCATTCAACATTCCGTATCTATACTTTATTATTAAGTAGATCATCCTTATGGTCTCCCATTTGACATATTATTAGAGTTTGGATGGATAATGATGTTGTAACAAAAAAAATATATAAAGTTTTAATTTTACTCCTCATTCTATCCTAAAATCAATGAGCCTAAGACGATGGTTGAAAATTTCACTCTCTCCCTCATAACTCATTCTATTTTATAGTATGCAACTACCTTTAGTTATGGGAAGGGATGGGTTTGGGTTCCGCGGACCCACCCCACTTCATGAAACCCCGTCCCACGGTGCCATCACCTCGGCACGGCACGCCACACCACTCCATACCAAATAATTGTTAATTATTGAATTAATTGAGTAATTAGTTAAATTAAAATGAAAAATAATTTTTCTTAGTTTGATTTTAAATTTTGTATCTTATTTAAGTGTGTCAAATTATGTATTAAAAATAATATCATTTTAGATGTAGATAATTTTAATAAAAAATAATTAGTGTACGTATTATCCTTTTAGATATAGATTATTTAATATAGTTTTCAAACTAAAGTAAGCTTTATTATTTCAATAAGTAATATTATCTTATGGTCTACAATACTTGTATAAGTAATAAATTTTTTTTCCAAAAAGTAATGTAAGTGTTAAATACTTTAACATAGTTTTCAATTTAACATGAATTGACAAAGTATACACTCAATTAATTATTTTTTTGTATTAAGTAATATTATTTTAAATTTACTAATTTAACATTGATTTTGATCTTAAATGAATTGTATAACAAGTAAATTTTTGTTATTTCAATAAATAATATAATTGTAGATTTAGGTACTGGAACATAGTTTTCGATATACAATAGATTATATAATATAAAAAATGTAGTCACCTATTTTTTTAATTAATTTCTCAATAACTAATATAATTTATATTAACATAGATTTTTTTATTTAAAATAAATTACATAATAATATATTTAACTAATTTTTTCTATTTGATTGTAAATTTAGGTAGTTTAATATAGTTTTCTTTTATATCTAAAATGAATTCTAATACAAATTATACAATTTGTTTTTTTTTTTTATTTCTTATATAGAGTTGGGTATATAAAAAATTATTTAGGAATTTACATATAATATCATAATTTTTTATTGATATGTATTACATATAAATAAATAAATAATAAAAAGTATTTTAAAAATAAAATTGGGCAATTCGGTGAAGGCCGGACAAACCCATAACCCGTGCTGGACCCGATCAGGTCCAATAAATTAGGACTTGGACTCGTACAAACCTGCTAAAAGTTGTAGTTAACCGGCTCCAATTGGGGTGGGTCTAGGATGGGGTCCCGATTGTTTCGGCCTAATGGCCATCCCTAGCTACCTCCCTTAAGATTTGATACAATTATGAGCCGCTTTCAAATGAAAAATAATTATGTATCCTCTACACGATGAAAAATAATTACTGCTTTTCTTTTAAAAAAATATTTGGAAAAAACAATGTATATATATATATATATATATATGTGAAATACTTTATACTGAAACGCATATTTAGTCCATAAAAATATTCTAGGAAATTTAAATAATTATAAGGTAATGATTAAAAAATTAGTACCTACCTCTGAGTCTCAAGATAATTCGTTAAAAAATATTCGTAAAAGATTTAGGATTTAATTAATATTTTTTTTCTAAAAAAAGTTTTGCGGGGGCCAAACTGGTGTTTTTTGTGTAATAGAAAGTTTGCTTTACGTATTTTGATAACTCTGCCTCCATATATTCTTATTCTCTCTCATATTAGACAAAATAGGATGAAAACCTAATAAAACCGATGACATTTGAATAGGTTCATATGCTGTAGAACTAGATGTTTAATACAATGTGGTGAAAACAGGCTTATATATCTACAATAAGTTTTCGAAACAGATAGAAAAATAGTTCAGTACTTAGTGCTTTCTGTATGAAAGACAAACATCTTATGAATAATTGTTTTCTAATTCACGCTTTAGTGATCGCTATATCGCTAAACATAGTAGTTTTATGAGGTTTTAAGACGAAGACGCGTTTATAGTCTTTACGAGAAAATGGCCACTTATTGTCTGATTTACCCCTCATATCATGCATAAGACCGTTCTCCTTACAATCTAATGTATACATGGTATAAGTCTCATGAACATGATCTTGATTCATAGTCCACACCTAAACAAGAAATTTCATGGTTTTTGTACGCTTCATCTCTTAAAGAACTGTTACAGCACTACTCATATGAAGTCAACGTGTTTCTGTTATAAAGATTCGAAGACAGTTTTTTATGGTATTCTCAATTCACTGATAATCCATTGTGACCTCCACAAAGTTATATCTCAGAAAGTGCAATGCTTAGTCAATATACGTTTACTAACTTGTATGTTCTTTATTTCATGCACTCGTAAGCTTTTGAAATTGTTATTTAGCATATTAGGCGCAAGTGTTTTTACTTCATTATGTTGTAATAGGTTGTTGTTCTAATTAGAATTATAACCTGACTCATGGAGTGCTCAAATTTCGTGAGTACTAATATGGTTTAAGATGAAATAGATGTTTAAGTCTCTAATAATCATCGTTCTATAATTTTGACAGTTGTGGTTTCCTATAGTTTTTGGTGAGCGAATTTTGCACACGGTGTTTATTAAACAAAGTTTGCAGTACTCGCCAATAATTTACTTTAATATGAGTTATAGTTGAATAAAAGTTGACTAACTCATTACTCTATAACAACTCTATGTAAGATCAAATTGTGAATTTCTGATGCCACGAATAATATATGAAACAGGTATTCATACTGATTGAGAAAGTGTTAAAACCTACTCTCTGCGGTGAGCGCGATCAAAAAGACTCTGTGCGTTTTCATGTTTCCTACTTGGAGATAGTTGGTATTATCAATATATATGCCGTCTCACAGCGAATCTTATCGCGCTCTATAACGCTAGATTATTTCTATTTTTTAAGAGCACTAAATAAATGTTTTTTCTGTCTAATGAGTTGCTTTAATATATGTCATGCAATATGACCATCTTGTGTTATTTGTAGCTCTTATGATAATATGTGATCAAACTTTATCCCAAAGTTGTGTACTACCTCAAACGATAATCTTATATGCCCCGCGCTAATTGCTCACTCACCTACCTCGCTTGCCAAGAAATTTAAGCGTTAACATAAACGAATGTATACTGTCATAAATAGAATTATTATTTGAGATAGTTTTTTATACTCGGTCTTGATAAATAAGTATTGATTAAAACATACGAGGCTGTTTGACTTAACAGTTAATGGTTCTAGCTACATGAACTTGTTAGTTGTCTACTGGTATTCAGGGACGACCTAATGATCTCAATAAGAAATATCCAGCTCTTTGTGGAGACGGCCTATATCATGGTAGCAAGCCGTGTAAAACCTCCGTGGAGCTGCCTGTGAGACCGCCTTGCCAGTATTAATAAGTGCGTCTTGTACACTGACGTTCATTATTCAACGAATAGTGTGTGTTATCCTTTCCTCTCCTCGTCGTCCGTAGGAGGTGTTGCATGCTTCAGAGCCAACTGTTGGAGACACCATGATACATGGCATCACAACACGTGAATGATGGTTAAGTTAAAGCCAGGAGACTCGTATTGTTGGTCGACTATTTACCCGAATGAATATCCCATCTCTCGCCACAGACACTATAATCTCGTTTTTGCATAGTAAGAGTGCGTACTTATTGATTTCCAGACTATGTCTAGTTCGCACAGAAATTTACCCGGCGCGAGTTTGCGCTCACAGCAGATACGTCTAACTGGTATTCGTTGTTAAGGGCAATGACCTATATTACCTCTCTCTACTACAATCTCGGGTGTCAAATTTCGTCAGATTCGGACAGTATCATAGTGGTGTGTATATGTTCATCTCTCAAGTCTCTTATGTACACATTATGATCTCTTGGTGTGCTCTAAAATCCGACAGCATGTGTGCTTTATTATATTGTAAAATTAGAGTATGAATTGATATCAGATGGTATTGTGTCACATTGTGGCATGTGGGAGTGTGTTTCAAATGATAAACATGAACTATGGCTCAGCTTCGGACCTTAGGAATTATATTTTCAGCCTTTGGCGCAGGCAATTGTACCACGCACTTAATTTAATGTGGTGGAGCGATGAGTTAAAGTGCCTCACCTCTGAGTCTACCGCTTTATGTATGGTTATTGACATGTTAGGAATTGGTCGAAGACAGTTTTTATTTCAGTGATTTTTCACGGTTCTATTAAGTAAACCGAGAGTCAGCTCTTACGTATCTTTACTACTTGTATTTCTTATTCACTTAAGCAAAATTTACCACGAAACTTCTCTGGGTTCAAGGGACTACCCCATCTGGTATTATTGGGTCAAATTGGTGTCTTAGTCGTGTTATATGGTTGGAGAGCAACTAAGCGATGCATTTCTCTATTTTGTGCAGCACGGTAGGTATGCCTTCGAACTTACTTGTTGAACTACCACAGACGAATCCTTCTCCTATTCAGTTAACAACTCCCAAAAGTTTGCTAACGTATTTCACAAACTTGTAGTTCCTTATTTCACTTAGTCCGAACCGTAGTACCACGCACAAGGTACACTAGAGGGATAAGTCTATAACACAAACAGTAACCCATCGGTCAGATATTAGTGAAGGGTTTGCGCAAGGTCCAATTTCGAGTCGCTAAGAATCTCCGAAGAGAGGACCAGATTATTCCTCTCGATGAGTTGACTAGACTTCAATCCTGTAGTAACAGTGTTGCGAGTCTAATCTTCTCTCGCTCTCAGCAGTAATAATGTATGTGACACTATAGAAGAGAAAGGAAAAAAGTTATTGAGCTTTTTGGCAGTTACTTCATGTGTTCTGACAACGCAAACCTACGATTTCAATGCTAAGCAATCTCCTTTGATGTCTTTGCACTGGCACATTGACAGTAAGAAACTACTATTTAACATATTATATTCTAAACATCGCTTCTCACATGTGACATATATAAGGATAGGTGACAAAGATAGATTTTCAAATGTACAGGAAGCACTGAAGATCATATGCAACCGGCGTCTCGGCCGTTCTCATGTTAAGTTTGGTTCTTCTGATTCACAATGGGGAGAGACGCAAAGTAGTGTGATAAATAGAGGAGAATGTGTTAACAGCTGAATTTCTGTGATGTCCTTAACTTCGGTTTTACCTAGAATTTGTATAGCAAGTTTGTACCTAATCACTTGGTGGTATTGTTGTTTGATACATAGACACGAGTTTGCTGAGGGTTCTTAGTGCTTACAACATTAGCAAGATATCATGAACTGTCACGCGCTATTACGCTGCATAAAATTCATCCCAGTTATCTCTCACTTTGTGGTATAGATGTCTTTATTCGCCGTCATCCTATCGGTGACGATCAGAGGTTCTCAGTATCTGAGAGTGTTACTCTGTTATGAGTATCCTTCAGAGCTATTTTATGTCTCGACCATTGTCTTTATCTCACCAAGCTATGATTGAGAGTTGTATACTAGTGCTGATTTGTACTCTGTGCGAACCTTAATGAAGAATTTTCCTCTATGCATATATGTTAAGACATGCGATGCACGTATACCTAGTATTTAGGCTATATTAATAGATTTTAGTTATATATCTTCTCAGTTGCACTAACATGGCTCGCAATACCATCACAGAATGCCAACTCTAACAAGGTCAAACTGATAATGAAGAATAGCTTTGTAACTACGAGCGCAGACCTGATGAACATGAGAGGTCATAGTCTAGATGTCTTTTCGTTAACAATGCTGAATATTCATAACTATATATAATAATTTTTATTTAAAAATTCTATTTTTTAAAAGTAAACTAAATTGATATCTCTCGGATATAACTAGGACTCATTAATATTAAAATTAATAATATGATAGTGAGATTGGCTCGTTCGCAATTAAAATGTGCTCTTAAAGTAATTTTGAGGTAAGTTGTTGCATTTTGAATAAGTGAGGGAGTAGTGAATTGTTTTTGGAACTAACTCTGGTCTAATAGTTAATCTTTGGTGATCAGTTCTCAATATAACAGATGGTATCTCGCACCTATAAAATTGTTATATTAGCAACAACACAAATCATACAATTTTTGAGTGGTTAGAGAAGTACCTTTTATTTTAACCTTAGCGTCGTCTACAAAACAGCAGTCAAGTTTCTCTCAACGCATATAGATGCTCAGATTGGCGCCTACCATGAAGTATAGGATATTTTATTAAATCGTTGTAAATATCCTAGAAGATATGTGTGGATTCTATATTTGTCGAAAAGCATCTAGTGTGTTTTTGCTCAATTACAGGAAATAATTAAAATTGGTGTGGATAGCATTGATTTACCAGTATCCAATATTATTATTAAACTAACTATATATAAGTAGCGTGTTTCATATAATCATATCAGACGGATTTCTATGATATCATTAAACTATTACGCGATGGTGATCTTCAACTCGACTACACGAGTGTTAACATAATTTACCATCTTTTGTGTCTGGTTATAACAAATATCAAACGACTTTTTTCTTGTAAGTGCTAGGATTATTGATCTCAACGATTTTGATTCTCGAATTTTGACGGTAGATCAAGATCAGGACCCCAAGTACTTTTATTTTCAACCAGTAGATGTTATATGATAATTACATCAATGGTAAACTTATCCGTGTTATAAAGATATAATACATAATTTTATTATTGATAAGATATTAGAAGTAATTCATGTCATTATTACATGTATCTATATTTTAATACAATTATTATTTATGTATTTTAATTGTCATTTGTCCTCAAAATTTATATGCGTATCATTTTGACACAAATCTTATAAATTGGTTCCACGGCCTATTAATTATGGGATTTTATGATCAGTACTTATTTATTAACCTAGAGAAAATACAATATTAAATGTGTGGCGTTTGGAAAAGCTTTAGGAATAAGGATTCTGTGTGGAAACATAGACGAGATTTTCATATCAATTGTCATTGTTCCATAATAATAGATACTTTTCTACACATTAAAATTGTTCAGGTATCTAACTCGGATTTATTTTGTTGGTGTGCTATCCGTTTTATTATTGAGTTTTGAATGAAAAAAAGAACTATAATATTGTGGCATAAGATACTCTTTTGATGGGATATGAATCTAAACATAAGCGTATGCATATTTCTATTACTGGCTGTTACTTTTATGGCGAAATTATCTCACTACTGATGTAACTCAGCTGGTTTTATACTAACGATATCTATGCCTATCCATCTCCTTCAATCAGTCTCATTAGCTGTACTATACGATATCACATATGTACTTGTAGTACTATATTTTTTGTAACTCTGGGCTATTTTTTTGTCTCTGATAAATTCACAATGTCACTTTTAAGTGCAATCAGATGTTTGGTGATGATAATGGCGAGAAAATATAATTATCTTATAATCAGTTATCTCTCTGAGTCTATGCTACTTTCAACTTCGTACTACGTGTCAGTGGTACTCTCAAATACTTAATCCACTATCAGACTACAGATCATCAACTTCCAGATTCGCGAGAATAGATTTATTGTGTTCGGGGTGTTATAGCGCGGATGGTTATCTATAACCAGCGAGTTTTGTCCTCCTTCATATATATATACATATATATATATAGTTTCGTTCTCTATTCTCACTTAGTGCATTTGACATCTCCACTCACGCACCTACGTACGGCGTAAACCCTACCTCTGTCGAGTCAAATATATCCACGCTAGCCAGATTCGAGGAGCACATGTTTCATCATACTCAAAGCTGACTATCTGTACACCCCTTATTTTATTTTTATTTATAAATAATAGTGCTTTGCTTAACATAATATTTAACTAACTATTCTAGTCTAGGTATACTTAATGCAGCGGTAATAGCAAATAATATAAGTTTGTTGTACAAACTACAAATTTTAAATTTTCAATATTTAATGTTTTTTTGTTATTTTAAAAAAAATTAATAATTTTCTATAATTTTCTAAATTTTTAATAATTTTCTAAAATTTCCAAAATATTCCATCACTATGGCCATAGGCTTAAAGAGTCTAAATCATCTCAGAGCACGTAGGTGATCTCGTTGTCATATACCAATAAGGGATATATCCTTTCTTCGAATCCACTGTCCTTCCAACATACTCTGACTGCACTGGATAAGGCTTATGATGACCATGTCTTGCGCCGTAGTCACTGCTCGTCAGATCTAATATACAACCTTCATATGTATGCAACTGTCATGATTCCTCAACTCCGAAGACTAATCTCGTACTATCAAAATCAGAAATCCTAATCATGCCAATCCTTAACAGGATTCTGTACGACGATTCCCGCGAGTCAGTTCAGTCAGTCGAATACCTTGCTAACTAACCTACTAAAATTACCCAGACGACATACGTCTCCTGTCGAAGAAACACGATTGTAATACTTAGTGCAAGCCTCTATAGGACCCTCGATGCCCTATCTCGAGATCCTCAACTTGGAACATTTTAGACCGACCCTCAAGAGTTGGTTTCATAGCTGCAAAACCTATGCGCAACCCAACTCCACAGGTTTAACATTTCAGTATGTGGGCATTTCATTGTGATATTTAAATCCCAGTTCAATATCAGTGGTGAGCGTAATGAAACACACTACCAACTTGATGAAGTCTTACCGTACTCATCAATTTAATATTATTTGATAAAGATTGGCGAATGGCAAACAACAAATTCAATTCGCTTTTGGTTACCCATTCCAACATTCTACCACTTGATCGTTAAACCAATTACCCATGTCACTTAGAACCTTCTGAGGTTGAGCAATCTATGATACTGGCTCAATTTCGTAAGTCTAATTTATTTCTGCTGACCTACACTGTCTAACAGTGTATTTTCTTAACCATCGCTTTCTGCAGATGGTTGTTTTCTAACAATTTTCGTGGATCCAACCCACTTTCCAAGCCTTTTAAGATGGGACATAAGGTTATTGCCCAAGCTTTTAGATCCAACCCACTTTTCAAAACTGACTTGTTAAAGTTATTTCACATTCAACTTTTAAGATGGGACATCTACTTGAAATCCTTTCAAGCAACCATACTTGCCATCAAGTTTGAACGAGCCTATACGTTGAGGTTTTATTCATTATTCCAATGAGCCTGGAAGCTAGTATTGCTTTAGCCTTTCAAAATCATCTCTCCACAATCATGTGTCAGAAATATTTATTTAATCATTATTCAGGTATTAAATACTGCTCTTGATAATTTTTTATTGTCATATCGGTGTATTCCGGATATACATTTTGTCATGTCCAAATCATACATAACATCAGGTCCGGCACATCAAACTAATACTTTTGTGTTGTCTTCGGCATAGACATAGGGGATGTCCAAGACAACTAAGCTTTCTCATCAATTAGACACAACTAAGCCTTCAACAACTTAAGCATTCACATCAGTCTACCATGACTGTGTCTCGAACAGCTTGTGGCTTACAAAGAGCAATTTTGCTCAAGGGTACCCTCCGATTGGGAAGAACCTTCTTTTCTTGATCTCGGGGTCGCCATAGGTAATGCCTCAGACCCTTTTATTGAACCTCCAGTTCCAATAAGAGGGACCCTCCCTCATGAATCAGGTCGTCTCTTTCTTTCCTTTAGTTAGTCATAGTTATGCCTTGTTTCAAACTGAATCAAGGAAAGTCTTGCAGAAGAAGATTTGGACAACATATTGGAGGAGGTTGAAGTTGAAGTGAGAAGTCACCCCTTAAAGCAGCAATTGATCCTGTAGTGAGAGACATCCCAAGTCAAGGAGCCCCAAATCCGAAGGAAGGAGATGCTCCTTTAGCCGCCGATGGAGGGGGCCCTGATGCCTCTACAGAGCCCCTACCCCTGACCGCACGAGCTAGGTTGAGAAGAAGAAGGAAAACCCTGGCTGTAGAGCCGAAAAATGAGAATGTAGTTGTCCCTCTCCCTCTGGAACAATTTATTTTCTTGCTTTGCCCCCGTCACGAATAGGGATGAAACCATTAAATTTTCCTTTTATGGATGCTGTTTTTTATTTGCCCCCCGGCCATGTTTTAAGTTAGGGACTGTAATGCGATGAGTCTCATTTCTTGCTTTACTTCCTGCTTGGTATCTACCATAGAACTTGTGCTGTGTGATTTATTTGTCTCTACATCTTCTTGCTTGAAGAGACCTTTTGATAGGTAATGAGGGTGCAGGGGGGTATCCCCCTTAACTTCCCGCATCCTGTGACTTCAAGATAAAGTTTATTTTCAGGTTATATTGCGAAAAGTATGTATGTAAAGATGAGAAAAAGGCATATGAGGCATCAGAATGGATGACTTGGGGTGAAGGGAGCAGATCGGCTAGGAAGCGCGAAAATAAAAAAATACGATAAATCCACAAAATGAATCCCGATCAAGGGATATACTCTTGATATTTTTTTGAACATTTGGTGTATAAATAAAACACAGAGGCCATAGAATAAATACAAGAAAAATGATATGCAAGAAAAGTAAAGTATTTACCCTCATTGTCTTTCCTGTTCGGCTTCAAGCGTTGATTCCTCTCCTTCTCTAGATCCGTTCACTTAGAGGGTTTAAGTGTAGAACCCTTCTAAGGATAGTCCATACCATATCTTGAGAAGGTGGATCTAACCCTCCTATTAGAAAGGATTGAATCCGGTGGAAGAAATCAAAACTAGTTTATACTATCGATTAGTGCAAACGATTTGTTCTCATTCTCAACTTGAATATGATTTAAGGAGAACTCAAAATTCATGGAAAAAGAAGAGAAATTTCGTGGCTAGGCTGAACATAGGGAGAGGAAGAGTCCTCTTTTGATATGGTGTTATGCATGCTGAGAAAACCTAGTCTTTTTATACTTTCACACACCTAATATTTGGACCGGACATATTTTAAATTGTCCAACAAATAAAATCAAACCCAATAATAATCTATTGGGTTTATTATTTAATCCAATTTAATAAAAAATTCATGTGAATATCTAATCCAATTAAATATACACTTGCTCAAATATAATCAATTAACAAATCTATTTTATTAATCAAGTCCAAATAATTAATTAGTCCAACTAATTAATTTAAGTCCATTAATTAATGAATCCAATTTATTAATTAAACTAGCTCATCTACTAATTAATTAATGAATCCGTCCATAAATTAATTAGCTCAAGCATTTCTGAAAAATGTTAAGCCCAAAATTTAATTAATTTAATTATTTAATTTTTTGACTATCCATCCAATTGATTATCTCAAATAAATGATCTAATTAAATTAATTCATTTATTCTGTAATTAATTGGCACAATAACTTATGTGTTACCCCTTAGGTTCACCCTCAGCCAAACTTGGCGTGTGTGACCAACACAATTAATTATTTTTTACTATTCCATAACCAGAAATGCTTGTCACCATGGGTGGCTGTCTAAGAAAAGTCCATGGCACTAGAGACTAGGTGAATGATAGTGTGAATATTTAGGCTTGAAGTCAATACGAGTACGGTCTTACTGCCAACCATCTCCCGACCATAGTCTAGAGCTTAAATTGGGCATTGGTTCCCATCCTTGACTAGGCAACTATGCTTGAAACTCAAGTCGTGTTTACTCTACTGATCATTGTAGAAAAACCCTTTGACTGGAGAGGAGTTTAGGACACTCCATCTTCCAGTGCCCCTTTTCACGGCAATTGATGTAAACTTATTTTGGAATCAATGACTGCCGAACCGCTTTTCTCTTCCCTTTGCCCATGCCCATGCCCAGCTAGGCAATAGGAGTTTTTGAGTGCTTTTGTAGTAGCTGATTCTGTCTTACCTTTCTTCCTCCTCCAGCGTCCGATCCCTTTGTCTTTCGCTTCTAAGATCGAAGCCTTCCTTACCAATACCGACAGCGCAAACTCATTATTCCCCTATAAATCGTTGCCTCGTACTAGACCAACATGTTTATCAACTCATGAATATTGTTGTCAAGCCCATTCATGTTACAGTTCACGATAAACGAGTCAAAGGAGCGAGGAAGATTTCAAGATAAACCTTGAGGTCCTTGAGCTTCTCCACAAGGGATAGCATTTTAACCCCATGCTCCTGTATAGAAGACCCTTCAAATCATCATGCTACCGAAAAATGCCTTTTTTGCAACGTATCTAGTATGCCGGTTCGGATCCGCATAAACGCAGTTCATGCAGAGCATTATCAATTGGACATCATAATGCCAATCGTATTGCTTCTGGATGTCATTGGACATTGACGCCAGTACGATACAACGGACCTTCTGGTTGTCGTCATGCCACATCTCGAACATCAAATGTTCTTCGTGTGTGGACATTTCCGGCAAGGCCGAGGAAGAGAGCTATCCAGAATATAAGTCCAGTTCTCAAAATCTAGGACAATCCTAAGATTTTGCAGCTAGTCATTATAGTTTGTTCTGTTAAATATATTAGCCTCAAGATATTTCACTAAGTGGATTCTTAGACATCTAAATTAAATGTAAACAAAAATTTAGTAGATTATCATAATATTAAATATCAAGTTAAGACTTGGTCTTCACTTATTAATCCCTCTCACTATTTCTTCAAAAAGTCCACCACTCTCAAGTGGTGGTTTTTGGGAAACCATTTCCTAATGGGCTTGGAGTCCACAAATGCAGTTTTCCATGCCACGCTTTTACGATTCACACGGAAAGAAGCTTTATGGGAGGTATCCTATACCATATCATCCAATGAGATCCCCAAGTTATTTTGCTTCGCCTCTTCACATGATCTCGATAACTCCAAGCGAATCACACTACTCAGCATTAGGCCCGACCCATCAGCCAAATGAATATCTCAATTGTCGCCCCTACTACTCGTGAGACAGAGAAACAAGAGTATATTCTAGCCGTTTACATCAATAGTATAGCTTTCTTCCATTCCAAAACGTGTCACGCCTTATGAAACCATGAATGAGTGAAAGTAGCGTCCACACCACATTGTTGTGGATGGAAGGTTTGCATTTGATTTTTAATCCATTATGGGCCTAATATTTAATTGGGACAATCTAAATAAGAGTTAGGTTTGTTGTAACTGAGACCTCATCATTATAAGATTTTTCATGTTTCAATTTTAATCATTGAGTATAACCAGATGCATTCCAAACACATCATACATCAAATATTAAAACATAGACCATATGCAAAACAATCCTACCACGCCCTTGTTGCATGGTTAGAAACCCAATTCTATGTGATCCACTGAGCCCCAGTGGATCTATGGTCAATCTAGGTTGACCTACACTATTACAAAGTTATAACCAACTATAATTCTAATGGGCTTTCTAATGCCTATTTGTTCTTTTGGGCTCTTCATCGTGGGTTTCGTCCAACAGGCTCTCTTTTGGGCCTCCATCATCGTGGAAGTGCTTCCTTACAACCTAACTACAGTCATTATAACTGAAACAAAAAACCCCAATAAGAAGTTGGGGGGAGTATATAGAAAGGGAAGAACAAAGCATTATTATTCCAAAGCTAAAAATAAAAGAGAGAAATAAAAAACAAAGAGACACGTAGGCCTCACCCAACATAAATAAACCATACATACGGGTCATGGGCTTTGTGGTCATCCCTATTGTTTATCCAATAAGCAATTACAACACATTTATGTCAAATATAAAAATGCAAATCAAATAAATACATTCCATGCATTTATCCACATGATATCCAATATCCTAACACATAATTATATGCATAAAATATACGTTAATAATGCAATTAAAAAATGAATATCAAACCCATACATCCAATGTACAAACTATTTTTTTTTGTTTGAAAATCATTTCCAAATTAATCGAAGGAACAATTTAATTTTAGAAAAAATCAATTACACTAAAACTAAAAATAGCCAAAAATTAATAATTTTAGAAAAATTGCAGAAATTAGGAAAATCAAATTATCCAAGAAAAACCGTACAAAATGGCCCAGCAGTCCGACAGACGGCCGTCTACTATCGGCGGTGTGCACGGCCCCTGCTACGCGTAGTAACGTGCGGGTGCCTGAGAAGGGAGCGGATTGGCCCTGGAAGCACGACGGAAGCGCGAAAAATAAAAAAATACGATAAATCTAAAGTAATTAATCCCGATCAATGGGTGATCCTTGATCTTTTCCGGGCATTCGGTGTATAAAATAATACATAGGCCATAGAATTTAATACGAGAAACACAGGATGCGAAAACGTAAATAGAATTTTACCTTTTATCGTTTTCTCGTATGACTACGAGCATTGATTCCTATTTCAAATCGATTCTCCTACACGAGGATTCAACTTTGAAACCCTCTAAATCCGTCCACTATAATCATCAAAGATCTTCATTTTCCTCGTGCTAGCAAGATAAAGAAAGGGAAGGGAGAAATTAACAACACGTTATTAGTTAACGGCGTCAATTTCTCTTCGTTCAATTTCTAATTCGATGAATCAAAGAAACGAAGATGGAGAGAAGTATTTGGGAGAGAAAAAACCAGAGGGAGAGTTGTTGGAGAGGTACAAAAATTCATAGTTTAGGGTTCCTCAAGATAGGAGAGTGTGTTAGTGTTTTTGACTTAGTCACAACACCACATTAGATGAGGCCTATCTTATCCAAACTCTCTCCACTCTTTTTCTTGAAACCCTAGCCATTTTTTTCATCAAAAATGGCTGAAAATTTCGTGCACATCATGTCCCTAAACCAATCAACTCTTCCTTTAACTTATACAAAGTGAAAACGGGTCATGGGCTTGATTTGAAGTGCACTAGGCTCTAATAGATTAAGCCCATGTCCTATGGACCTAATGAAATCCAATTTAATCTTTAAGTTTGATATGCGTATATCTTTTGGCCCAAAGGCCCAAGAATCAGCTCAGAAGCACCACTCTAAAGAATATGAAGCCCAAACCTCACAAAGGGATCCAACATCGACCTGAAGCGAGCCCCAATGGAGACTCTTGCCCAAAACCCATCAATGAGCTAGGCTAAGGAATGCAGCAGGCCTGGGTGACCATTCCAGCCCAAATGAGGCACGACCAACCCAGCCAAACTAGGGCAAGAACAGCTTAGCACAAAAGTACTAGGTCAATCGGACTCCTCATCAATCCCTGATCCCTACCCTACCTAACAAACCCCCTAAATCTAGGAGCCCTAGATCTACGAGACTCTGCCTAGACCCGGACTCTTATCCATCCAACCACCTCCACAGAACCTGGGATACATTCCACTTCAACCTAGGACTCCCCTCTATAAATACGAGGTCCTGTACGCAGACTTAGGGGGTTGCAGGTTCTTTAAAACTTTTACAATAGTTTTCATCTTATAATGAGTTCTAATATTCTGAACAACAATCATCTGCAGTTTATCTTAGATATCTCTTCGCATTTCATATTTTCTATCTCTGAATCAATCACTAACTTGGGCGTCGGAGTGCTAACGTATTTCTTGCAGGTCATTTTTATCGAACTTGTATTATTTCGTAGCCCAAGCTATTTGGATCAATCTAACGGACTTGTGCATTTCCAAAAATATCAACTGGCACCATCTGTGGGAACACAGAGTTTAAGACGTGAGTAGAGGATGGAAACACCTACTCACATAGCAAACAAACAAAAAGCCGGGGAAGCACCCAGTGGCACCAGAGGATGATACCTTCGGCCATTCGCGAGCAACTGGCAGTTCTCGTTCCCCCATGAGTGACAACTCCCACCGAAGTGATTGCCCCTGAGCAAGCCAACCTGACTCTGATGATACCCAGGCCTAACGTGGCTTAAGGACCATCCACCCAACTGCCTACCCAAGTGGGAGACTCACCCCCTCAATGGCTAGCCCAATTGGAGCATATCCAAAAGAGACTGCAGGACGTTCAATACCAGTGATGGGAGCAACAACCGAGGAACAAACTTGTATCCCCTTTATAGAGGAGTGATGGCAGACGAACTACCCATAAACTAT
Source organism: Sesamum angolense (assembly GCA_034509725.1). Lineage (NCBI taxonomy): Eukaryota > Viridiplantae > Streptophyta > Magnoliopsida > Lamiales > Pedaliaceae > Sesamum > Sesamum angolense. The sequence continues at coordinate 9,173,586 of JACGWL010000002.1, forward strand.
CTTACTCCAACCATAGCTGAATACGACGGCATTATCGATCCCTAGGAGCACCTGTCCCGCTTCAAGAAAGCAGCCCTGTTGCACCGATACACTGACGGCAAAAAGTGCTGAGTCTTTGTCACTACTTACCCCCGACTGTGATTGGAAGCCTCCAAGAATTCAGTTCCGGATTCCTGCACCAATTCACTAGTAGCAGATGACACCAAAAGATTGAATTGAGCCTCTTCTCCATCCGCTAGAAGGAAGGAGAGTATCAAAAGGAATACCTCCAGCGTTTCAATGCAGCGCTCTAGAAGTCCCGACGGTGACCTAGGAAGTTAAGGCCAACACCTTTGCACAAGGATTGCTGGACGGAGACTTCTTCAAGTCCCTGGCTAAGAAACCAACAACCAAATTCGACACTCTCCTGGTTAGGGTGGCTAAGTATATCAACATGGAGGATGCCTAAGCATCCAAGAGGAAAGAACGAGGGTAGAAGAGGAAGGAAAACAAGGACAAAGGTCTTTCTAAAAGCCCGCAAACAGATTTCATAGATAAGAGACTAGCGTGGCAAAGGGTGAATATGGTGTACACCCCCTAGCCATCCCCATAACCAAGGCACTGATGGCCGTGGAAGGCAAGAGCCTATTGTCCAGGCCCAGGACGTATAAGGATGGACCCCAACCTCCCAAGTCCGACAAATTTTGTCAATTTCATAAAAACTATGGACACACAACTGAAGAGTGCAAGCACCTGAAGAATGAGATCGAACGACTAATCCAAAATAGTTACCTGTAGGAATACGTATGTTGGGAGAAAGCCAAAGCACCGGTCCATACCTAAAATACGAGACTGACAAAGATAAAAATATCAAAAATTGTAGTCTCGAATCCCCAGTCAAAAACATACTTGGACCCTCCATGACGGGAAAAGCCGAAATCAATGACCCACCTTGGAAGGGCGTAATAAGGATGATCGTAGGTGGATCCGTTGGTGGAGACTCATAAAGGGCTAGAAAGGCCCAAGTATGAGAAGCTTATGGGACATTGACGAAATAAGTGATGGATGTGGAACCCACCAACAGTGCCCCTCTCATTTAGTTTGATCAAAAGGAACGACGCAGACCTAGGACACAGGGCAATGATGCCCTGGTCATCAGAGCCCTATTAGCCAATTATGAAATAGAACGTGTCTTTATAGACTCAGGCAGCTCGGCCAACATACTCTTTAGAGAGGCTTATGATCAAACGCAAATAGGGAGTGCACCCCTCGGGGCAATAGACATTTCCCTGTATGGCTTTACTGGGGAGGTAGTTCACCCAAGAGGCATGGTCTCGCTCCCTTTAACTCTGGGAACCACACATTTACGAAAGATATGCTTGCTCAAGCTCTTGGTGGTGGATATCCCATCATCGTACAACGTTATCCTAGGACAACCAACACTTAATGCTTCCCGGCCAACATATCCACGTATCACATGAAGATTAAGTTTTCAATAATCGGAGGAGTGGGCGTAGCCCAGGCAGACGCCTTACAGGCACGCAAATGCTATGTCGAAACCATCAAGAGTGGAAACAAAAGAGGGACGAAAGATTCTCGAGAAACCGAAAATGGGGAAAGGACCCAGTACCTAGTTTGGACCCAGACAACGAAACCCCTGCCACGGTCCAACCTGTGGAGGAACCCCTCACCATCAAATTTACACCTAGTAATCCAGGAGAAATTACAAAAATAGGATCCAAAATTATCGAAGATGTTCGGGATCAAGTGGTCCAATGCCTTTGGAGGAATAAAGACTTCTTTGCATGGACTCCCCAAGACATGGAAGGGATAAACCCCGGTGTCATCGCACACCACCTCAACCTAGACCCCAGTGTCAAGCCGGTAATGCAGAAAAGGAGATATAAACGACTACTATCGGCCAGACATATAAAGGAGATACAATTCCCCGAATTGCTCTCCAATATTCCCTTAGTCCCTAAACTAGGTGGAAAATGGAGGATGTGTATAGATTTTCAAGACCTCAACAAAGCGTGTCCCAAGGACTTTTATCCATTACCTAGGATTGATCAGTTGGTGCACTCCACGTCCGGATGTGAGCTCCTAAGCATGATGGAAACCCCGCAAGGATATCACCAGATAATGCTAGCACCAGAAGACCATAAAAAGGTCAGTTTCATTACCTCAGACGACACGTTCTGTTACGTAGCCGTGCCCTTTGGGCTGAAAAATGCAGGAGCCACCTATCAAAGGCTGGTGGACAAAATATTCTGACCTTAGTTAGGTAGGAACCTGGAAGTATACGTGGACGGCATGCTAGTGAAAAGCAAGAAAGCTCACAGCCATGTGCAAGATGTAGAAGAAACCTTCGCGGTACTAAGAAAATGTCGACTAAAACTCAATCCCAGAAAATGTGCATTTAGGGTCAGTGGAGGGCGTTTCCTAGGAGTTATGGTAACCCAACGTAGCATCGAGGTCAACCTAACCAAGATCAAGGATATCCTCGACATGGGACCCCCACCAGTATCAACAAAGTATAACGATTGACTGGAAGAATGGCCGCACTTAGCCGATTCATCTCAAAATCCGCCGAAAAGAGCTGATCATCTTCAAAACACTAAGGAAGGTCAAGGACTTCGAATGGACGGAAGAGTGTCAGCGAGCGTTTGAAGAACTTAAAGCATACCTGGCAAAACTCCTTTCGTTAGTGAAGCCCATATCTGACTACACTCTTTACCTCTATCTGGTATTAACTTCCCAGGCCTTTAGCTTTGTACTAGTACGAGAAGAAGATGGTGCTCAGACACCCATTTACTATGTCAGTTAAGTCCTCAACAGGGCAGAATGTCGTTATCCGTCCATAGAAAAGATGGTCCTGGCATTGGTCATCACCTCAAGGAAATTACGCCCTTACTTCATTTCTTACCCCGTTGGAGTCAAAACTAATACTCCCCTAAAGCAAGTCCTAAGCAAACTCGAAGTATCAGGGCGATTAGTAAAATAGGCAATAGAGCTAAGCAAATATGACATCTCGTATCTACTCAGAACGACCATCAAGGCCCAAGCCTTGGCCAACTTCGTATTTGAGATGACAGGAACAACCCTGGAAGAGGTTCCCGAAGAGAGACCTTGGCTAGTCCACAAGGATAGATCCTCCACCACACAAGGGAGTGAAACAGGCATAGTTATTACCTCTCCTCAAGGGGAAGACATGGAGTTTGCGATAAAATTCGACTTAAAGGCATCAAATAACCAGGCCAAAACAAGGCATTGGTACTAGGTATGAGGATGGCCCAGGACGCTGGCGCCTCCCACCTCCTAGCCTACTCTGATTCACAATTAATAGTAAAAAAAGTGATGGAGAGTATGAACCCAAAGAAGACAACATGGTACAATACCTACAGCAGATAGAGGAGTTAAAGATAAAGTTCAAAAGCATCAAGCTACAGCAAATCCCCAGGGAAAAGAATGTCAAAGCAGATTCTCTATCAAAACTAGCCAGTGCCTTGGATGACTGCAAGACACGATGTATCACCGTGCAACACTTGCCTCAGCCACAAGCTCCACTCAATATCTAAGCCATTACATCAAACGACAACGATCAGCGGACGCCCCTAATACAGTGGATAGACAAAGGACATCTCTCAGGAAACAGATGGGAAGCCACTAGAATAAAAACCCAAGCCATTCGTTTCCTGACGCAAGGAGGAATGTTATACAAGAAATCTTTCACGCACCTCTTGCTCCTTTGCCTATCCCAAGACGAAGGCTCATATGTGCTCAAAGAAATACACGATGGATGTTGTGGATCCAACATCAGGACCTGGACACTAGCCAACAAAGTATTACGAGCTGGGTCTTTCTGGCCCACTATGAAACAAGATGCACAATGGTTGGTGAACAAATGCATGAAATGCCAAAAGCATGCCACCTTCATACACCAACCTGCCAAACCCCTCAATATTATGCTATCACCGTGTCCTTTCTCCAATGGGAGATGGACATTGTGGGACTATTTTCACTTACAACTGGGCAATTCCTCCTAGTTGCCATCGACTACTTCATAAAGTGGGTAGAGACAGAACCTCTGGCCCGTATCATTGAAGGGAGAGTTATGAAGTTCATATGGAAGAACATCATATATTATTTTGGACTGCCCCGAGAAATGATATCCGAAATGGCCTACAGTTCCAAGGATGAAGAATACAAGACTGGTGTGCAGGGCTACAGATAAAGCAAAGATTCACCTCGGTATCTCATCCCCAAGATAATGGGCAAATCGAGGATATCAACTGAATATTAGTGCAAGGCATCAAGAAAAGACTGGACAGAGTAGAAGGTGACTGGATCCAAGAATGAACTAGTATCTGTGGTCATATCGGTGTTGGAATGGGTGACCAAAAATTAATCGGATTGGCTATTTTCCATTCGACAATCATTATCAAAGAATATTAAATTGATGAATACGGTAAGAATTCATCAAGATAACAATATATTTCGTTGAGATTACCACTGATATTGAACGGGGTTTCAATGTCACAATGAAATGCCCACAGATCGAAAGGTTAACCGTGGAGTTGGGGTACGCATAAGTTTGGCAGCTATGAAACCAACTCCTAAGGGTCGGTTTGGAACGTTCCATGTCGAGGACCTCGAGATTGGGCATTAAGGATCCTATGGAGACTTGCATTAAGTACTGCAACCGTGTTTCATCGACAGGAGACGTAGGTCGTTCATGCAGTTTTAGTGGGTTGGTTGGCCAGGTAGTCAACTGACTGAAGTGACACGCGAGAATCGTCATATGGAAGCCTCTTAAGACTTGGTCGGTATGATTGGGATTCCCGGTCCAATAGTACGAGATTAGTCCTCTAACTTGAGAAATCATGGCAGTTACGTGCATACGAAGACTGTATCTTGGATGTGGCGAGCGGTGGCTGTGTCATGAGGCATGGTCATCATAAGCCTTATCTAGTGCACTCGGAGTATGTAGCGAGGATGGTGGATTCCAAGAGAGGACCTGTCCCCTGTCATTATATGACAGAGAGTTCTCCTATGCACCTTGAGATGGTTTAGACGCTAAAACTCTTTCACCAAAGCAATTGATCGATGATGAATATGTTTTCTAGATCGGATTAGTAGAGTAAATGCATTTCGAGTGTTAAGCATAGTTGTCTAGTCAAGGATGGGAACTAACACCCAATTCCATGCCCTAGACTAAGGCCAGGAGATGGTTGACAGTAGGACCGTACTCATATGAATTCAGAGCCTAAATGTTCACGCCAACATTCACCCAGTCTCTAGTGCCATGGACTATTGCTAGACGACCACCCATGGTTAACAAGCCATTTTCGATTTTTGGATAATCGGAAATAATTAATTAAATTAGATTTAATTAATTGTGTTGGTCTCACATGCCCAAGTCTAGCTGAGGGTGAACCTAAAGAGTCACATCCTACCACTATAGTGGGATAGAGATAATTTAGAATTAATTCTAGAAGAGTCGGATTAATTTAATTGGATTAAATTAATCTTTGGAGAGAATAAATGATTGGATCATTTATTTAGACCAATCAATTGGATGGATGACTTGAAATTTAATTAATTGGATTAATTAGAATTTCTAGTTAGCTAGTAAAATTAATTGGATCAATTTTATTGGGCTTGGTCCAATTTATAAATTGGATTTGTAAATTGAAAGAGAGAGCATGGGCTTGGATCTTTTAATTAGATTAAAAGATAAGGAGTTTAATGTTTGGCTTATGATCAAATTAGATTTAATATAAGTCCATAAGACGTGGGCTTGATTCTATCGAGTCCGGTTCATTAAATACAAGCCCAAGCCCTTGGTTGGATCTTGGCTAAATCAAGGAGGACAATTTTGGAAGGTTCTTTAGCTGATTTAGAAGCCAAAATTTCGTGCATAATGGGTGGCTAGGGTTAGGATGGTTGATTTGGAGCCTAACTAGGTTAGGACTCCCAGTATGTGTATGACTAGGTTATATATATACCTTCATTAAACCCTAGCCACACACACAACACATACTAGCCTCTCAAAACCTCAAAAATTCGTACCTCTCTCTCTCTCTCCATGTTCTCCATATCCGTTTTTCATTTGATATTAGAGATCAAAAGGAAAAACGAAAAAGAGAACAAAACACGTTAATTCATAGCGATTGTTTTGATCTACATCTCTTCTGTGGAGATTTTGCTAGCATGAAATCTCCACATCCTTTAGTGGTGGTGTATCATTCTTGGGAGGATCTCAAGATCGAGATCTTGTCGTGGACGGATCCGAAAACGAAAATGGAGAGGAGATAATGCTAGTAGCCGTACGAGGAAAACAACAAAGGTAAAACTCCATTTATAGTTTTCGCTCTTTGTTTTTTCTCGTGATTTCTTGGCCTATGTTTTTATATTTAATACACCGAACGCCCGGGATAGATCAAGGGTACACCCCTTGATTAGAATTAATTTCATTAATTATCGCATGTTATACCAATTTTTTGATTTTTCGCGCTTTCGCCGCGCTTCCCGGGCCGATCCGCATCCTTCAATCGGACCACCCCTAGAGGCTCTATATGGGAAAGCCCTTGCACCTTGATGTATGGAACAAAAGCAATCATCCAAGTGGAATCGAAAATACCTTCGCACAGAATACTACACTTCGATGAAGAGTATTCCCAGCTATTAAAGGAACACCTGGACCTCGAAGATGAACTGCGAGAGATAGCATTCATCCCAGTGCAAAGATATAAAAGCATGATGATAAACACCCACAATAAGAGGGTAAAAACCCGTTATTTCCAAGTGGGGGACTTGGTATTGCGAAGGGTAGACACCCTGAAACTAGTAGGGAAGCTCGATCCCAAATGGGAAGGTTCTTACAAAATATCCAAGATAATCGAAAATGGAGTCTACGTGTTGGACGATGCAGAGGGATGTATGCTAAGTAGACCCTGGAAAATACACAACTTAAAGAGATTTTACTCCTAGTCCTAGGACCTTGTCCTGACCAGGTCGGAAGCACGTGATAACCCGTTCACCTACGAGAGACTCATAGACCTAGGACCTCCTCTGACATTCGGCGACGTCCTGGGCCGTCAAACTCTCAAACGACTCCTAGACCTAGGACATTCGCCAAACTCCAATACACGTCCTAAACATAGGATGCCCGATGCATTTCAATACACGTCCCACACCAATGACTCCTACCAGGCACCTAGCCAAGACTACCCCCCGAATCTCAAATAATGTCTTGGACTAAGGACATCTCTTTCATGGTTACCCAAAGCTCACTTAAACTTATCCATGATAAAGAAGCATTCCCCCAAGGAATAAGCTCTAGAGAAACAAAAACCAGGCATCCCTTGAGAATAGGAGACTTCCTATTCTAGACCCAGGCCACGACATCTATGAAAACAAAGAACCAAAAGGTCGCCCCTAATTATTTTATCTTGTAATTCTGTAATACTCATACTAACACACGCAACAAGAAACAATCTAGCAAAAAAAGAAAAATAGGATGTATTAAAAGCCAGAAATAAGCTAAGAAGTACGGTGCAGAAAAATAAATCGTCTCATCCCCACTCCAAGTGAGGGAACAAAGCAAGAACTAAAAGAAATTGTTTGTGAGAAAGACAGGTACACGTAGAATCAAATTGCCCTACAAACGGGGCCTTCCCTTGGGCATCGTTAGCAACCTCCTCTTGGGGAGTGGGAACATCCTTAGCCTCGGTCTCCTTCGAGGGATCTCGAACATCTTCCACCATCGGCACAGGCAGGATCCCCTCAGAAGCCCTCTCTCCTATCACAGCCTTGAAGACCTAATCAGCATCACCCCTCACCTCTGTCTCCACTGCCTCTAGGATCCGTTCTAGATCCTCTTGTGAAAGAACATGCCCAGGTCATGACTAGAGAATTCACCAAAACAGTTAAAGACAGATTTGCAAAATCAACACTAAGTCTACAGAGAGGAGGTTTAATAACTGGGACGGACTGATCAAAGGGGTCTGGGGCTGTATCCAACACCAAGTCAAAATTCAGGAATGCAGCATCATCACTAGTAGGAGGATATCCATGAGCGAGGAACTGTTGACGGCAGGCTTCTTTAGCAAAGCGAAGATAAGGCCCAACCACCAGAGTCACCTCTTTCTTGTAGTCTTCGGACTTCTTGAACTTGGAGAGGCGGCTCACCTAATAGGCATCCAAATAGTTCTTCCCTTCCTAAGTATCGGGGAAGTCCTTCAGGACTTGGTCCTCCAGCATTTGGATTTCTTCAGCATGATCCTGCATTAAAACCATCAATAGGCTAGGCCAGGGAATGCAGCTGGCCTGGGCGACCATTCCAGCCCAAATGAGGCATGACCAATGCAGCCAAACTAGGGCACAGACAGCGTAGCACAAGTGTTCTAGGTCAATTGGACTCCTCAGCCGTTCTAGATCCCTACCTTACCTAACAAACCTCCCAAATCTAGGAACCTCAGACCTACAAGACTCTACCTAAACCCGAACTTTTATCTAACCAACCACCCCACAGAACCCGGGATACACTCCACTTCAACCTATGACTCTCCGTCATAAATACGAGGTGCCCTACGCA
>JACGWL010000002.1:9183163-9356496 GCA_034509725.1 Sesamum angolense
TTATCTATATTTTGTAGCTATCTTTTTTATCCAAAATTAAAAATGAAAAAGTTTAAGAAAAAAAATATGAGTTTCTTGGACTTTGATTCTTATTATTCTTGCTTTCCTTTTTTCTTTATTTTTTTAATTTAACTTTATTAGATAAAAAGTTGTATTAAAATAACTTGTAAGGAGTTTATAATATTTTATAGGAATTTAAGTGGAATTAGTATATAATAATTGAAAGTTTTAATATATTAATAGAATTAATTTCCACAAGATGACATACATTTATAGATAAGATTCTAGTCTTCTAGTAAAAATGTAATGAGGTTTGGCTACTAATATTTTAATAAATTTTGATTTATTATTCACCGTAAAAAAAGGAGTAATTACATCGTCCACCCTTAAGGTTTGATGTGAATATACGTATGTTTTTTATGATTTGAAAATTACGTTTAGTACTCTTGGGTTAGTTTCTTTCTAACAAATAGGTTGGCTCATTAGTCAAAACTCACTGGATTTATTATATTAACAAAAAAATCAAACGAAAATCAATATTACCCCTTAATAGATTTACTACTAACTTATTGGATGCTAAACAAGTATTCTCTAACTAAATTGCACTTATAAGGGTGAAGATATACTTTATCACACGTGTTAACGTATGAAGATGTTTAAGGATAGTTTGGTCATAAAAAAATTTGTTTGATCTATTATAAGTCAGTAATAAGTTAATTAGGTGTAAATATAAATTTTCATCCATTTTTTTTGGTTAATACGAACTATTTTGTGAATTTTGACTAATAAAGGAACTTATTTGTTATACGAAAGTAAATTTCAGGGGCATTAAATTTCATTTTCCAAATCATAAGGAGTTTACTTGTAATTACATCAAACCTCAGGGAACGACAGTATAATTATATATCTGTAGACATGTAAAATTCCATATCCAATTGAATTATGACAAGTGTAAAATAATATATTAATTATCAACTTTTATTTATATTTTGGAATTTACTAAACTAATTTCAAGTATAAATAATCAATTTAATTGATATTTTGATATATATTTTGTTATTAAATTAATGGCTGACAAGTGGCAAAATAAAGTATTCCGGCCAATCAAATCATGCTTTGCAGTTAAAGACTCCAACCAATCAACTATGCCATGTGGAACAATTACATGTATGCTCTAATCAAATCAAGAAAAATATTTGTGATATTTATCTCTTTAAAAAAATGTAAATATTAAAGAAGTAATGTCAAATTGACCAATCATGTCATTCCAAAAAAATGATGTATTTATCTTTTTAAATTAAATTATAAAGAGATAATACAAAATGTGTTCAAGTGCATCACAACTCTACCTTTTTAACACCTATATAAAAGGGGTCCCTAGACCTCATTCGAAAGACACAGAGCTTGAGAACGAAGAGCAAAGTAAGGAAAAATTGCAAATAATTCCCTCTATGCAGTTCCTCAAGTGCAAAAGCTAGAAAACGAAGAGCAAAGCAAAGGAAGATTGCAAATAATTTCCTCTATGCAATTCCTCAAGTACACACAGAGCTCAAGAATAAAAAGCAAAGCAAGGAAAGAAAGCAAATAATTTTCTCTATGCAATTCCTCAAGTGCAAGAATATTCAAGGGCGTTCAAGGCGGAGATCGACTCTTTTGTCAAAGGTGCACCACAAATTATATAGCGTTTAATTCGGGATTATATGCACTAAGCCCTTGAATTAACGTTATAAATATTCAAATATCCTCTCAAGAAGATTCAAGTGGCAAATCCACTTCCAAATCATCAAATTCAAGTCAAGACTATGTCGTTTAATTTTGGATTACAGGTGTAAGCCCTCGAATTAACGTTATAGAAATTCAAATTTTAAGTCAAGGGAGATCTAGAAGAAAAGCTTACTTTTGAAATTGTCAAATGCATTTTTGAAGAGAAGAATCAGATGATCAACTAAAGGTTGTACCCACTTTTACCTATCAAATATATTTTTTATTTGTGACAATTTTCTTGCATTTTGATTTTCAGACACGACAAAATTAGCGCTCACAATATCTATAAAATAAATGTTCAAGGGAAGATTAAAATCTTATTAGTTGCCAATAAGATTTAACTATCCTTGGTGAAATTCTAGCAATAAAAGATTGAGATAATTTATGTATTAAGTAAAAATAAATATATATGTGTCTTTATTGTAAAAAGTTATATCCATAAAATAATTAATACATCAAAATTTTCAAACAGAAAAAAAAAAAAAAAAAAAAACAAATGTAAAAGTTGCCTTCGCCACGTGTTGAACACCCACAAAGTTGGGCTGGCATACAAATGGGTGTCATTGACGGAGCCTTTTCTAATTTTATCCTCTTTTAAAAATAATAATTTTAATTTAACAATATTTCTTTAATAAAATTAACTAGAATTAAACAACTGTTTTTATTGCAGATAATTTGTTATTTATATCAATATGCGTGGAAAAAATTTGCCATTATAATAGTATTCAAGTGAAGTTATTAATTATTGAATTAAATATGATAATATCGATATTAAACTTTATATTATTTAATATAGATACAATTAATTTAATTAATCTAAATCATATGAATTTAAACAAAAATTAAAATTAGAAAAAAAAGGGAAAAAAGTTTTTATATGATGTATTATGTATTTTTGGATTCAAGTTCAATTATGTATTCATATGATACTCTACAGGTATAACACGAGTTTAAGCTAATGCAAATACTGAAAACTTATGTTGTTGTTGTTGTTGTTTTTTATTTTTTAATTGGTTAAATATGCTACAAGCGCAAACTAACCTTTAGCCTTGAGGTTTGACATAAGTCTAACGAAGAGACTAGCGCCTTTGTTGTTATTGCCACAAAAATTATACTTCAATACTACGCGCGTCTATAATGGACTCCTTATATTGCCATTATCATATATGAGTCCAACTACCCTGGCTTAGACCTGAGTACATAAACCTCCATCTAATCTCAAGAATCCTTTCGACGATCCCTACACTGTACTATTTCTACTCTTTATAATCTCTCTAATCATGTATATCAATAACTCCATATACTAAACCCCCACAGAACGGTCGAAAGCACACTCCGACTTCATAGAGCGCATGATGTACGAGCTTTTATTCAAAGTACTAATTAAAATATAACTTATGCGACATTTTATCCATAGCAAAAAATAAAACACTGTCTCGTATTTAACTATAGAAGGTATAATTAGGTTAGTATCTCAAGATCCATCAGTAGTATGATACTATCGAGTCGAATTTTTCTACTACCATTCTACTAGAGTATATCTGGAATAATTGAAAACCTACTGACGAACAACAGAATTGGTGCACTCCTGATAAGTTATTATATCTTAAATATCTTTTCGCAATTTCAAATATACGTTCTATCTCTCCGGTTAAATTTACTAAACTTGGGGAGGAGTCGATTACTTTTTTCACGAATAAACGGTAGCGTAAAGTATCTGTTATTATGTGTCGAAATATACTGCTTCACAAGTGAATCGTCCAGTTGTAATTATTTCCTATTACTTTTTTAGAGAATCTTTGTTAATAATATTAACTACTCGGTATCGCTAGATCTCATAATACTATATAGCTTATTCACAAAAAACTATACCTGGAACTGTTGTGTGATATCTCTACTCTCCGTTCGCGGAGCCCAGAGTCTTATAATTCTCATTAAAACAATCTACTATTATAAGATGTGTCTTTAATCGTCAGTTGACAGAGAGGAGCCAACTGCCATCACATGTACTAGGTTTCTCTCACCCGTATTAATAATATGATAATATTAATCGCTATTATTCATTTAACAATATTTCTGTCGAATTTAAATATTTAATATCTCTAATTGAATTCAAAGGCTAGATAACATTTAAGAATATATTCATTACAATCACCATAACCAAATTAACATCATTACATACTTTAGGAAATGCAATAATAATCATTTAGTGTGAGTGAGATATCTTTTAAATAATCACACATAATCTAAAGAATGTGAGTCTAATTCATTAAATTCTCATCATGAAAGAATATAATAAAATACAAATACTCTATAATAAAAAAAAACACAAGATAATATACAACATCATTCGCGACATAAAACATATCTGTAAAGAATTATTAATGCTATACATTCACATTGTGCACGCATACCAATCTTCTAGGGGAATGAATGATTTTTGCAATGAATGTGTGAGTAATTTTCACGTGAGGTAGTCAACCTTATAAAAGTATTCATTATGATATAGGTAGTATACGTTGAAATTCGATGACCAAATCTAACAATAATTAAATAAAACCATTAAAGATGAGAAATAATATATACTTAATAATATGCAATAATGTGAGGAAGAAAGTGTCTAAAATTGGGTTTATTCAGGGTGCCGTTCTAGCAACTGTTCATGGCACTTAGCAGACTAGGTGAATGTTGGCGTGAGAATATTTTAAGCTCTAAATTCATACGAGTATGGTCCTACTGTCAATCATCTCCTGGTCTTAGTTCTAGTGCATAAAATTGGGCGTCGATTCTCATCCTTGACCAGTCAACTATGCTTAACACTCGAGATACATTTACTCTACTGATCAGATCTAGGAAACCTATCCCTGATCGATCAATCGCTTTGGCTAAAGACTTTTAGAGAGTTCTCCATTTAAAAGGTGTATGGGGGAACTCTCTGTCATATATTGACAGGGGACAGATCTTCTCTTACAATCTATCATCTTCCCTACATACTCCGAGTGCACTAGATAAGGCTTATGATGACCATACCTCACGACATAGCCACCACTCACCATATCCAAGATACAGTCTTCGTATGCACGTGACTGCTATAATTTCTCAAGTTAGAGGACTAATTCTCATACTATCAAAATCGGGAATCCCAATTATATCGATCAAGCCTTAAGAGGCTTCCATGTGAAGATTCCCGCGAGCCACTTCAATCAGTTGACTACCTTACCAACTAACCTACTAAAACTGCATAGACGACCGATGTCTCCTGCCGACGAAACACGGCTGCACTGCATAGTGCAAGTTCCCATAGGACCTTCGATGCCCAGTTTTGAGATCATCGACTTGGAACATTTTAGGCCAACTCCATGAGTTTAACCTTTTGGCCCGTGGGCATTTGGTTGTGACATTGAAACCCCAATCAATATCAGTGGTAAGCACAACAAAACATATTGCCATCTTTATGGATTCTTACCGTATTCATCAATCTAATATTATTTGATAAAGATTATCGAATAGGAAATAGCCAATTCAATTAGCTTATGGTCACCCATTCCAACAATCTCCCACTTGACCATTAAGCTAATTTTCCATGTCGCTCAGAACCTTCTGAGCATGGGCAACCTACGATATCGGCTAGATTTTGTGGGTTTACTTTATTTTCTGCTGGAACTACATGGTCTAACCATGTCTTTCCTTTCACCATCACTACCTACAAATGGTTGTTATTTAAGACTTTTTGTGGATCTTGTAATGAGATCTGGCCCATAAGGCTCTAGCCCTAGCCTTGTCGTTCGCCTCTAAGGCTACAACTGGCTGGGCCGTGTTAGGCACCACATCCATCCAACAGATGTTGTTTTTCGGTCCAAATCACTTTCATAGACCGATTGTTAAAGTCATCCTACATTCAACTTTTAAGATGGGGCATCTGCTTGAAATCCCTCCAAGCTACCACGCCAACCATCAAGTTCAAACGTGACTATACTTGGAGGATTTATCCATTATTCACATGAGTCTGGAAGCTAGTATCGCTTTAGCCTTCCAGAATTAACTCTCCACAAATCGTGTGTCAGACACACTTCTTTAATCCTTATTCAGGTATTAAACACTTTTCTTGTCTACTACCAATTGGTGTATTTCCAATATACATTGTGTTATGCCCTAAGCATACACAACATCAGTTAGACAACGCACCAAACTAAGACTTTCGTGTTGTCTGCGGCACAGAAGTAGGGATGTCCTAGACATTTGAGCGTTCTTATTTGTTAGCCATAACTGAGTCTTGAACAACTTAAGCTTTCTCATCAGTCAATCATGACTGAGTCTCGAATAGCTTTGAGGTTTCTCATCAGTCTCCTGCCACTGATTCTTGAACAACTCATCCCTAATGTAGGAATTTTAATTTCTTTTATAGAGAATTTCGTGAACAATTTTATATGTGTCTTAGTATTTCCCAAACATCTTAAACACATTCTGAATGGGAAAGACGTTTATACACTAAACACATTGGAACTCACACCAACTCCCATTGACCTTGGGCTCATTTTTATCAAATCATACCTAGTATGATTCTTTCAGTTTTATAAAGTGTCAAACCTAATTTAAACTTCATAGAGAATCCTTAGGTTCCCAGCATTGATTCCGAACGATGTTCAACATCGCTCCTCTTTATGTCATTTTGGATTAAAATCTAAGGCATTGATTCCGAACGATGTTGGACATCGCTTGGAATCAATGGCTTGGAGACTTCATAAAATAAGGATTTAGTAAGAAGTTCAAACTAGGTTTGGGACTTCATAAAATTAGAATATTCATTTTTATCTAAAGATCATACTAGGTATGATTTGATAAATTGAACCTAAGGTAAGTGGGAGTTGGTGTGAGTTCCAATGTGTTTAGTGTATAAACGTCTTTATCATTTTGGAATGAGGTTAAGATGTTTGGAAAACACTAAGACATATATACAATTATTCACGAAATTCTCCACAAAAAAATTGGATTCCTACATTAGGGATGTGAAAACTCAAAGATGTTCGAGACTCAGTCATGATTGACTGATGAGAAAGCTTTCGTTGTTTAAGACTCAGTTATGTCTAACTAATAAGAACGCTCAGATGTCTAGGACATCCCCTACGTCTGCGCTAAAGACACCACGAAAGTGTTGGTTTGTTGTGTTGGACCTGATATTATGTATGCTTAGGGCATGACACAACGTATATCTAAAATACACCAATTCGCAGCAGACAGTTGTCAAGAACAGTCTTTAATACCGTAATAAGGATTAAAGAAGTGTGTCTGACACAATTTGTGGAGAGTTAATTTATGAAGGCTAAAGTGATACTAGCTTCAAGACTCATGTGAATAATGGATATGTCCATAAAGTATAGTCACGTTTGAACTTGATGGTAGGCATGGTAGCTTGAAGTTGAACGTGGGACGACTTTAACAAGTCGGTCTAGAAAAGTAGTTTATATCGAAAAACAACATTCATTGGATGGATGTGGTGTCTAGCATGGCCGAGCCAGTTGTAGCCTTGGAGGAGAACGACAAGGCTAGGGCTAAAGCCTTATGGGTCCATGATCTCATCACATGATCCGCAAAAATTCTTACATAACAACCATCAACCATCTGCAGGAAGCGATGGTGAAATGAAATACACGGTTGGACTGTGTAAATCCAGCAGAAAATAAAGTAGACCCACGAAATCAAACCGGTATTATAGATTGGCTTAATTGGCTTAATGGTTAAGTGGGAGATTGTTGGAATAGGTGACCAAATGCCAATTGGATTGGCTATTTTCCATTCGATAATCGTTATCAAATAATATTAGATTGATGAATACGATAAGACTTCATCAAGATGACAATATATTTCGTTGTACTTACCACTAGTATTAAATGGGGTTTCAATATCAAAACAACATGCTTACGGACCAAAAGGTTAAACCCGTGGAGTTGGATTGCGCATAGGTTTTGCAGCTATGAAACCAACTCATGAGGGTCGGTCTGAAACGTTCCCAGTCGAGAGACTGGGCATCTAGGGTCTTATAAAGACTTGCACTAAATACTGTAGTCGTGTTTTGTCGACAGGCGACATAGGTCATCCGTGTAATTTTAATGGGTTAGTTGGCCGGGTAGTCAACTGACTGAAGTGACACGCGGGAATCGTCATATGGAAGCCTCTTAAGGCTTGATCAGTATGAGAGGATTTTTGGTTTCGATAGTACGAGAATTAGTCCTCTGACTTGAGGAATCATGACAGTCACGTGCATGCGAATACTGTATCTTGGATATAGCAATTGGTGGCTATGTCGGAAGGCATGTTCATCGTAAGCCTTATCCAGTACACTCGAAGTATGTAGCGAGGACGGTGGATTACAAGAGAGGATCTATCCCCTGTCATTATATGACAGAAAGTTCTCCCATGCACCTTGAGATGGTATAAACTCTAAAAGTCTTTGGCCAAAGTGATTGATCGATCAGGGATAGGTTTTGTAGATCGGATCAGTAGTGTAAATGCATCTCGAGTGTTAAGCATAGTTGCCTACTCAAGGATGGAAATCAACACCCAATTCCATACCCTAGACTACAGGCCAGGAGACGGTTGACAGTAGGACCACACTTGTATGGATTCAGAGCCTAAATATTCACGCCAACATTCACCTAGTCTCAGTACCATGGACTGTTGCTAGATGGTCATCCATGGTACGGGCATGGTACGGGCAATTTCCGATTATGGGATAATAAAAAATAATTAAATAAATTAGATTTAATTAATTATGTTGTTCACATATGCCCAAGTCTAGTTGAGGTTGAACCAAAAGTGTCACACCCTACCACTGTAGTGGGATGGAATTTGATCCGGGGTTGCTGGTCGGGGGAGTTCGGATGTCCTCCAGCCTTGCGTCCTCGAATGATTCTTGTATTGAGAAAAATAAATAGATCGTTAGGGCTCGCTGGGATATCCCAGCCAAAACCATCTGATGCTTAAGTTAGTGAAGTGTTTGAGATAGGTGGGCTAGGTGAATAAAGTGATCTAGAGTAATCCAGGATAATTTAAGATTTAGTTAGGTGAAATCACTAAAAGAAATGCCAGTCCCCTTCAATGAATTAGGTATGGAGTATTTATAGTACCCATGTAGACCCTCATTCCTGGTTGAGGGGTCCATTAATATGGCACCACGTGTCTTCATTCAAGGATCTGTGTGTCATGATCAATGGTTGAAAGTAAATTATAGATGGGTCGGATCGATAGGGTCGGGTCGGGTTACCCATTGACCCGACCCGACCCGATGGACCCAGAGATTGTGCGTTCAAAATAGGTTAGAGTCCGAGCCGACGACCCGTCCAGGTTGGGTCATTTAGGGGCCCTTCTGTAATTTCTCTTTTCTACCAGGGTTACTCTTTTATTTTCCAAGTGAAATCATGAAACACCTTATCATTACTCCCCCAATTCTTATTACTGCAGAGAAAAAACGCTAATAGGTTTGAATCGTCGCATATCCTTAGTGCTCATCCATCCGTCCATTTTGGCGCGCCTTTCAATGGTCCACTTCCTATATATAGGGGGTCCATTTGAATAATTCAACACATGCCTCCTGCGTGTCGCTCTTGACTACGCGACCTCTCCAGGTACCTTTCGCGTCCTCCTTCGCTTTTATATTTTTTCATTATGTTAATCGATTCTAGATCGAGTTCGGGGTTTAGTTACGACTCCAATTCTTCAGGGTCGTCAGTGACCTCACCTCGGCCTCTTGCTAGGATAGGCCCTTCCGTACCTAGGATAGAAACCCACATAGAAATTGTTGATACTGATGAGAATTCTCCCGAGGTCCCTTTCTCCCCCAAGAACATACCTTCGAGAATTATGAAAAAATGACATCTAAAGATCCCTGGACTGGGGTAGTTTGTAGTTTGTCCACATCCTCCCAATCCATTAGGGAAAAATACTATATTCCTTGGGAGTATGACATTCGCCTTCCTCAATCTTTCGATAGGATGCACCTACCTCCCCCAGGATACTGCACTTTATCTATTGCTTATTTGGATGCCGAACTTCATTTTCCCCTCGCTCGTTCGGTATCCAAAATACTAAATCGCCTAAATATCCATCCTATGCAGCTCTTTCCCAATGCTATTCATCATATATTTTATTTATCTTGGTTATGCGTGTCCGCCACCTCAAGCCTAGTTTTGATAACTTCTGATCGCTGTATAAGTTCACTACTTCTAAAAGATCTAGCGATCAAAGTTTCTTTCATCTTACTGCAAAATCCCACTGTAGATACCTAGACAATGTAAAAATCCTTGGAATTAAAGATAAGTTTTTCTTTCTTCGCCCACCACCTTGTCAATAATGGTTTTTTCCTTGTAATTGGCGCAAGTTCAAGCCCGAACCTCGAATTAAAGGAGGGGGGCTGGATGATGATGTGATCAACAGTCTTACCTGTCATTGGTACCAGGTTGATCTGCTCTTGATTGAGAGTGTCCTGAAGTTGGCCAACCTATTTCCAGCACCCTTCAGAGTTTCGGGTTCATTAGATGAAGAGACTCATTTATTCATTTTATTTTGATATCTTCATTCCATCTGTATTTCTCACATAAAATTCTCTATTACAGAACATCTCATAATGAATGCTCGCATCGCCAACAGAAATCGTGCCAAGAAAGGCACTTTGCCAACACAGGTGTGGGCTCGTCCCGTCCTTCCACAACTGGAGGGGATTGCATTCTTCCATCGAAAGGGAAACGGAGTGAAAACAAGCATCCAGAATCTCACCTTCCTACTCGCCCTTCCCAATGAGCTCTAGTGATTGTGGGTGAGGATGTTGAATGAACCCCTGAAGTTCGTGCTGACCCAAAGAAAAAAGAGTGAAGGAGTCCGAGAAGAAATCAAAGAGCCCAGGAAAGGAGGTAGCTGAGGGACCAAGTGACCCTAAAAAGCATAAGAAGGGTAGCAAGAGTTCGTGCTCCAGTAAGTCAAGTAAGCGAAGTAAATCCATTGCTGCCAAAAGGAAGGTTGTTGCTGACAAGAACGAAGAGGAGAACTTCCAGCTTGTCGGGGACCTCAACAAGTGGTGGATGGAAGCAGACGAAGAACTCCAATACCCATCCCACAAGACTGCTGAAATGAGTGGAAAATAAAGGGTGCCCAACTGGGCCATATCCGAAGCACTATCTCAGGAACTCGTGCGGCAAGATTCCTGGAAGTATATCGATTGTCCTTGTTCGAGCGTGATCAAGAACTGTTGGCTCCTTACGCCTATATGAAGGTCGAGCACCATTTCGCTCAAGCTCTCGAAAAGGTGAGAATCATCCTACTAAATTTTGGTGTCCCAACATGAGCTTTTTATATGATTTTATTTTTTGCTTTCTCTGATTAGGCTAAAGCATACGGGTACCATCTATCTTTGAAAGCCACTTACTGGAGAAGGGAGAAGCTACCTGGTGATAGGCTTCTTGCAGAAGCTCAGGAGAAATTTTCTGCTGCTGAGGTTAAAATCAAGATCTTAGAAAAGCCGAATGAGACGCTCAAGACAACTCAATGAAGCCATTCAAGCTGTTTTGGAAACGGAAGGGCCAAAGTTTCTCCACTGGTCGTTTAGCTGGGAAAGAAGAAGGTCGCAAGGAGGGCTGGGAAGAGGGACACAGACAAGGTTGGGAAGAAGGTATTGAGAAAGGTCGTGAGCAATACCTTGCATCTGCCGCTACTTGACAATCGATCTGCAGGTCGCGCTGAATACATGTCTTCAGACGAGCATAAGAAGCTTATAGCCCCGTACTTGTCTTCAAGGTGCCAAAGATTTCGTCAAGTCTCCTGTCTTTTAGACCGCTGTCGAGATTGAGGTCTTAGATTTTTTAGCTCAAGTTTTCGAGCGATGCACGTCTTAAATAGCCAAACTGAATGGTTTTGCCGAAGGGTTCGATCCCAATTGGATCGATCCTTCTTTGGATGGCAACTTATCTATTTTTTTCTGAAGAACACCCTCAATTTGGAAGGAGACAAATTTGCTAGCCTTATGGACGAAGCAGAAAATTTAGAGCTTTCTTAGATTATCTCCTGTAGGTCTTTTTGCTTCAACCTTCGATTTGTGATGAAGTAGATCGCATTACCATCAGTCGTTTTGTATTATTTTGTATCTAACATACTTGTAAAGGAATGTTTGATGGTCTTGTGATCCTGACGGTATTTTGTATGAACCGATATATTGGGGGGTAATGATAAGCTGACATCCACCACCTCAGTGAGAATTTTGTTCACAAAAGGGGAGCTTCTATTCTTTGCCACCATATCTCCCCTCCGTTTAAATTCATCTATCTGTTGACCCAACCTTTGAATTTGTCTACCCACATCATCTACTTCAGCCTGTGATATGGCCGGTTCCCTTTTATTCCTCATTTACTTGACCTCGTGTCTGAAGCTTCCCGACCTTTTTCAGGTCCCTAATCCCTTTGTCGTCCAGCTCCGCTCGTGACTTCTCTCATCTCTTCCATTGTCTCTATTTCTTTGAATAGCTGTCTCCTTATCAGTTCCTAGGCAGCAAGCGTGAGCGTTCTTCTCTCGTATTCAACTATAGCATTCCTACTGCCTGCGTCGATTATCCGTTGTAGCTCTTCCCTAGTATGTGCACCACAGCTTCATCTCGCCTTCTTGGTGTATGTTCCCCTTGTACTCCAAAGTCGTCGTGGGTGGGTTCCCCTCTAAATGTACCCTCTATCTCAGTACTACAGAATTTGTTATCTCAGAGTTTCCCACAAACGGTGCCAATGATCCGGGGTTGCTGGTCGGGGGAGTTCAGATGTCCTCCAGCCTCGCGTCCTCGAATGATTGTGGTCCTGAGAAAAAGAAACAGATCGTTGGGGCTCGCTAGGATGTCCCAGCCAAAACCCTCCGATGCTTAAGTTAGTGGAGTGTTTGAGATAGATGGGCTAGGTGAGTAAAGTGATCTAGGATAATTTAAGATTTAGGTATGTTAAATCACCAAAAAGAAATGCCAATCCCCTTCAATAAATTAGGTATGTGGTATTTATAGTACTCATGTGGACCCTCTTGCCTAGTTGAGGGGTCCATTAATATGGCGCCACGTGTCTTCATCTAAGGTTCCATACTTCATGATCAACAGTTGAAAGTAAATTATAGATGGGTCGGATCAATAGGGTCGAGTTGGGTCGGGTTACCCGTCGACCCTACCCGACCCGACGAACCCAGAGATTGTTTGTTGAAAATGGGTTATGAATCAGGTTCGGGTTGGACCTGTCCAGGCTGGGTCCTTTAGGGGCCCTTCTGTAATTTTCCTTTTCTCCAGGGTTACTCTTTTATTTTGCAAGTGAAATCATGAAATACCTTATCAGAATTAATTTGAAATTAATTCTAGAGAGTTAGATTAATTTAATTAGACTAAATTAATCTTTGGAGAGAATAAATGATTGGATCATTTGTTTAGACCAATCCATTTGATGGAAGACTTGAAATTTAATTAATTGAATTAATTAGAATTTCCAGTTAGCTAGTAAAATTAATTGGATTAATTTTATTGGGCTTGGTCCTATTTATAAATTGGATTTATAAATTGTAAGAGAGAGCATGGGCTTGGATCTTTTAATTGGACTAAAAGATAAGGAGTTTAATGTTGGGCTTATGATTAAATTAGATTTAATAGAAGTCCATGAGACGTGGGCTTGATCCTATTGAGTTCGGTTCATTAAATACAAGCCCAAGGCCTTGGTTGGACCTTGGCTAAGTCAAGGAGGACAATTTTAAAAGGTTCTTTGGCTGATTTTGGAGGTAAATTTCGTGCATGAGGGTGGTTAGGGTTAGAATGGTTGTTTTGGAGCCTAACTAGGTTAGGACTCCTTGTATGTGTATGACTAGGTCATATAAATACCTTCATTAAACCCTAGCCACACACACAATATATACTAGCCTTTTCAAGCCTCAAAATCTCGTGTGTTTCTCTCTCTCCAATCTCCACCTTCAAGTTTTTCATCTGGTCTTAGAGATCAAAGAAAAACGAAAGAGAGATCAAAACACGTTAATTCATAGCGATTATTTTGATCTCCATCTCTTTTGTGGAGATTTTGCTAGCACGAAGTCTCCACATCCTTTAGTGGTGGTGTGTCATTCTTGGGAGGGTGTCAAGATCGAGATCTCATCGTTGATGGATCGAAAAATGAAAATGGAGAGGAGACAATGCTTGTAGCCGTACGAGAAAAACG
This sequence comes from Sesamum angolense, assembly GCA_034509725.1. Taxonomy (NCBI): domain Eukaryota; kingdom Viridiplantae; phylum Streptophyta; class Magnoliopsida; order Lamiales; family Pedaliaceae; genus Sesamum; species Sesamum angolense. The sequence continues at coordinate 9,197,134 of JACGWL010000002.1, forward strand.
ACAATGGTAAATCTTTATTTATGTTTTAGCATCTTGTGTTTCTCGCATTAAATTCTATGGCCTATGTTTATTTTATACACCGAACACCCAGGAAAGATCAAGGTACACCCCTTGATTGGGATTTGTTTATTGCTTTATTTGCATGTTTAATCATTTTTCGATTTTTCGTGCTTCCGCCGCGCTTCTCGGGCCGATCCGCTTCCTTCAAAAAGTGCAGCTTCATTTCAGTCCAAACGTTCCACGACTCATGAGACCACGTATAGGTGAAATTGGCTTCCTCACTACATTATTGTGGATGGAATGTATAGAATAACGAGCCATTTGTTTATTTCCATTTTTATGGTCTAATATTTTAACTTGGTCTAACTAAGTGTGAGTTCATTTTGAAGTATGACCAAGAACTCATCACAATTAATATCCTGCATGATAAATATATCCAATATATCTAATGCATTAAATAAAATCCATCGCATGCAAAATAAAAGCCTAGCACGCCCCTGTAGGATGATCACAAGCCCAAAACCTATGCAACCCACTGAGCCCGTAGTGTATCTGTGGTCAGTTTAAGGGTAGGCCTATGCTATTACAGGATATATAACCCATTAACATGTTATGAGCCTAATAATCTCTCTTTATTTCTTCATATACTTCGTGGGCTCCGTCCTTAGGGCCTCTTCTCCATGGATTTTCGTGGGACCAACCCATGGCCTCCTCCATGGGCCTCCATCGTCTGAGCTTGCTCTTTACAATTATTTAAAATAAAATAAAAATAAAATCTCTCCACCTATTCTACTCTCATTACAACTTAAAAAGAAACCCCAATTAAAATTTGGGTGGAGTACATTGATAGGGAGAAAGCAAGCCTTAAAAATAATAGGCTAAAAATGATGGGATAGAGAAACAAGATGCACACAGGCCCCAACCCAACAAAAACTAAACCATACACAGGGTCCAATGGGCTTCGTGGTCATCCACGTTAGTCCAAATAACAAAATATAGCACATGTATTTCCAAAATAAACATGCACAAAAAATTATAAAGCAAACCATGCATTATTAAAATAATATCTAATATCATAATTTAATTACACATCTAATCTAAGGAATTTATATGTAAAATGATGCAACTTAATAATGGAAATAAGTGCAACCCATGCAAAAATTAATTCTTGTTTGAAAATCCATTAAAATTAATTAATAATTCTAGAAATACTAAATCTCAACCAAAATTAAATTTGCCAAACTTAACTATTTCAGAAAAATATAAATAAAATGAGAAAAAATCAAAAAAGAAAAATTCTAAAAAAAATCAGAAAAAAACGGTCCAGCTGGCCAATAGCTGTCGCGCGCACGTGCAGGCAGCCTGTCTGCCATGCGAACGCTCCTGCCCGCGGCCGCGCTCAGCATGAGCGCCTGCATGCGGCCCCGTACGTTGGCTGCCCAGCACGCCTGTAGAGGTGCCGGCCTGCACACAGATGCGCCTGTCTGACGGCTGGAAGGCATCGGCTGCATTTTGCGATTCTACCCCGATTTTTCTGAAATTCATTTTTTTTCTGCAATTCTGAAACAACAAGAAATAATTCATTTTCAAAATTTCCATATTTTAGTAAATATTCTCACGTCCAATATTAAATGCAAAATAAAATACATAAAAGACCCTAAATCTTGATATGCAATTAAAAATATAAAATTATGTTTCCAAAGTCAATTTAAAATATGTAAACATGACGAAACATTTAATACACGTTAGATTCTAGGCCTATACACCAAACTGGGCTCTGATACCACTTGAAGGGAGCGGATCAGCTCGAAAGCGCAACGGAAGCACGAAAAATTGAAAAATACGATAAATTTTAAGTAATTAATACTAATCAAGGGGTGTGCCCTTGATCTTTTCCGAGCGATCGGTGTATAAAATGATAGATAGGCCTTAGAATTTAATACGAGAAACACAAGATGCGAAAACATAAATAGAATTTTACCTTTATTGTTTTCTCGTACTGCTACAAGCATTGAATCCTCTTTCAACTCGATTCTCCTCCACGAGGTTTTAACTTTGAAACCCTCCAAATCCGTCCACTATAATCACCGAGGATCTTTCTTTTTCTCGTGCTAGCAAGATAAAGAAAGGGAAGGGAGAATCAACAACATGTTTTTGTTAACAACGTCGATTTCTCTTCGTTCCTTATCTGATTCGATGAACCAAAGAAACGAAGATGGAGAAGAGTATTTGGGAGAGAAAAAACCAGAGGGCGAGCTGTTGGACAGGTGCAAAAATTCTTGGGTTAGGGTTCCTTAGAATGGGTGAGTGTGTTAGTATTTTTGACCTAGTCACAACACCACATTAGATGGGGCCTATCTCATCCAAACTCTCTCCTCTCTTTTCCTTGAAACCTTAGCCATTTTTTTAATTTATTTTTTATCAAAAATGGCTGAAAATTTCGTGTGCATCATGTCCCTAAACCAATCAACTCTTCCTTTAACTTATACAAAGTCAAAATGGGTCATGGGCTTGGTCTGAAGTGTACTAGGCTCTAATAGAGTAAGCCCATGTCCAACGGACCAAAATTAAATCCAATTTATGAAGGAAGTGGATCGGCCGGGAAGCACGGCGGAAGCGTGAAAAATTGAAATTAATGATAAATAAAATAATTAAATCTTGATCAAGGGGTGTACCTTTAATCTTTTCTTGGGCATTAGGTTTAATAATCATAGATGTAATTATGCAATTAGGCTAATGAATCGAAGAAAAATGAAAGCATGAGTAAATCTGTAGTTACCTTTCGTTTTTCTCCTTCGATCGGCAATTCGGTAGATGTTCTCTTCGGCATTCGTCCACGCAAGACTCCAATGTATGAGGCATCTAATATTGTCCACACCACACTAAAAGGTTAGATTTATCCTTGTGCTAGCAAGAATTAAATCCGTGGGAAGAAGAATCATATTACACTATGAATTAGTGTATTTCGATCTCCTTTGTTCTTCACTTGGTTCTAAACAAAGAACAACTTCAAGAGAGGGAGGAGAAGAATGTTTTGCTGATCATAGGGAGAGAGAGCACAAAATTTTTTGTGTGTTAAACAACAAAAACGGGCTAGAATTTTGTGTGTTGGAGAGATGGAATGAAAATATCCAGTTATTGAAGGAGACCTAGTCTTCCAACTTGCACATCTTTCTGAACCACTTCCCAAAACTCCTCTCCCACTTTTCACAACCCTTTTTGCACGAATTTTGTGTTTATTTTCAGCCAAATTTCAGCCATTTTTTACCTACCAAAAGTCAACATGGGCTAGGGCTTGATGCATTTTGGACTGGATTCAATTTGCTTGTCCAACGAGTCGAATTGACCCCATACACCATTCCTGTTGGACTTAATATTTAATCAAATTAAATAAAATGCACAACAAAAAAAGTCCAAGTGAATATTTAATCCAATCAAATATTTACAAGTTCAAAAAAGACACTTAATTATTTAAATGAATCCAATCCACTTAATTAATTAAGCCCAACCAAGCATAACTAGTCCAACTAATTATTTCTAGCCCATTTCTAATTAATGAATCCAATTTACTAATTAGACAGGTCCATCTACTAATTAATTAATGGACCCAACCCACTAATTAATTACCCAAGCCTCTTTTAAATTAATCCAATCAATTTAAAAAGGCTAAGTCCAAAATTCAATTAATCCAATTAATTAAATTTTGAACCATCCATCTAATGGATTATTCCTCATAAATGATCCAATCATTTATACTCTCCAATAATTAATTTAATCTAATTAAATCAATTTACCACTTCCGGAATTAATTCCAAATTAATTCTCTCACCTTTCGTGATTTGCGTGTGACTCTTTAGGTTCACCCTCAGCCAGACTTGGGCGTGCTACCAACACCATTAATTAAAAATCTAATTTAGTTAATTACTTTCGACTATTCCATAACTAGAATAGCCACCATGGGTAGCTATCTAGTTACTGTCCATGCCACTAGAGACTAGGTGAATAGTGGCGTGAACATTCAGGCTCCGATTTCATACGGATACGGTCCTACTATCAGCCGTCTCCCGGCCTTAGTGTAGGGCATGAAATTGAGTGTCGGTTCCCATCCTTAACTAGGCATCTATGCTGCATACTCGAGATGCGTTTACTCTATTAATCATCGTACGAAATCCCTTCCCACTCGATCAATCGCTATGGCCATAGACTTGAAGAGTCTAAATCATCTCAAAGCACATAGGAGATCTCGCTGTCACCATACTGACAGGGGACAGATTCTTTCTTGGAATCCACCGTTCTCGCTACATACTCCGACTGCACTAGATAAGGCTTATAATGACCATGCCCCATGGCATAGCCACCTCTCACCATATCCAAGATACAACCTTTGTATGCACATGACTGCCATGATTCTTCAAGTCCAAGTACTAATCCCATACTATCGGGACTGGGAATCCCAGTCATACCGACCAAGCCTTAGGAGATTTTCATATGACGATTCCCGCGAGTCAGTTCAGTCAATCGACTACCTAGCCAACTAACCCACTAAAACTGCACAGACGATCCACATCTTATGCCAACGAAACACGACTGCAGTACTTAGTGCAAGTCTCTATAGGACTCTTGATGCGCTATCTCAAGGTCGTCGACTTGGAACGTTTTGGACCGACCTCAAAAGTTGGTTTCATAGCCACCAAACCTATGCATAGCCCAACTCCATGGGTTTATCCTTTTGGTCTTTAGGCGTTTCACTGTGACATTGAAATCCCATTCAATGTCAATGGTAAGCACAACGAAAATTGATTGTCAACTTAATGAATTCTTACCGTATCCATCAGTCTAATATTATTTTATAAAGATTTATGAATGACAAACTAACCCAATTGGCTTTTACTTACCTATTCCAACAATCTCCCACTTGACCATTAAGCCAATCACCCATATCCCTCAGAACCTTTTGAGTATGAGCAATCTACGATACCGGCATGGTTTCGTGGGTCTATTTTATTTTTTGCTTAATCTACACGGTCCAACCGTGTATTTCCTTCACCAACACTGCTTGTAGATGGTTGTTCTCTAAGAATTTTTGTGGATCTTATGATGAGATCTCGGGCCCAAAAAGCTCATGCCTTAGCTTTGTCGTTCGCCTCTAAGGCTACAACTGGCTCGGACATGCTAGGCACCGCATCCATTCGATGGATGTGGTCATTCGATCCAAACCACTTTCCAAGACAAACTTGTGAAAATCGTCCCATATTCAACTTTTAAGATGGGGAGTCTTCTTGAAATCCTTTCAAGTTACCATGTCTGCCATCAAGTTCAAACGTGATTATACTTTGAGGACTTATTTATTATTCATATGAGTCTGGAAGCTATTATTGCTTTAGCTTTTCATAATCAAATATCCACAAACATGTGTCATGAACACTTTAATTCTTATTCTGGTATTAAAAATCGTTCTTGACAACTGTCTAATGGTAATTTGTGTATTCTTGATATACGTTATGTCATGCCTAAAGCATACACAACATCAAGTCCATTACACCAAACTAACACAGACGTAGGGGATGTCCTAGACATCTAAGCTTTCTCATCAGTTAAACGCAACTGAGTCTTGAACAACTTAAACTTTCTCATCAGTCAATCATGACTAGGTCTTGAACAGCTTGAGCTTTCTCATCAGTCTTCTACGACTGATTCTTGAACACCTCGCCCTTAATGTAGGAATCTAATTCCTTTTGTAGAGAATTTCATGGACAACTTTGTATTAGTGTCTTAGTGTTTTCCCAAACATCTTAAACTCATTTCTAAATGAGTGAGACGTTTACACTAAACACATTGGAACTCACACCAACTCCTACTGACTCGGGCTCATCAAATCATACCTAGTATGATTGAACATGCCAATTTTGTGAAGCCTCAAACCTAGCTTGAACTTCCTAGTGAATCCTTGGGCTCCAAGCCACTAATTCAAACGATGTCCCACATCACTCCTCCTTATATCTGTTTGGATTTAAAGAATCCAATTCCATAGATAAATAAGGGCTGAAATATGGTTAGTTAGAGATGTTATTAGATTACGAATGATGCTTTTGAGAAGTTGTATGAAAATCTACTCCTCTTATTTCCTTGACGTATATAGGACCATCCTATTGACTCAAGTACTTTTTGGACGAGAGTTTTATCATACAATAAGGGCTAACTCATTTTAGTGAAACACCAAATTTCTTTCTTATCAGCGACCGGTCCTTTCAGGAAGAACTTCACCGAGTGAGAATCACATTCTCATTTTCGATATTCAAAAACCCCCATTAAATACACACCCTCTCGATCCACCATTCCGTATCTAATTCTTTGATTCTCATCAAACAAAATTAAACTTGTTAACCTTACACTGATCTTGTCTATTATAGTGACTTTACAAACATCGCATTGGATCCAATCCAACACACAACAGGTAAGCTCATTTTGTTCCATAAAAGAGTTTTTGCGGACTTTCTCCATCTTAGTAAAGGCTTTGAAAGCTAATGGATCCAAATTGCCTATTTCTAGTATTCTTTGAACCCATCAATCTTTCTCATCCTCAACTAAAAGAGATCAACCTACCATGATTGTAGGTTCGTTCTTGATTATCATTTTATTCTTTATTTGAGTATTCATAATCCAATTATAAGACAGTATATGTTTCACCCAACAGACATGAATCCCATTCAATGTCAATAAACGACTTTATTGATAAAAAATATGTTATCAAAATTATGCAACAATAATTGAAAATATTATTTTGATCATGCTAGGTTACATAAATACTATCCTAACATTATCACCACTAAGCCTAACCCAAGTCCCTAGTCTTTGCTGCAACAGCCCTGCTATAGCTAAATCTTATGGGACCTTCTTGTTTCGGCTTTTCTACTCCTCATCATCACTTGCAAACTATTCGCAGAATTATGAGTTCATTGGTAGCGAATACCAAGAGTAGGATGGTGATTATGTTAACACTCAAGTTAAAGAATTTACCTTCATCAGATAGGAGCTTAGGACACTCCTCTTTAATGGCCCTTCTCTCGGCAATAAATGCAAACATCATTCAGAATCTTTGACTGACGAATCCTCTTCCTCTTTGCTTTACCCCCTCTAGCGGTGTAACAGGAGCACTCGAAGTTCTAGCAGCAGTAGAAGACGTCTCATCCTTCTTCCTCTTCTCGCGTCCGGCAACCTTGCCCTTCGCTTTAGAGGTTGAAGCCTCTCCCAGTAGTACCGATGGCGCAGATTTTTCAATCGTTGCCTCGTACTGGACCAACATATTAATCAACTCATGAAGGCTTTTCTGAAGCCCACTCATGTTAAAGTTGATAATGAATTGATTATAAGAGGGAGGTAGTGATTGCAGGATCACATCAACATACGTTTCCTCCTTATCGAAATCAGCCTAGAGGTCTTTGAGCTTCTCCACTAGGGATAGCATCATCACTCCATGCTCTTGTACGGATGATCTCTTAATTATTCTCACGCCGAAGAATGCTTTCGTCATGGCATATCTAATATGCCGGTCTGGTACCGCATGAAGCTCTTTCATCCGGTACATTATCGACCAGTCATCCTCATACCTTTCGTACTGTTTCTGGATCTCGTTACTCATCGTGCTCAGTACAATATTGTGAATTTTTTGGTTGTCCTCATGCCACTGAGTAAACTTATCGAATGTCAAACGTTCTACGGGCAGGAACCCTTCCAGCAAAGTCTGAGGTAGAGATTTATCCAAAATATAAGTCTGGTTCTCGAAATCAAGGACTATCCTCAGATTTCTTAACCAATTCGAATAGTTTGTTCCATCAAATTTATTAGCCTCAAGTATAGTATTAAGTGGAGTATGAGACATCTATAATAAACATAAAATATTAGCAGATTATCATAATATTAGGTTCAAGTTAAGGACTTGGGCTTCAGTTATTAACCCTCCCACTATTTCTACAAAAGCCCATCACTCTCAATGGGGTTTCGAGAAACCTTTTCGAAGTGGGCTTGATGTCCACAAGAGAAATTCTCCATGCCTTTTTTTTACGATTCACATGGCAATAGCCTTGTGGGAGGTATCCAATACCATTCTCATCCTACAAGATCCCTAAGATATTTTGCCTCACCGTTTTCATGTGATTCCGAGGACTCCAAGCAAATTTTGCCTCCACCATTTTTTGAAAAAACTCAAACTCTTTTTTTTATTTTTTGCAAATCCTGAAACCAAAAGAATCATTAATACAGAAAATAAAATTTTCATAAATTCCCATGTCCAAAATTTAAAAACACAAAATTAACATGCATAAATCTTAGCACATAGATATGCAACCAAAGCATAAAAAACTCATGCTTCAAAGATGATAAAACATGTTAACATGCTCCAAACACATAATACATGCAAGATTCATAGTCTATATACCAAACCAGGCTCTGATACCACTTGAAGGAAGTGGATCGGCCCAGGAAGCACGGCGGCAGTGCGAAAAATTAAAATTAACAGTAAATAAAAGAATTAAATTTCTTTTTCCGGCGTTTGGTGCAATAATCACAGATGTAATCATGCAATTAGGCTAATGAATCAAAGAAAAACGAAGCATGAGTAATTCTATAATTGCCTTTCATTTTTCTCCTCAAATCGACAGATTTTCTCTCTGGTGTTCGTCTACGCAAAACTCCAATGTAGGAGGTCTCTAATATTGTCCACACCTCATTTACTTTAAATTATTAAACTTGATATCCCAACTAATCATGCACAATTTTTTGTTTATTTGGAATTTGTTCAATCCGTTATAATGGCACAAGGCTCGCTATAGAGGATGATTAGAAGGTGATTACAAACCCACCAGAAGAGGTGGGTTTGCAATCATGCCCAACATGTGTAGGTCTTATTATTTTTTGGGTGTCCATTTTATCTCCAATTTTTTCATGCCAATTACAATTGTGTCCCTAATTTTGGTGAAATCCACTAAATTATGATTTTTGAGAGGGAAGTACATGTATTGTGTGTGTATATATGTATGTATATATATATATATATTTTATATATTAAATAAATTATTTATATGAAGATAAATATTGATGGTTAGGGGGAAGTAATAGAAAATATATTATTTAATTTTTATATAATATATCATCTAACTTTTATTATAAAATTTATATATACTTAATAGTCCTAACTTTTATATAACATAAAATATTAAATTTTGTTTATGTATATAAATGTATTACATCTGAACACAAGAAAAATATTAAAATTGAAAGAAAAAAATTGGGGGTATTTTAGAAAAATCAAATTAGTCCAGAATTCAATCTCAAATTATAGTCAAAAGTAAACAGTATATTATTTATATCCATTACTTAATCAATACAAGTAAACATAAAATTGTGACACTTAATATAATCACTTTGAACTCAATCCCAATAATAATCCTGTAATTATCTATACCATTGAAATCCTATCAATCCCAGTAAATGAGGCCTAAAAGGTTAGATTTATCCTTGTGCTAGCAAGGATTAAATCCGTGGGAAGAGGAATTGAAATTACACTATGAATTAGTGTATTTCGATCTCCTTTGTTCTTCACTTGGTTCTAAACCACGAAGAACTTCAAGAGAGGGAGGAGAATAATATTTTTCTGATCTTGAGGAGAGAGATCACGAATTTTTTTGTTTGTTAAACAACAAATACGGCTAGGGTTTTGTTTGTTGGAGAAATGAAATGAAAAGGTTGAGATATGGAAGGAGACCTTGTCTTCCAACTTCCACATCTTTCTCAACCACTTTCCAAAACTCCTCTCCCACTTTTGACAACCATTTTTGTATGAATTTTGTGTTTATATTCAGCCATTTTTGACCTACCCAAAGTCAACATGGGCTAGGGCTTGATGCATTTTGGACCGGATTCAATTTACTTGTCCAACGAGTCAAATTGAGCCCATACACTATTTCTGTTGGATTTAATATTTAATCCAATTAAATAAAATGCCCAACAAAGAAAGTCCAAGTAAATATTTAATCCAATCAAATATTTACAACTTCAAAAGACACTTAATTATTTAAATGAATCCAATCCACTTAATTAATTAAGCCCAACCAAGCATAACTAGTCCAACTAATTATTTCTAGCCCATTTCTAATTAATGAATCCAATTCACTAATTAGATAGGTCCATCTACTAATTAATTAATGGATCCAACCCACTAATTAATTACCCCAAGCCTCTTTTAAATTAATCCAATCAATTGAAAAAGGCTAAGTCCAAAATTCAATTAATCCAATTAATTAAATTTTGAACCATCCATCTAATAGATTATTCCTCATAAATGATCCAATCATTTATACTCTCCAAGAATTAATTTAATTTAATTAAATTAGTTCACCTCTTCCGGAATTAATTCCCTCACCTTTCGTAATTTGTTTGTGATTCTTTAGGTTCACCCACAGCTAGACTTAGGCGCGTTATCAACACAATTAATTAATCTAATTTAATTAATCATTTTCCATTATTCCATAACCAGAAATAGCTCATTACCATGGGTGGCTGTCTAGCAACAATCCATGGCATTAGAGATTAGGCGAATAGTGGCGTGAACATTCAGGTTCAAATTTCATACAGATACGGTCCTACTGTCAACCATCTCCCGTTCTTAGTCTAGGGCATGGAATTGAGCGTCGGTTCCCATCCTTAACTATCTATACTGCATATTCGAGATGTCTTTACTCTACTGATCATCGTAGGAAATTCCTTCCCACTCGATCAATCGCTATGGCCATAGATTTGAAGAGTCTAAACCATCTCAAAGCGCATAGGAGATCTCGCTGTCACAATACTAACAGGGGACAAATTCTTTCTAGGAATCCACCGTCCTCGCTATATATTTCGACTGCACTGGATAAGGCTTATGATGACCATGCCCCATCGCGTAGCCACATCTCGCCATATCCAAGATAGAGTCTTCGTATGACGTGACTGTCATGATTCCTCATGTCAAAGGACTAATCCCGTACTATTGAAATCGAGAATCCTAGTCATACCGACCAAGCCTTAAGAGGCTTTCATATGATAATTTCCACGAGTCAGTTCGGTCAGTCGACTATCTAGCCAACTAACCCGCTAAAACTGTACAAACGATTCACGTCTTATGGCGACGAAACACGGCTGAGTACTTAGTGCAAGTCTCTATAGGACTCTCAATGCCCTATCTCGAGGTCCTCGACTTGGAACATTTCAGACCGACCTCAAGAGTTGATTTCATAGCCACCAAACCTATGCACAACCCAACTCCATGGGTTTACTCTTTCCGTCTGTGGGCATTTCGCTATGATATTGAAATCCCATTCAATGTCAGTGGTAAGCACAACGAAAACTGATTGCCAACTTAACGAATTCTTACCATATTCATCAGTCTAATATTATTTTATAAAGATTGACGAATGTCAAACAACCAACCTAATTGGCTTTTAGTCACCCATTCCAACAATTTAATCTTTAAGTCCATCTTTAAGTCCTTTAGTCCAATTAAAAAATCCAAGCCCATTTGCTGATTTAATTTTTGAATCCAATCTGTAAATTAAATCAACTCGATTAAATTAATTCAGTTAATTCAAAAGGCTTAAAATCCAAAATTAACTAATTCAATTAATTATTTTTTGGGAAAATCCAACCCATGGATTTATTTATAAATGATCTAATCATTAATCCTCTCAGAAAGATTAATTTATCCAATTAAGTTCATCTCTTCCTTTCGAGATTAATTCTAAACTAATTCCATCACACGTCGGTGATTAGAGTGTGACTCTTTAGGTTCACCCTCAACTAAACTTGAGCGTGTGTGACCAACACAATTAATTAAATTAAATTTAATTAATTCTTTCTAATTATCCCATAATTAAAAATCGCCCGTTACCATGGGTGGTCGTCTAGCAATAGTGCATGGCACTAGAGACTAGGTGAATGTTGGCGTGAATATTTAGACTCCAAATTTATACGAGTATGGTCCTACTGTCAACCATCTCCTGGCCTTAGTCTAGGGCATGAAATTGGGTATTAATTCCCATCCTTTACCAAGCCACTATGCTTAACACTCGAGATATGTTTACTTTAGTAATCCGATCTGGGAAACTTATCCTTGATTGATCAATCGCTTTGGCCAAAGACTTTTAGAGTCTAAACCATCTCAAGGTGCATGGGAGAATACTCTATCATATACTGACAAAGGACATATCCTCTCTTGAAATTCACCTTCCTCGCTACATATTCTGAGTGCACTGGACAAGGCTTATAATGACCATGCCTCACGACACATCCACCACTCGTCATATCCAAGATACAGTCTTCGTATGCATGTGAATGCCATGATTTCTCAAGTCAGAGGATTACTATCAGAATCGGAAATCCCAGTCACACTGACCAAGCTATAAGAGGCTTCCATATGACGATTCCCGCGAGCTACTTCAGTCAGTTGACTACCTTGCCAAGTAACTCACTAAAACTGCACAGATGACCTACATCTCCTGCCGATGAAACACTGCTGCAGTACTTATTGCAAGTCTCCATAGGATCCTCGATGCCCAGTCTCAAGGTCCTCGACTTCGAATGTTTCAGACTGACCCTTAGGAGTTGGTTTCATAGCTGCCAAACCTATGCGCAAAACCTAACTACACGGGTTTAATCTTTCGGTTCGTGGGCATTTAGTTGTGACATTAAAATCCCATTCAATATCAATGGTAAGCACAATGAAATATATTGCCATTTTGATGAATTCTTACCGTATTCATCAATTTAATATTATTTGATACAGGTTGTTGAATGAAAAACAACCAATCCAATTGGTTTTTGGTCACCCATTCCAACAGCCTGTGCGCTGCGTATGCCCCCTCGCGAGCTTAGGCAGTGTGGCTAGTCGGCAGGGCAACAATGGTTGTACTGCTCCGTATGTCAAACTTTTTTTTAAACTTTTGCAACAAAAAATTGATACTAAAACGTGCATTTATAGAAAAACTAATTTTGAAAAATGCATGGATATTTCGAATGGAAAACTAATTTTTCTAACACATAATCATTTGTAAAATATGGTTTCTAGAAGCAAATTAAACATGTTGATTATGCTTATCACATAAGAACATATTAATCCTAAAGTCAGAATACCGAACCGGGCTCTGATACCACTAATAGAATCGGTATGGCCCGAGAACGCCGCAAAAGCGTGAAAATAAAAGAATTTAAATCGGTTTCAAAGGGGTGTTCCCTTTGAATTCCCGGGTGGTCGGTGTTTTTCATATGCATCGTAACAACAAAAAAAATGTGCATGAGAGTGTGGCTAACGGAGAAAACAAAAGGTACAAGAAATGTAAACCGAAATATTACCTTTTTCGTTTTCTTACGTAGAACAACAGCAAACATTGTTTTCCTTTGTGTTCTTTTCCTTTCATCTTAGGATCCAAATTAGAATCCCTCTAATTTGTCCACACCGCACATATGGAATCAAATCTAAGACAACTACCAAACATACACATGTACAGTATATGCACCACTAAGCCATCATGACCTTTCATGTGGAGGAGTTAAAAAACTCCTTCTATACTTACTTCAACTTCCATTTTGACTTTTGACTTGGACTCAAGCCATTGACTGATTTTGACAGGTCTTGATTTAATCAAATTAAATCAAGTCCATCCAATGTCTGTGGATTTTGAATTAATCCAATTAATTCAAAATCTTATAGAAATCCAAAAGTTTATTTAATCTATCTAAATAAATATAAGTCTAAACACTAATTAATTGATGCAATCAATCAATTAAACCAAACCCAATAAATTAATTTAATTAATTTAAAGATATTAATTCCAAAATTAATTAATCCATTAATTAATTCTTGGGTCATCAATCTAGTGGAATTTTCCAAATAAATGATCCAATCATTTATATTCTCCTTGAATTAATTTAATCTAATTAATTAATTTTGTTTATTCTAGAATTAATTTCAAATTAGCTCTACTGATTCCATATTGATATGTGTGACTCTTTAGGTTTACCCTCAGCTAGACTTGGACATTTTCTTCAACACCAATACTATTAAATCTAATTAAATTAATTATTTCAAATTAATCATTAATTGAAAACGTCCATCACCATGGGTGACCATCTAGCAATGGTCTATGGCATTAGAGACTAGATGAATGTTGGCGTGAACATTTAGGCTCTTGAGTTCCATACAGGTACGAACCTTCCATTGACCATCTCCCGACCTTAGTCTAGGGCATGAAATTGGGCGTCGGTTCCCATCCTAGACTAGGCAACTATGTTGAATACTCAAGAAGTTACTCTATTGATTGACATAGAAAATCATTTTCTATTCAACCAATTGCTATGGCCATAGACTTAGAGAATCAAAACCATCTCAAAGCGCATAGGAGATGTATCTTTCATATACTAACAGGGGAGGGATTCTATCTTGGAATCCACTGTCCACTACATACTCCAACTACACTAGGCAAGACTTATAATGACCACATCAAACACACAATCATCTCTCGCTAGATCCAAGATATAGCCATCATATGCATGTAACTGCCATGATTTCTCAAGTTCGAGAGCTAATCCTGTATTATCGGAGCTGGGAATTCAAGTCATACCTACCAAACCTCCAAGGTTTCCATATGATGACTTCCACGAGTCATTTCAATCAGTTAACAACATTGTCAATTAATCAACTAAAATTGCATAGACGTCTCAGATCTGTTGTTGATGTAACACGACACTCATCCAATGATGCAATACTTAGTGCAAGTCCTATAGGAGTCTCGATGCCCAGTCTCGAGGTCCTCGACTTGGAATATTTCAGACGAACCTCAAAAGTTGATTTCATAGTTGTCATCCAATGCGCAACCTATCTACATGGGTTATCCAATTGGTATGTAGGCATTTGTTGTGATGTTAAAACACCGTTCAATTTAAATAGTCAGCACAAAAAACACATGGCACCACAAATAAATGATTACTACATTCATCAAGTTAATATCACATTCATAAAGATTGCTAAATGGTTCCCAACAAGCTAATTCAATTAGCTTTCTGGTCACCTATTCTAACAATAGATGCAATTTATTATGGTAATTTGGTACCTATATACCAATTCGAAGATCTTCCTTTAGATGACATTGTATATGAGGAAGAAATAGAAACTGATTCAGATGGATCTTCAACCTAGTCAGAATAACTACAACGAGGGAGATAGGTTTCAAACCTCTGAAAGCCTTTCAGGATTCTTTTCAAGGATGACGATGTCTAACAAAATCACGCGTCAAGACTCCAACCTCAGCCCATACGTAGGATTTAAGATTTGAGGAATTGGGAGAGTCCTCAACCAGATAGGACTGAACTAGAGGAACATCCCATAATCAACAGAGTAAGTTCAGGTGAGTTTTCTATTCCAATGGAACTTACGGGTAATGTGATGGAAATACAGTTTATTTCTAAAGAAGAAATTCTTGTAGAATTAAGTAAGCTTAGAGAAGAAGTAGTTGTTACTAAGAAATGGATCCACGGGTGTTATGGAAATGAAATAAAAACAACTTCCAAGGCAGGAATTGATAAAAAAATACATTTATCTATAATTGATGGAAGAATCAATAACTTAAGAGATGGTTGTCTTGGAACAGTGAGGAAATTTGTATGCTAGAAAATTAATGTTTGATATTTATCCTAGAATTGCATACAACCTAGTAGACCAAGATTTCAGTAGAGTCTTAACCCTTCATCAGGACTTAAAAAAAGAATCTCATAAAAGAAGGTAATAGACTGTACTGTATAACTTATAGAATAGCTTATGCCCTTTCGAACCCACAAAATTCTGATTTCTAACTTACGAAAAAGTATATTGAGATTCTTAGAATTTTCAAAAAAAATTGCTAAGGTAACAGTACCAGATCAAATTAGGATACCTAAAATAGATGGTGTTGACATCATTATAATCACCCAACTTTAGATTAAACACTTAGCTCTAGAATTGAGTTTAGTAACAGGATGTCCTTTTCAGAAGATAAGATTATAGGCTACAAAAGAAATGAGAAGGAATTGTTAAAAGTTTTAACTCCTAAAGAGATTAGAGTAAATATTGTAAAACTTAGATGCCTTGAAGTATGGAAAGAAATACAAATTATATTTGACATCATTAAAAACAAAACCTTTTTCCCTTGTGATGACTTATATCATTTGCAACAACCTGATATTAGTTGATACAAAGGCATGTTAGAAATAGCGAGCCATGAATTTTAGTTGCAGGTGTTGCAAGACGAGAAAATAGGAGTTTGACTTTGGTGTTCAGTTTTCTCGAAGATCATAAACTATGGGGAAGAAAATGTAACGGAATGAAATTCAGTCTTGATGGGGTTACAATAAGGATTGAATGACTAGTTCCTTTTCTATATACATCTATTTGGCATTCTATATGATCTATATAAGACAAAGTATTTTACAGCTTATAGTGACGCAGGATTAGGGATTTGCACAGCAAAATCTAGAGTTTTCCCTAAAGAAGCAAAGGAAACATTACCTATAATTACATGAAGAGATTTTTTGAAGAAAATCCTACTACTCAATATTGGAATATGAGAAGCCAAGATCATAATTGGAGGAGCATTCTGAACACCTTGGTTCAGAGTAAAAACACCTCCTATCTACTTTTATGATATATGGGCTAATATCTTGTTTGGTAGAAATTTTATTCAAACATATGCAAGATATACGTAGGATATTCAGAGGAATCTGTTAATTTTTACTACTATCTATGGCAGTGAGATATAGATTTTGTAGAGAGAAAAAGGCATTTAACAGGATAATGCCATAAAGTTTTGAAGCAAAACATGGTAATGATGCCAAATTAACACATCCAAGAATACATGATAAGAGAAAATTTCGTAAAGCTCTTTTGTCTTCCAGGAAACAGGATTCATCGATAGCAATAGCCTCTATGAGGAATTTGAAGAAGAAATTAAGAACCTCAAGTAAGCATTATAAGAGATAAAGTCACTAGACATAAGCAAAGAGAGCCAACTTTCCCTCGAAAATGTCAAGAAGCTTATCTAGAGGAATTTTAGCAAAGGCATGATGGGATATGAACAAGATCGAAGCTACTCTGAAAGTTAAAGACGAATCCAAATATGAGTATATTCAATAGAAGCCTATCCAGATGAACATGGAGTATAAGAAAATATGCAAGAGATTATCAAAGAGCATATCAATCTTGGGCTCATTGAGCTTGAAGTCTCTACTTATAGTAGCCCTGGTTTTTGGTAAAACCATGGTGAGATAAAGAGAGGTAAATCCAGGTTGGTTATTAACTATCAAGGTTTAAGAGAATATTAGAATTTAATGGTTATTACATTTCAATTAGAGAGCACTTAATTGATTGTATTAAAGGTGAAACGTGTTTTCCAAATTTGATTGCAAATTTGATTTTTATCAGATCAAAATGCAGAGTGAATCAAAGAAATTTATTGCATTCTCCATAGTATAGGGACAATATATCTGGAATGTGCTTTCAATGGAATTAACTAATGCACCCCAATTATTTCAAAGAAAAATGGATAATCGTTTTAAGGATTATTTTCAGTTCATGTTTGTCTACATTGAAGACGTACTGATTGCATCTAAAAATATGGAAGATCATACCAAACATCTAGAGATTTTCTTACGCGTGCTATAAAGAAGGATTAGTGCTGCTGGAATGGGTGACCAAAAGCAAATTGGATTGGTTGTTTTGCATTCGATAATCTTTATCAAATAATTAGATTGATGAATACGGTAAGAGTTCATCAAGATAACAACGTATTTTGTTGTGCTTACTACTGATATTAAATAGGATTTTAATGTCACAATGAAATACCCACGGACCGAAAGGTTAAACCCGTGGAGTTGGGGTTCGCATAGGTTTGGTAGCTATGAAACCAACTCCTAAGGGTCGATCTGAAACATTCCAAGTGGGGGACCTCAAAATTGGGCATCGAGGGTCCTGTGGAGACTTACACTAAGTACTGTCGTCGTGTTTCGTCGGTAGGAGACTTAGGTCGTCTATGCAGTTTTAGTGGATTAGTTGGCAAGATAGTCAACTGATTGAAGTGACTCGCGGGAATCGTCATACGGAAGCCTCTTAAGGCTTGGTCGGTATGACTGGGATTCTCGATTACGATAGTACAAGATTGGTCCTCGAACTTGAGGAATCATGGAAGTCACATCCATGCGAAGACTGTATCTTTGATATGGCGAGTGGTGGTTGTGTCTTGAGGCATGGTTATTATAAACCTTATCTAGTGCAGTCGGAGTATGTAGCGAGGACGGTGGACTCCAAGAAAGGATCTGTCCCTATCAATATATGACAAAGAGTTCTCCATGCACTTTGAGATGATTTAGACTCTAAAAGTCTTTGGCTAAAGCGATTAATCGATCAGGGATAGGTTTTCTAGATCTGATCAGTAGAGTAAACACATATCGAGTATTAAGCATAGTTGTCTAGTCAAGAATGGGAACCAACACCCAATTCCATTCCCTAAACTAAGTCTAGGAGATGGTTGACAGTAGGACCATACTTGTATGGATTCGGAGCCTAAATATTCACGCCAACATTCACCTAGTCTCTGGTGTCGTGGACCGTTGCTAGACGGTTACACATGGTAATGGTAGATTTTTTATTATGGGATAAATAAAAATATTTAATTAAATTAAATTTAATTAATTATGTTGGTCACACACGCCAAAATCTATATGAGGGTGAACATAAAGGGTCACACACAAATCATTGTGGAAGTAATGAAATTAATTTGGAATTAATTATGAAAGAAACGAATTAATTTAATTGGATTAAATTAATTCATGAAGAAGAGAAAATAAATGATTCGATCATTTATTTGGGATATCCATTGGATGGATACCAAAAGAATTTAATTGGTTGGATTGAATCAATTTTGGGCCTAGCATTTTAAATTAATAGGATTAATTTAAAATAGCTTGAGCTAATTAATTTAGGGATTGGATTCAATTAATGGAGATGAGCTTAAATCAATTAGTTGGACTAATTAATTATTTGGCTTGATTAACAAATTGAATTTATTAATTGAGTATATTTGGACCCGTGTATATTTAATTGGATTAAATATTCACATGAATTTTTTATTGGGTATTTTATTTAATTAGATTAAACAATAAACCAATAGATTATTATTGGGCTTGATTTAATTTGTTGGACAAATTAAAATATGCCCGGTCCAAATGCTAGGTGTGTAGAAGTATTAAAGACTAGGTCTTTTATACACACCATAACACTATGTCATCATAGGGCTCTTTCTCTCCCCTTGAGCAGCCATAACCACGAAATTTTACTCCGCTTTTCCATAATTTTGAGTTCTCCTTGAATTAGATTTAGGTTGAGAATGAGAAGAAGTCGTTTGCTCTAATCGATCGTGTAAAATGGTTTCGATTTCTTCCATCGGATCTAATTATTTCTAGCAAGAGGGTTAGATTCATCTTCCACAGTGTGGTATGGACTTAATTCAGAGGGGTTCTACACTTGAAGCCTATAAGTGAATGGATCGGATAAGGAAAGGAGTTAACGATTGTAGCCATACGAGAAAATGATGAAGGTAAACTTTTATTTACGTTCTCGCTTCTTATCTTCTTCTCGTGAATTTTATGGCCTATAATATGTGTTTATTTTATACATCAACGCCCAGAAAAGATCAAGGGTACACCCTTGATCGGGGTTGATTTCTATGATTATCGTATTATTTATCATTTTTTTGATTTTTCGTGCTTCCGTCACGCTTCCCCGGCCGATCCGCTTCCTTCAAGTGCTTTATGAGAAGAAAGCTATTAGCACATTCAGTAAACTTGAGATTTTAGAAATTCTCATTGATGAGACAGGTATTAAGTTGCAGAAACATGTTGTGGAAAAAAATATCAATTTTCTAGACGTACTCATGGACAAGAAGCATTTGAAGAGCTTCTTGGGAGTTGTTAATTTTGTAAGAATCTTTATTAACGATATTGCAAGATACAGAAAGGATTTCTGACTACTTTAGAAGGAAATAGGAAGTTCAAAGTAGAAATGGGAGGAAATTCACACTCAAAGGGTTCGTGAGTTGCTATAGGTTTGCAGTAATCTACCCAAACTTGTCATACCACAAGATGAAGATGAATCGGCAGTCTACACGGATGCCAATGACTATAGACGGGTAGTAGTGCTCGTGAAGAAGACTATTACAGGGGAAAAACCTTGTAGATATACAGCAGGGTTGTTCTCAAAATAACAAACCCAATTTTGGCACGTCAACAAGAAAGAGTTCTTGCAGTCTGAAAGACTTGAAAGAAATGGATTTATTTTTACATGCTAAAGAATTCACATTAAAATTTGATGATACTAATGTTAACGCTTTCTTAAGAAACAAATTAGAGTCTAAAATTGATAAGGCTCGTATTATCATATAGCAAGCAGAATACTAATATTATTATTTTAATATTATCGCTATAAAATTTTATGAGAATATTCTTGCAGATTTCCTAACAAGAGATGAAGGAATCTAAGGCAAACTCTGATATTTTGAGGCTCAAGCACCTCAGAGAAAATGTTGAGGATCTTAACAAAAAGTTTGGAAGGCTAGCGGTGAATACCCAAGTAGTAGGATAAATTCAGAGAGTTGATCTTGACACTATCTAGATCACAATAAAGAGTTCCATGTTAGCTTCTACCTCGCTATGAAACGACTTGATGGAACCAATTCAAATGACATCGCCCTCGGTGATGACCCGCGAGGTTAGAGAGCATGACTCTAAATATGCCCTTGGAGTATATGACTCTAGACCTATAGCGTCGGATTCAAGTACCAATTGACCTAGTCATGTATCTCATGAACTTTTCAAAATAAATCTTCCAGATACAAGACGTTCAAAACTAGTTTGAACTCCATAGTGGATCTTATAGCTCCGAGTCATTTATCCTGATCGATGTCCCATATCGCTTATCCTTGTCCGGTCAGACTTGGAAACTCATATTGCTTAGGTAACTGACATTTATGATTGTCCCCTTTGGGAAACTAGGATATGGTCTTACAAATGATGATTGTTTTATTCTGTAATGAACCTTGAAAAACTAGACCCCAAGTCTAGGTTGCCTCCTACTAGTCCCCTGATGTATGCGGGATCATCCTCATACTTAAGAACTTTTGTGGAATAAATACTTGCCAATCCATATCAAATATAGTATGTATAATACGACTTTAAGAAAATGTCATGTTTTTTTTTCAACTGACAATTTTCTGAAAGTCTATATCCAGATGGACCAAGTAATTCAGTGAAACAACGATCGAACCATGTTCAATAAATGTTTGATTTTTTCCTAACCAAAAAAAGTTCAACATCATCTCTTCGAGGAAGAATTTCACTAAGTGAGAATTCCATTCACATTAAGATACTTCAAAAACTCCGAGTAAATAAACACCACCTCGATTCCAATCGAAGGGTTTGACTCCACAACCAGTTGGTTCTCCACTTCAAGTTTAATTCTCTGAACCTTCTGAAGATCCGTAGACTTGTGAACCTCCACTGGTCTTGTGTATTTAGCGATGTACAGATGTCTATTTGAATCTAATCCAAGAGTTTCCTTGGCAAGCATACTTTGTCCTACAAAGTGCTTGACGGCTTTATTCTTTCTGAGGAAGGATTTATAAGCTAGTAAACTCAAGTTGTCTATTTTTTTTTATTTGAATCTACCAACCTACTCGTCCTAATTAGAGGAATCTGGCCTAGCTTATGCATGCCATTTTCTGTAAGTTTTGATTCTTCATTATCCGTTAAGCCACTTGTTTTCAGTATATATAATCTAATTATGACATGGAGTTCAATAATTTATAACTCAGCAAACTCATTATCAAATAAAAGAACTTTTATTGATCAAGTTTATAGCCTAACTTGTCCAACAATAGACTAATGAAAACTTGATCTTGTTGGGTTGCGTAATTGCATTCTATCCTTACATGATTACTAATAGTTGAGTCTATCTAGCCCTATAGCTTCTGCAGCAATGACTCTGCCATTGCTAGCTTTAGGACCATTTGTCTTAGCCTTCTACTCCTTTACACTTCTACAAACCATATGCAGAGATTAACTTCTAAAGCAGGTATCCATACCTAAAGAGTAGAATTAATAATCATGTCGATCAACAACAAGTGTAACATTTTAGGGGAGAAGAGTTCATGATGCTCCCTCTTCTAATGCCATTTTCTTTGGCAATTTGTACAAACGTTATTTGCATTTCTTAACCACTGAACTATTTTTCTATTTTATTTATCCTCGCCCAGTAGGCATCAAGAGCGCTCAAAGAGCTTGCAGAGGTTGATTTTGCTCCATTCTTCTTCCTCTTTCAGAGTCTAGCACCCTTGCCTTTCGTTCTTGAGGTTTTAGCCTCCCAATCCAATACCGATGGCGCCATTTTTTCAATAGTTGCCTCATATCGGTCCAACCATGTCTATCAACTCATGAATAGTCTTCTGAAGCACATTTAGAGTTCCTGATAAGCAGGTCGAAGGAGGGATGAAGGGACTAAAGGATCACGTAAATGTATATCTCTTTTTCAAGATCAACATTGAGGTCAATGATCTTCTCCACAAGAGATAGCATCTTAACCCAACGTTTATGTACAGACGAACCTCAATCATCTTGGCTTCGAAAAATGCCTCTATTCGCGGCATATCCAATATGCCAGTTTGGTACCGCCTAAACTTGTTTCCTACAGAGCATTATCAAGCAAACAACGTCCAGCCTGTCATACTACTCATTAGTCATGGAAGAAACTATGATGTTGTGGATCTTGCAATTATCCTTATGCCGTTTTTCCGAACGTCAAATGTTCATTTGGCGAGGACCCCTTTTTACAAGTCCTACGAAAGCGACTTATCCATGACATAAGCCAGGTTCCCAAAATCAAGGACAATCTTTAGATTTTACATCTAATTATTTATTAATTCGTTCCATTAAATATTCAATCTAAATAAATAACGGTACGTGGATCGTAGACATACATTCAAAATGTAAAGTAGAAAAAACTAAGCAGATTATAGTAATATCGTTTTTAAATTAAGACTTGGTCTTTTAGTCATTAACCCCTTTTATATTTCTACAAAAGCTCACCACTCTTAAGTGGGGTTTAGGAGAATTATTTTCTAGTGGGCTTGGGATCCACAAGCACAATTTACCATGCCCCACTTTTACGATTCACATGGCAAAAGGGTCAAAGCGATAGCTTCCTCATCACCTTGTAATGGATGAAAGGCTTGGACAGATTAAAATTATTTTTATCCAAGACCATTATGGGCCTAATATTTATTTAGTATTACGCCCAATCAAATCACACCTCAACTGTTGCTCCCACGACTCGTGAGATAGGGAAACAGTGAGCGTGTTCCTTCGTTTACAATGGTGTAGCTTGCCACTATTCTAAATGTCCCACGACTCGTGATACCATATTAGGATAGCGAAAACTTTCTCACCGCATTGTTGTGGATGGAAGATTTGAACAGATCAAAACCAAACACTTTAACTTTGTCCAACCAAGTTAGAGTTTAATTAAGTATAAATCGAGACTTCATCATATTAATATTTTGTATGCATAAATATCAAATATTTAAAAGAATAAAGAATAAATGTGTCACATGCAAATAAACCTGGCATACCCCTATCGGAGGATCACAAGCCCAACCTATGCGATCCACTGAACCTGGATACTATTCTACTCTCATTACATTGTAAGAAACCCCGATCCAAAGTTGGGGGGAGTACATGAGTGGGGAGGAAAGTAAGACTTATTATTTTCAGGTATAAAATGAGAGAAGAGAGTTAAAATCAAAGGACTTGCAGGCCCACAAAATTAAAAAATCCATACATACATTAGTCTTTGGAGGAACTCCAGATCGAGATCTCATCATGGACGGATCCAGAAACAAAAACGGAGAGGAGATAATACTTGTAGCCATACGAGAAAAACAACAAAGGTAAATTTCTATTTACGTTTTTGCATCTTGTGTTTTTTTCGTGTATTCTTGGCTTATTCGATTTTATTTTATACACCGAAAGCCCGAGAAAGATCAAGGGTACACCCCTTGATCAGTAATTATGTGTTTAATTATCGCATGATTTTATCATTTTTTTTATTTTTCGCGCTTCTGCCGCACTTCCCGGGCTGATCCGCTTCCTTCATTGGAACGGTTGATTACTTAATAATCATTACGAGGACCATTACTAAGTTAATAATACGACACCGCTTCCTTCATTGGAACGGCCATTTATTACATAAACAGTTCCTAGGGCCGTTTCTACAAATACAAAACGATCTCGCTTTATCCCAAGACGACATCATTTAAAGAGGAGAATTAAGTGACCGTTCCTATAAGTAACTAAGTGTTCCAATTTAAGTGCCAAATGTATATTCATTTTTTATTAAAAAATTAAAAATGAAGAAAAAATCATTCTGGGCACATTAATGAACAAAGAAAAGTAGACCATAAATTCTTTTTCATGAAATTGATATATGTCAGAAACCTTCATGAAACAAAAATCCAAGGCCCAATGAATTTAATTAAATCTAATTTAATAAAATTAAAACTAAATTAAGCCCAATGTCATTTAATTCAATTAAAGACATAAGCCAATTCACTCTAATTAATAAATTTAATTCATTAATTAAATCAAGCCTAATTAAATTATTCCAATTAATTTAATCTTTGGCTATCCATCCAATGGATCATTCCATGTATAAATAATTTAATTAATACATCTTCTGGAATTAATTCTTCATCCTTCCACGGTGATTTCTGTGTAACTCTCTAAGTTCACCTTTCAGATAGATTT
This sequence comes from Sesamum angolense, assembly GCA_034509725.1. Classification (NCBI taxonomy): domain Eukaryota; kingdom Viridiplantae; phylum Streptophyta; class Magnoliopsida; order Lamiales; family Pedaliaceae; genus Sesamum; species Sesamum angolense. The sequence goes on from JACGWL010000002.1 coordinate 9,222,040, forward strand.
AGGCTAGTGTTCAACACTAGCAATTTATTAAATTCAATCTAATTAATCATTCTTGATCAACCATTGATCAAGAGAGTTTGTTACTATGGGTGGCCTTCTAGCAAAGGTCCAAGGCACTAGAGACTAGGTGAATATCTGTGTGAACATTTAGTCTCTTGATTCCATATAGGTAGGATCCTTCCATCTACCGTCGTCCGACCTTAGTCTAGGGCATGGAATTTCGTGTTGATTCCTATTCTGAACTAGGCATCTATGCGTTAATACTTGAGGTTGCGTTTCGCTTAATTGTTTGACATAGGAAACTGTTTTCTATTTGACCAACTACTATAGCTACAAATTTGTGAGGCATGAACGCGTCTCCAAGCGCATAGGAGATACCATTGTAAAATACTAATAAGGGACGAATCCTCTTCTTTAAATCCAACGTCTTTGCTACACCTTCAGACTGCACGAGACAAAGAATATAATAATCATTTCTATGACACAATCACCTCTCGCACAGATCTAATATACAACCATCGTGTGCATGTAACTGTTATGATTTTTCAAGTCTGAGGACTACTCACATATTATCAAAGCCGAAGATTCAAGTCATACCATCCAAGCCTCTAAGGATTCCACATGACGATCCCCGCGATTAAGATCAGTCAGGCGACTACCTTGTCAACTAATCCACTGAAATTGCATTCACGTCCAACGTCTATTGTCGATGAAACACGACACTCATTTAATGAATGCAATACTCAGCACAAGTCTCAATTGGACTCTTGATTGCCTTTCTTGAGGTCCTCGACTTCGAATGTTAAAGACCAAGTCCCAGAAGTTGGTTTCATAATTGTCATCCAATGGCAACCCAACTACATGGGTTATCTAAATGGTTTGTGGGTATTTATTGTGGCATTAAAACATTGCTTAACATAATCAGTAAGCACAACATACACATACATCCACGATGAATACTTACCATATTCATGAGGACGATATCACTTGAATGAATATCGCTTGCACAGTTTTCAAAATTGCCAATTCAATTAGTTTTCTGGTCACCTATTCACATCAACACACATATACACATACATATTATTATAACATTAAATCTATTAATTGACAAAATTACAACAAATATAATCAATTGACAAAAAAGGGTTCAAGTTGTTACCTAATCAAAATAATTTCAAAAATCAACGAAAATTTGATAGAGATTAACGAGCGAAAAGTGTAAAAATAGTAGAGGGATAGTGATAGACCAAAGAAAATTCAAGAGAGATTGGGAAAATAGAGAGATATAAGAAGAACTGAAGAAGATAGTGAGATTAAATGCAAATAAAGGAACATATATATAGAAAGATTTGGAACGATTCTGGAATACAAAATTAGACGTTAATGAATAATCAGGAACAATCTTAGGAACTCCTTGAGGAACAGTTTAGTATCCATAAAATTATAGCCGTTGTATCATTTTTTGAACAATTTTTGTAATACAATATTCTTAATACATGAAAACCTTTGCACATTGTAATAGTCGTTGACATGGTTCTTGTAACACATTTAGTTTCTAACAAAACTCATAAGTAGGTGAAGGAAGCGGATCGGCCTGGGAAGAGCGGCGGAAGCGCGAATAATCGAAAAAAAAGTGAAAACAAGCAATAATAAACAAAATTAATTCTGATCAAGGGGTGTACCCTTGATCGTTCCGGGCGTTCGGTGTTAAACTATACATAGGCCAAGAATAATATGAGAAAAACAGAAAGAGTAAAAACGAAGTTTACCTTTGTAGTTTTCTCATACGGCTACAAGCATTGATCCCCTTTTAGATCCGATTCTTCTCCACGAGGTTTCAACATTGAAACCCTCTAAATCCGTCCACTTTAATCACCGTGGATCTCCCTTTTCCTCGTGCTAGCAAGATAAAGAAAGGGAAAGGAGAAATCAACAACACTTTATTAGTTAACGGCGTCGATTTCTCTTCGTTCCTTCTCTGATTCGATGAACCAAACAAACGAAGAAGGAGAGGAGCATTTCGGGAGAGAAAAACCAAGAAGAGAAGCTGATTATGGGAGTGCCAAATTCGTGGGTTAGGGTGTCATGGAGATAGGAGAGTGTGTTAGTGTTTTGACCTAGTCACAACACCACACTAGATGAGACCTATCTCATCCAAACTCTCTCCTCTCTTTTCTTTGAAATCCTAGCCGTCTTTTACATCAATAATTGCTGAAAATTTCGTGCACTTCATCCCATGAAACCTACCAACTCTTCCTTTAACTTATACAAAGTCGAAACGGGTCATGGGCTTGGTATAAAATGGACTAGGCTCCAATAGATTGAGCCCATGTCCAATCGCCCTAAATTAAATCCAGTTTAATCTTTAAGTCCATCACTTTAAGTCCTTCAATCCAATTAAAAAGACCTAAGTCCATTCTCTCATTTAATTTATGAATCCAATCCATAAATAAAATCAAGCCTATTAAATTAATCCAATTAATTCAAAAGGCTTAAAGCCCAAAATTAACTAATCCAATTAATTAATCTTAGGGAAAATCCAACCTATGGATTTATTTATAAATGATCTAATCATTTATCTCTCAAAAAATTAATTTAATCCAATTAAATTAATCTCTTCCTTCCGGAATTAATTCTAAATTAATTCCATCACATGTCGGTGATTAGAGTGTGACTCTTTAGGTTCACCCTCAACTAGACTTGGGCATGTGTTACCAACACAATTAATTAAATCTAATTTAATTAATTATTTCTAAGTATCCCATAATTAGAAATCGCCGGTTACCATGGGTGGCCGTCTAGCAACGGTCCGTGGCACTAGAGACTAGGTGAATGTTGGCGTGAACATTTAAGCTCCGAATCCATACGAGTACAGTCCTACTGTCAACCGTCTCCTGGCCTTAGTCTAGGGCATGGAATTGGGTGTCGGTTCCTATCCTTGACTAGGCAACTATGCTTAACACTCGAGATGCGTTTACTCTACTGATCCGATCTAGGAAACCTATCCCTAATCGATCAATCGCTTTGGCCAAAGACTTTTAGAGTCTAAACCATCTCAAGGTGCATAGGAGAACTCTCTATCATAAAATGACAGGGGACAGATCCTCTCTTGGAATCCACCGTCCTCGCTACATACTCCGACTGCACTGGATAAGGCTTATGATGACCATGACTCACGACACAGCCACCTCTTGCCATATCCTAGATACAGTCTTCATATGTACGTAACTGCCATGATTCCTCAAGTCAGAGGACTAATTCTCGTATTATCGGAACCGAGAATCCCAATCATACCGACCAAGCCGTAAGAGGCTTCCATATGACGATTCCCGCGAGTCACTTCAGTCAGTTGACTACCTGGCCAACCAACCCACTAAAACTGCATGGACGACCTACGTCTCCTGCCGACGAAACACAGCTGCAGTACTTAGTGCAAGTCTCCATAGGACCCTCGATGCCCAATCTTGAGGTCCTCGACTTGGAACGTTCCAGACCGACCCTTAGGAGTTGGTTTCATAGCTGCCAATCTTATGCGCAACACAACTCCACCGGTTAACCTTTTGATCTGTGGGTATTTCGTTGTGATATTGAAACCTGTTCAATATCAGTGGTAAGCACAACGAAACATATTGCCATCTTGATGAATTTTTACCATATTCATCAATCTACTATTATTTGATAAAGATTGTCGAATGGAAAACAGCCAATCCAATTGGTTTTTGGTCACCCATTCCAACAGTAGGAACAATTTTTTTTATACTCGTTCTCTTATGTATTAAAAGTATCTCAAATTGTACCTCAAAATGGAATGGATAAACCAACTGTCAGATTTTTAATCATGTTTTGGTTCTCTTAGGATTGATCTTTTCTAGATCGTCCCTATTCTTCACATAGTGTTCCAATATGAGTTCCAATAATTTACCATTACAGGTGTGGAATAGATCTAAGAACACAACTTGTAACACTAGTTTTAGAATATTACCTATGGTAATGGCCATGTTGTCCCAAATATACATAATATAAAAAGAGGATCGTGACATCAGCGACCTATCTCCATTCCTTAAAAGTGCCAATGACCGTTTCAATGAGAAACGGTGTTTGGAACGGTCAACCTATCCGCCCTAAATCTCGCTCTTTTCTTTGTGTATTGATCATGTTGTTGATCAATGGTGCACATGAAATTGTACAATCAACCACCATTTGTAAATACAGGCACTCCACCATCAGGTATAACTTTCGCCTCCCCAACTATTGCTCTTATCTTTCTACATACCTTAAGCAAATACTGACTTGAGCGTTCGAATGCCTAAATTGGAAATCCTTCCAGCTTAGCCCTAATGCGGTCTTGTTTTGCAAGAATCATCCTAGTCGTTACCCATAGATTGAGCATTTGGAGCAGGCTTAATACGTAACTTGACCATCACTAAAATACCTATAAACACTTACCTACATTTTTTGGATACAGCAGGTCACCAAAAGTATAAGCGATGATTATTTTGAGACTGAAGTCAAATAAATAGTAAAGTTTATGGACCAGAGAATAATTATCTGAATATTTATATTACTTTAAATAACATAAATAGGGTTAAATGCAATTTACCCTCCCGTGTTAATGGAAAAGTGCAAAAGAGTCCCTGTGAAAACACAAAGTACAATTTACCCCGTTGTGAAAATTTACAGAGGGAGGTAAATTTCATCAATTTTTAAATCATAAAGGGTTAAATTGCACTTTATTTTTTTACAGAGGCTTTTTTGCACTTTTCCATTAATATAATGGGCAAATTGTATTTTACCCAACATAAATAGTTCCTACAATTAGCATCTAATTATAGAAGATATGAAAATTGTAGGAAGAAATCTGCAGCATAAATGAAGAAAATTTTCATCAAAAGCAGCAGTTGAGCATAATAGATAAAGACGAGAAGTAATTTAATAAAGGGTCAAATATCATATAATGAGTTTTAGAATGTGGCAGGGAACATTGGCATATAGCAAAAGCAAAGGAGAATCTGAAGTTGAAATTATTATTTTATGTAAAAGAAGCATATTGTTTCCTCTGCCAAGTTGTTTTGTATGCATTTAAGAAAGCAAAAGATCATGCACAAGAAGTAAATACAAAAGGGAGTTTTTTCATGGGTTTTTTTTTCTTTGGGGGAGGGGGAGGACATTTCAAATATCACCAGGGATAGATTGCATTTAATCCAATATTTCTTGTGAATACTCCAAGTTTAATTTTTTTAATTTGGTGTAGTTATACATGGTGATACGTTCGAAAACACACAAGTTCGTTGGATTGATCCAAATAACTTGGGCCACGAAATGATACAAGTCTGATATAGAGGACTTGCAAGAAATAGTTAGCATTCGGACGCTCGAGTCTGTGATCGATTAAAGAAGAAAATAAATGCAAGCGTAAAAAATAATGTACACAATGGATGATTGCCGTTAGAGTGCTAGAATTTAATATGAGATAAATACGAGAATCAAAATCTAAAGAACCTAGAAGAGATCCCTATTTGAGGACGGGACCTCATAATTATAGCGGAGAGTCCTAAGTTTGAAGAGGACTTTTTGGGACTTTCGAATTTGGCGGGGGTGGTTGGACGGATAAGAGTCCAGGTTTGGAATTCCTGGATTCGTGGGGTTTGTTAGGCGGGGTGAGAGTCTGAGCTGATTATGAGTTCTGTTGGCCTAGGACTCTTATGCTGAGACACCCTTGCCGTAATTCGATTGGGCTGGTCGTGCCACACCTTGGCTGGAATGGTCGTTCGGGCCGGTTGCATTCCTAGGTCTGATCCATTTATGGTTGTTGGGCTAGAATCCTTTTTTGGGCCATCATCTTTTATCTGGGCCATTTTGGATATATGCATATCATCAAGCTCCCCTACTCTAAGGAAAGGTTTGGAAAGGTTCGGAAAGGTTTGAACAGAGGCAACATCTTCTCTTAAAGTTTGTAGTGTTGCTTTTTGTTAGTATTTTCTTTTCTTTTTCTGGCTTGTAGTTATGTCCTCTAATTCTATGTCAGTTCAGTTTATGGGGGAATCTATAGGTGAAGGCGAGGATGCCTTTTTAAGGCTACTTCAAGTGGGTCGAGTCCTAACCCTCCTCCTCATGAAAGTGGCCAGTGGTGGAGTCTGCGTCAAGCCGCTCGTCGGCTTCTACCTGAGTCCTCGGGAGAGGAGAAGGAAAAGAATGAGTGTGGGGAAGGGTCTTCCCAGAGCGAGGGGGACTGAGACCTGGGGCATGTAGGGTTCCGTCAGGAACAAGAGGGTCCCGTCCTTTCGGGTTGGATTGGGTGCCTTCCTCCTTGGGTCGGGACGAGGTTAACCAACTAGTGGAGGAATTCACCATTTCTTTGGATTTTACGATCTCCGTCCTATCCCTGACAGCCATCCTAGTTTGCCTTCCGCTAATAACATGAGTTTTTTCTCCTCCCAGCTCCGGGCTGCTTTGCGCTTCCCCTTGCCTTTATTTTATTGTGAAGTTTCTCGTCTTTTCTAGGTTTCCTTGAATCAATTGGTACACAATTCTTTTCGCATTTTGTCTGCTTTTTCCATAATTTTTCAATTTAATAGCATCATCCGTACTGCCCCAATCTTCTCACAGTGTTTTCAGTTGAAGAGGACCGAGCCAGGCACTTTTCATTTTGCACCTAAGCGAGGAGTTTCCTTCCTTCCCACTCGTAGTCCTCCCAAGCGGTGGAAAGGGAGATTCTTCTTTGTCCTCCCGCCTAGGCTTTGGACTGTTCCTGATCGTTGGATAGATGATGCCCCTCCTGCATTGCTTTTTTCTTTAGATGACAGGTCCCCAACTTTTGCTACCTTCTCAAGAGGTTAAATAAGTCCCTTACAATTGTAAGCTCATGACCGAGGTGTTAGAATAGGTGATCTGAAAGCCGATCAGATTGGGCTTATGTAAACTATTTCTGATAATTTTGATGTAATATAATATTTATATCTTTGAATAAAGGTAATATTCATACTATGGCTTGATTCTTTATAGTGTTTATTTATTGTGTTAATACTTAACTGCACGACAAAGCGCACAGACCAAACGAGCAAGTCCAAGGGATTGGGCTGCGCATTGGATAGAGGCCATGAAACCAACCTCTGTGGACTGGTTTGGAAATTTCCAAGTCGAGGACCTCAAGATAGGGCATCGAGTGTCCTATAGAGACCTGCACTAAATATTGCAGCCATGTTTCGTCGGCAGGAGATGTAGGTCGTCCATGCAGTTTTAGTAGGTTAGTTGGCAAGGTAGTCGACTGACCGAACTTACTAGCGGGAATCATCATATGGAAGCCTCCTAAGGCTTGGTCGGTATGACTGGGATTCCCGGCTCTGATAGTAGAGATTAGTCCTCGAACTTGCAGAACCATGGCAGTCACGTGCACATGATGGTTGTAGCTTAGATTTGGGGAACAATGTCTGTGTCGAAAGATATGGATGTTATAAGCCTTATCTAGTGCAGTCAGAATGTGTAGTAAGGACGATATGTTCCAAGAAAGAATTCGTCCTCTGTCAATATCGTGACAGTGGATCTCCATATGCTCTGAGACACGTTTCCCTAAAAATATGTGGGCACAGTGATTGAATAAGTGGGATAGGATTCCACGTGATAATTTAGTAGGGTAAACGGGTAGTCTCGAGTTATTAAGTATAGATGCCCAGTCCAGGACGAGAACCGATGCTCAATTCCATGCCCTATACTAAAGCCGGGAGACGGTTTATGGAAGGACCTTATTCGTATAAATTCGGTTGCCTAAACGTTCATCCATATTCACTTAGTCTCTAGTGCCATGGACTGTTACTAGACGGCCACCTATGGTAACGGGTTATTTCTACTTATGGGGTAATCAGAAATAATTAATTAAATTATATTTAATTAATTGTGTTGGGAACACGCCCAAGTCTAGTTGAAGGTGACCCTAAAGAGTCATACCCTACCACTATATTGGATAGAGTTAATTTGGAATTAACTCCAGAAGAGCCGGATTAATTTAATTGGATTAAATTAATTCTTGAAGAGAATAAATGATTGGATCATTTATTTAGACCAATCCATTGGATGGATAATTTGAAATTCAATTAATTGGATTAATTAAAATTCTTAGTTAGCCATTAAAATTAATTGGATTAGTTTTATTGGGCTTGGTCCAATTTATGAATTGGATTCATAAATTAACAGAGAGTTAAAAGGAGCATGGATCTCTTAATTAGATTTAGGAATTTTAATGTTGGACTTAGAAATTAAACTAGATTTAATAAAAGTCCATTTGACATGGGCTTGGTTTAAATTTATTTAATCAAATCCGATCCATTAAAATACAAGCCCAATGTCTAGGTTGGACCATAGCTAGCTTCAGGAGGAGCCAAACCCCTCCTTGGAGTGTGTGTGGCGTTTGGTACCTAAAGTGCACCAAACATGGTCATAAGATAGCTTAGAGATGGTTTTTAGGTGTAGGAGTCTTGCTAGGTCATGACTCCTTGCTATACTATGACTAGGTCATATATATAGCTCTAAAAAACACTCTAACCCTAACCCTAATAGCAATTGCCCTTCCACCCACGAAATTCACTCTCATCGTCTCCAAAAACTCTCTCAAGATCTTAGAGATCGAAAGAGAATTCAAGAACTAAACGTTAATCAATAGCGTTTTTGGTTCTTGCACTTTAGTGGTGTTTTTGCTAGCACGAAATCACCACATCCTCTTAGTGGTGGCGTATTAATCTTTAGAGGATCTCCAGATCGAGATCTTGGATCAAGGAGACCAACGGAATCAACGCTTGAAGCCGAACTAAAACAACAATGGTAATATCCTAATTTTGCATTTCTGTTGTTCTAATTCTTGTTTTCTTTTGATTCATGGCCTACGTATTTATAATATTACACTGAACGCCCGAAAAAAGATCAAGGGAACACCCCTTGATCGAATGTTTATTTTCTTTAATTCTTGAATTTCTCAATTTTTGCGCTTCCGTCGCTCTTCCCAGGCCAATCCATTGCCTTCAAGTGGTATCAGAGCCAGGTTTAGTGTATAGGCCTAGGATCTAACATGTTTTATGCGTATTTGCATGATAACATGTTTTTTAATTGGCTTTGAAAGAATATTTTTTCCATCGTTTAATTGCATATCTAGATCCCTAGTTTTGTATGCTTTAATTTTGCATTTAATTGGACATGAGGATTCTCGAAATTTGAAATTTCTGAATCTGGTTATTTCTCTTGTTATTTCAAAAATTACAAGAAAAGAAAAGAACAAAAATCAGAAAAAATAAAAAAATAGCTCAGACATGCAGTAGTCCTGCCTGCCGGTCATTGACTGGTAGGCGCACGGGGGCGCGGGCGCACGCTGCCTGGCCAGAGCGCCTGCCAGCGTGCGTGCTGGCAGGCTGCGCGCGCTACTGAGCGCAGCAACTGGGGCACGCGCGCGGGGCAGGCAAGGGCGCCTGCGCGCGTGCGCATTTGACAGTCGGCTGGAACGTATTTCTATTTTTTTAATTTTTAATTAATTATTTTTCTCTACTTTTTTGTATAGTTTCTGAAACAGATGATTTTAGTGAATTATTTTTGGTTGAAATTTGGTATTTCCCAAAGTTAAATTACTAAAATTAATTTGAATGAGTTTTTCAAACCAGAATTAATTATTGCATTAGTTGCACTTATGTCCACATTTAAGTTGCATTATTTTTCATATAATTCCTTAGGATTGGATATGTAATTAATTTTATGATATTGGATGTCATAAGTTGAGCATTATTACTTGGAGTAATTACATGCTTGTTGTGTTAATTGGATTAACATGGATGGTCACAAAGCTCAATAGACTTTATAGATGGTTTATTTACTTTTGTTGGGTTGGGGCCTGCGTGCCTCTTATTTTCCTTATCTCATCGGATTTAGCTTGAATTGTAAAGACTTATTTTCTCTCTATTAATGTACTCCCCCAACATTTGATTGGGGTTTCCTTTAAGTTGTAATGAGAGTAGAATAGGTAGAGAGGATTTTTTTTTTTTTTTTGAAACGTAAAGAGCATGTCCATGATGGAGGCCCATGGAGGAGGTCATGGGGTTGACCCACGGAGATCCATGGAGAAGAGGCCCGAAGGACAAAGACCATGATGCAAATGGAGGAAATAAAGAAGTGTTACAAGGCCCATATTGTTGATGGGTTAAAAGCTTGTAATAGTATAAGTCCACCCTTAGACTGACCATTGATCCACTGTGGGGTTAGTGGGTAACATAGGTTTTTTAGCTTGTGATCATCCAACATGGGCGTGGTAGGTTCTTTATTTTGCATGCGATGCGTTTCTTTAAATGCTTTAATAGTTGGATTATTGAGCATGCATATTATTAATGTGTGATAAGGTCTCGGTCATTATCAAATGAACTCTCACTTGGTTGGACCAAGTTAAAATATTAGACCTTAATAAATGGAAATTAACAAATGATTGTTTTTCCATGCCTTCCATCCACAATAATGTAGTGAGGAAGCTCATTTCACCCATGTATGGTCTCATGAGTCATGGCACGCATGGACTGAAATAAAGCTGCAATATTATTGTGAACAAAGTCAATACGCTTCTATTCCTTGTCTCACGAGTCGTGGGGGCACTAGGTTGCGCTATGATTTGGTTGATGGGTCAGGTCTAACGTCAAGTAACGTGATTCGCTTGGAGTCCTCGGAATCACGCGAAAACGGCGAGGCAAAATATCCTGAGGATCTCATTGGATGAGAATGGTATTGGATACCTCCTACAAAGTTATTTCCATGTGAATCGTAAAAGCGGGACATGGAGAATTTCGCTTGTGGACCCCAAGCCCACTAGGAAGGTTTCCCGACACCCCATTTTTTAGAGTGATGGGCTTTCGTAAAATAGTGGGAGGGTTAATGACTGAAGTCCAAGTCCTTAACTTGCGTTAAAATATTATAATCGTTTGCTGATTTTCTGCTTTTACATTTTATGTAGATAATGTCTAAGAAGCCATTGACTGTGATAATGGATAACAATAAGTTTAATGGAATAAATTATACTGACTGGATGCGAAATCTGAGGATAGTCCTAGATTATGAGAACCAAGGGTACATCTTCCTCAGACATTGCCAGATGGGTCCTCATCTGAAGAGCGTGAGACGTACGAAAGATGACATGCTGACCACCACAAAGTCCGAAGTATCATACTGGCTTGCATGTCTAATGATGTGTAGAAGCAGTATGATAGGTTGGACGATGTCGCCTCAATTCTGCAACGCATAAAAGAGGTTTATGCGATTCGAGATAGGCATACTAGGTATGTTGCCACTAAAGAGTTCTTTAGAGCCAAGATGACTAAAGGGTCCTCTGTGTAAGAGCATGGGGTCAAGATGCTATCCCTAATGGAAAAGTTCAAGGACCTAAAAGTTGGGCTTGAGAATGACACGTACGTTGATGTGATCCTTCAGTCACTTCCTCCGTCCTTCGATCCATTCATTGTCAACTTCAATATGAACGGGCTTGAGAAGTCTATCAATGAGTTGATGAATATGCTGGTACAATACGAGGCTACGATTAAGAAATATGCGCCGTCGGTATTGATAGGGGAGGCTTCAACCTCTAAGGCAAAAGGCAAGAGGGCCGGACGCTGGAAAAGAAAGAAGGGTAAGGCAATGGTGAAAACTGTCGTTGTAGCAAAAGACGCTAAGAGCCCTCCCGTTGCTCCAGTGGGAATGGGCAAGGGAAAGAAGAGGATGGGTACTCAGCAGCAGTCGAGGGTAAATGATATCGATGCCCATTGCCGTGAGAAAGGCCATTAGAAGAGGGATTGTCCCAATCTATCTTCCGATCTAGGTATGTTTGTTGTTGAGGTTAACATGCTTAATAATTCTGCATCATGGGTATTGGATACCGGTTGTGGTGCTCACATATGCAATGATTTGCAGGTGCTACAAAGAAGCAGAAAGCTAAGTAAAGATGAAGTGGTTCTTAGGTTTGGCGATGGCAAGGCTGTCGCATCTGAAGTTGTAGGAATCATCAACTTAGTTGTTAGTGATCGTGTTAGGCTAGAATTAAAGGATTGTTATTTTGTACCTAGCATGATAAAAAATATCATTTCCATTCCGTTGTTAGACAATGCTGGTTTTGAGTTTTTTATTAAGAAAAATTGCTTTTATTTGATGAAAGATGGTTCTTCTCATCTACTGGGTAAGTTAAATAAAGGTCTTCACATTCTACAAAGGTCTGATTGGATCATGATTGCTAAAGAAAACATAAGTTAGAAAATCTTGAAAATGCACAGATTTGGCATGCAAGGCTATGACACATCTCTCAAGATAGGATGAAGAGGTTGGTGGACTCAAAGAGTCTAGAAATAGACGATTTGGATAACCTACCAGCCTGTGAATCCTATTTGAAAGGGAAGATGACTAGGAAGGCCTTTGTTGGACAAAGTAAACTTGCCAATGGTTTATTGGATTTGATCCATACAATGTCTATGGACCACTGAATACTCAGGGCCGAGGTGGGTTCTCCTATTTCATATCATTTACCGATGATCATTCGCAGTACAATTATGTTTACTTAATAAGGTACAAGTCTGAGGCCTTTGTGAGGTTCAAAGAATTCAGGCTTGAACTTGAGAACTAAACTGGACGCAAAATTAAAATCCTTTGGTCAGACTAAGGTGGAGAGTATCTAAATGGTGAACTCATAGATTATTTAAAAGAAAACGATATAGTCTCTCCAGTAGCCACCTCCTGACACGCCTCAGCTAAATGGCGTGGCTGAAAGGAGGAATCAGACTCTGTTAGACATGATCCGGTCCATGATGAGTTTTACCGAACTGCCATTGTCTTTCTGGGGTTATGCGCTTAAGACGGCGGCTAGGTTATTAAACATAGCGCCATCCAAGACAGTGGCCCAAATGCCATATCAGATATGGCACGGCAAGCCTGCTTCGTACAAGTACTTGAGAGTGTGGGGTAGCCCTGCATACGTCAAGAGACTAGTGGGAGACAAGCTGGATTCGAGGTCTAGTTTGTGCAGGTTCATAGGTTATCCGAAAGAAACTGTAAGGTATTATTTTTATGACATCTCCGAGCAAAAGGTATTTGTCTCAAGGAATGCAGTGTTCTTGGAAAGAGGTTTTCCAACGGATACCCGACGTGATGAATTGCTCTTTGAGGAATCAAGTAAGGAACCTCAGTCAAATGCAGGGACATCATCTCCGCCTACTGTTTCCACTGATAATGTTCCTATTCTCCGTAGGTCAGCTAGAGTGCCATAGCCTCTTAAGAGGTATGCTTTTTTAGGCGTGACCAGTCAGTAGGACAATGATCCTAAGACTTACGGAGAAGCGATGTTGGACATCGATTCGGGAAAGTGGCTTGAAGCCATGAAATCCAAAATGGACTCCATGAGCTCAAACCAAGTCTGGACGTTAGTGGACTGACCTAAGGGCGTTAAACCCGTTGGGTGTAAATGGGTCTATAAACGTAAGATTGGAGCTGATGGGGAGGTGACAACCTTCAAGGCCAACATTGTGGCGAAAGGATATACTCAACGACCTAGGGTCGATTTTGAGGAAACTTTTTTACCCGTAGCCATGGCCAAGTCCATATGGATTATGGTTGCCATAGCAGCATGGTATGACTATGAAATATGGCAGACGAATGTGAAAACGGCTTTTCCTTAACCGTTTCATTGAGGAAGAGATCTATATGGATCAGCCAGAGGGATTCACGGTAGTAGGAGAAGAGCAGAAGGTCTGCCATCTCTAAAGATCCATCTATGGCTTAAAGCAAGCTTCCCGAAGCTAGAACATACATTTTGATTAAGTCATAGGGGGCTATGATTTCGTTAAGAATGACTTTGACCCTTGTGTATACAAGAAGGTTAGTAGGAGCTAAGTTGTGTTCCTAGTACTTTATGTGGATGACATTTTGCTCATTGGAAATGATATCAAAATGTTGGGGGACACTAAAGCATGGTTATCCACTCAATTCTCCATAAAGGATTTGGGTGAGGCTTCCTACATCCTTAGGATCAAAATCTTTAGGGATAGATCTAAAAGGATATTAGAAATGACCCAAAACTCGTATGTTGAGAAAGTCTTGAAAAGGTTCAAGATGGAACACTCCAAATAAGGATTCCTTTCGATGAGACATGGGGTTATGCTGTCCAAGAAGCAGTCTCCTAAGACTGACAAGGAACTTAAAAAGATGTTGGACATCCCCTATGCATCAGCCGTAGGCAGCATCCAGTATGTTGCGCAGTACACTAGGCCTAACATCGCTTACGCTTTGAGTGTAACGAGCAGATATCAGGCGTGTGCTGGAGAAGTGCACTGAACTGCAGTAAAGACCATACTTAAGTATCTGAGAAGGACTAAAGATGTGTGCTTGGGCTACGGCAGTGGAGAGTTAATACTGGAAGGCTTTAGCGATGCTGGCTTCCAGTCGGATGATGATGATGTAAAATCACAGTCGAGATTTGTATTCAAGCTTAACGGTGGTGTGGTGGCTTGGAAGAGTTCCAAGTAGGATACCACGGTTGATTCCACCATGGAAGCTGAGTACATAGCGGCTTCAGAAATGGCTAAGGAGGCAATTTGGATGAAAAACTACATCCAAGAATTGGGTGTGGTACCTAGCATTGCCGAGCCAGTAGTTATCTTATGTGATAACAACGGGGCTATAGAGCAAGCAAAGGAACCGAGATCTCATCACTGATCCAAATATATTCTTAGACGATACCATCTGCTCCGAGAGATAGTGGGAAGAGATGACATTTGGATGGACCGAGTCAACTCAGCAGAAAATACAGCAAATCCGCTGACAAAGCCCGTGTCACAAATCGCTCATGCACAACATCTTGGAAGATGGGCTTGAGGCAAATGAGTGATTAGCTTTAGGTCAAGTGGGAAAGTGTTAGAATAGGTGATCAGAAAGCCAATCGGATTGGGCTTATGTAAACTATTTCTGACAATTTTGATATAATATAATATTTGTCTTTGAATAAAGGTAATATTCATACTAATGACTTGATTCTTTGTTGGGTTTACTTATTGTGTTAATACTTCACTGCACGACAAAGCGCACAGACCAAACGAGCAAGTCCAAGGGGTTGGGTTGAACATTGGATGGTGGCCATGAAACCAATCTCTATGGACTGGTCTGGAAAGTTCCAAGTCGAGGACCTCGAGATAGGGCGTCGAGTGTCCTATAGAGGCTTGTACTAAATACTGCAGCCATGTTTTGTCAGCAGGAGACGTAGGTCGTCCATGCAGTTTTAGTGGCTTAGTTGGCAAGGTAGTCGACTGACTGAACTGACTCACGGGAATCGTCATATGGAAGCCTCCTAAGGCTTGGTCGGTATGACTGGGAATCGTCATATGGAACCATGGTAGTCACATGCACATGATGGATGTAGCTTAGATCTGGCGAACAATATATGTGTTGAAAGATATGGATGTTATAAGCCTTATCTAGTGTAGTCAGAATGTGTAGTGAGGACGATGTGTTCCAAGAAAGAATCCATCCTCTGTCAATATCGTGATAATAGGATCTTCCATACGCTCTTAGACACGTTTCCCTAAAAATCTGTGGCCAAAGTGACTGAATAAGTGGGATAGGTTTCCACGTGATAATTCAGTAGGGCAAATGGGTAGTCTCGAGCTATTAAGTATAGATGCCTAGTCCAGGATGGGAACCGACGCCCAATTCCATGCCCTAGACTAAGGCTGGGAGACGGTTGATGGAAGGTCCTTATCCGTATGAATTTGGTTGCCGAAACGTTCATCCATATTCACTTAGTCTCTAGTGCCATGGACTGTTGCTAGACGGCCACCCATGGTAACAGGTTATTTCTGCTTATGGGATATTTAGAAATAATTAATTAAATTAGATTTAATTAATTGTGTTGGGAACACGCCCAAGTCTAGTTGAAGGTGAACCTAAAGAGTCACACCCTACCACTATATTGGGATGGAGTTAATTTGGAATTAACTCCAGAAGAGTCGGATTAATTTAATTGGATTAATTAAAATTCTTAGTTGGACATTAAAATTAATTAGATTAATTTTATTGGGCTTGGTCCAATTTATGAATTGGATTCATTAATTAATGGATGGTTAAAAGGAGCTTGGATCTCTTAATTGGATTAAGGGATTTTAATGTTGGACTATAAAATAAACTAGATTTAATAAAATTCCATTTGACATGGGCTTGGTTTAAATTTATTTAATCAAACTCGGTCCATTAAAATACAAGCCCAAGATCTTGGTTGGACCATGGCTAGCTTTAGGAGGAGCCGAACCCCTCCTTGGAGTGTGTGTGGTCAAGTTTGGTGCCTAGGGTGCACCAAACATGGTCATAAGGTGGCTTAGAGGTGGTTTTTAGGTGTAGGAGTCTTGCTAGGTCATGACTCCTTGCTATACTATGACTAGGTTATATATATAGCTCTAAAAAACTCTAACCCTAACCCTAATAGCTGCTGCACTTGCACCCACGAAAATTCACTCTCACCCTCTCCAAAAACTCTCTTCAGACCTTAGAGATCGAAAGAGAATTCAAGAACCAAACGTTAATCAATAGCGTTTTTTGTTCTTGCACTTTAGTGGTGTTTTTCTAGCACATCACCACATCGTCTTAGTGGTGGTGTGCTAATCTTTAGAGGATCTCCAGATCGAGATCTTGGATCAAGAAGACCAACAGAATCAACGCTTGAAGCCAAACTAGAATTCAACAGTAATGTTCTAATTTTGCATTTATATTGTTCTATTCTTGTTTTTTTTTTATTCATGGCCTATGTATTTATAATATTACACCGAACGCCTGAGAAAAGATCAAGGGAACACCTCTTGATCGGATGTTTGTTTTCTTTAATTCTTGAATTTCTCGATTTTTTCACTTCCGCCGCGCTTCTCGGGCCGATCCATTGCCTTCACGAGGAGAGGCTCTTGAGCCATTTCGGTTTAAGCCCTCGAGTTGAACCCCTACGAGAATTGTTGGGTATCTCTGTCATGCTTTTTGTGTATTTCTTAGTGTGTTCTTTGAATTATTGTCTGAGTGGGTTTTTTCTTTTGCAGATGACATCATATTCAGCAAGCTTCTTAGAGAGGAACATTGTGCTGCTACCACGCCTCCAAATACCAGGTCTTCTTTGGGGGCCTCTTCCTTTGGAGATAAGAGAGAAAAACGCTCTGTTGCTGCCCAGTATGGGTCATCTTCAAAGAGACCGAGGCCGAGTTCTTCTGCAACCCCTCCTCCTCCTCCTTCTCCTCTCAAGGACTATGGGGGAGGATCCTCCCATTCTCTTCCTCTCCAACTGTGGCAGTATGATCATTTGATGTTGGATTCTGAAGGGGAAGCGGCCTCTTTTCGAGCTACTGACATTCTAAAGGGTGCTGCCACTTCCTTGAATAGATGCCTCTTGTCCTCGGAATCTCGCGAGGATTTGGACAGGATGCTGTCCCTGGTGCTTGCCAAGGTATGTTTCCATACTTGGTCTTTTTCTTACTCTTCATTTCAATTGTGCCTGTGATTTCCCTGTTTTGTTCCAGGCTGTGACTTTAAGAGGGGAGCTTTTGTCGTGTCTTGCCAGTGAGTCTGGAGAGTCCTAGAGACGGAGGTTAGGGGAGTAGGTAGAGCATTTGCAAATGGAGGTGACCGGTCTTCGGGCATCGAAGAAGGAGGCTGAAGCCAGGTACCAGCAGGTAGAGAAGGAAGTTAAGACACTTCAGAGGGAGATAGATGTCATGAAAGAGGACCATGCTGAGGAAATCCAAACGCTGGGGGACCAGGTCCGTAAGGACTTCCCCGATACTAAGGAAGAGAGGAACTATTTTGATGCGTATTGGGCAAGTCGCGTCTCTGAGTTCAAGAAGTTCGAGGACTAAAAAAAAGAGGTAGCTTTGGTGGCTGGGCCTTATCTTCGCTTTGCTTTTGATTCCTGCCACCAGCAGTTCCTTACTTATGGCTACCCTTCTGCTGGTGAAGATGCTGCCTTCATGAATTTTGACCTGGTGTAGGATACAGCCCCAGACCCTTTTGGTCAAGCTATCTCAGTTATTGGATCTCCTCACATGGATTCAGGTATTGATTTTTTATGTCTCACTATTCTGTCTTTAATTGTTTTGTGGTCTCTAATTATGACCTGGGTATGTACTTTTCAGAAGAGGATTTGGACAAATCCTAGAGTCAGTGGAAGCGGAGGTGAGTGGTGATACTGACTAGGTCCTTGGGGCCGTACTTGGAGAAGGGGCTTCTGAGGGGATCTTGCCTGCGCAGATGGAGGAAGATGTTCCAGGTCCCCCGAAAAGGCTGAGGCCAAGCATGTTCCCCCTCCCTAGGAGGAGGTGGCTGAAGATGCCTAGGAAAAGGCCCCGTTTATGGGGTAATCCGACTTCATATGTATCTGTCTTATGAACAATCTCTTTTAATTCCTGCTTCTTTTCCCTCACTTGGAGTGAGGATGAGACGATTTATTTTTCTGCCTCATACTTCTTTGCTTGTTCTTGGATTTAGTATTTCCCGCTCTTTTTTCGCTATATTTGTCTTCTTGTTGCATGTATTAGTATGCATATTATAGAATAACAAGAAAAAATTTATTAGGAATGACCATTCAGTCTTTCGTAAGCGTTGTGGCCTGGGTGTAGAATAGGAAGTCTCCCATTTTTAAGGAATGTCTGGTTTTTGTTTGTTCAGGGCTTATTCCTTGTGGGAGTGTTCTTTATAGAAAGACGAGCATTTGCTAATCTTAGAAGAGGCGTCTTTGGTTTAGGACATTATATGAGATTCGGGGACGCCTTAGGCTTAGGACCTGTTCGATTGAAGTCCTTAGTCTATGACGTATATTTAGATACAACGGATGTCCTAGGTTTAGGACACTTATGGGGGATCAGCAGATGTCCTAGGCTTAGGAATGACCATTCAGTCTTTCGTAAGCGCTGTGGCCTGGGTGTAGAATAGGAAGTCTCCCGTTTTTAAGGGATGTCTGGTTTTTGTTTGTTCAGGGATTATTCCTTGTGGGAGTGTTCTTTATAGATAGGCGAGCATTTGCTAATCTTAGAAGAGGCTTCTTTGGTTTAGGACATTATATGAGATTCGGGGACGCCTTAGGCTTAGGACCTGTTCGATTGAAGTCCTTAGTCTAGGATGTATATTTAGATACGTCGAATGTCTTAGGTTTAGGACACTTATGGGGGATCAACAGATGTCCTACGCTTAGGACACGTTTGAGAGGTTCATGACCTAGGACGTTGTCGACGGTGAGAGGAAGTCCTAGGTTCAAGACCTCCTTATTGGTTGACAGGTTGTCACGTGTTAGAGACCTGGTTAGGACGAGGCCTAAGACTAGGAGTAAAATCTCCTTAGATTGTGTATGTTCCAGGGTCTGCTTAGGGAACGTCCATCTGCATCCTCTAGCATATAGGCTTCATTTTTTATTATCTTGGATAATTTGTAAGGACCTTCCCGTTTGGGATCGAGCTTCCCTATTGGTTTCAGGGTGTCTACCTTTCGCAATACCAGGTCTCCCACTTAAAAATGACGGATTTTCACTCTCCTTTGTGGGCGTTTTATCATCGTGCTCTTATATTTGTACGTTCGGAATAAGGTTATCTCTCGTAGTTCATCTACAAGGTCAAGGTGCTCTTTTAGGAGCTAGGAATTGCTTTCTTCATTGAAATGCATTATTTTGTGCAAAGGTATTCCCAATTCGACTCGGATGAGTGCCTTTGTTCCATTTACTAGGGAAAAAGGGCTTCCCCCTGTGGAACCTCTAGGGGTGGTCCTATATGACCATAGAACACTCGTTAATTCTTTAACCCAATTACCTCCTGTCCTGTCTATCCTTTTCTTGATGCATTGCACTAGGATACGATTAGTAACCTCGACTTAACCGTTAGCCTGGGGATGAGATACTGAGGTGAACCTTCGAATTATGTGTAGCCCTGCACACTAATTTTGTATCATTCATCCTTGGAATTGTCGGCCATTGTCGGATATTATTTCTCGGGGCAGTCCGAAGCAACATATGATGTTCTTCCATATGAACTTCATAACTTCCCCTTCAGTGATACGGGCCAGAGGTTCTGCCTCTACCTATTTTATGAAGTAGTCGATGGCAACTAGGTGGAATTTTCTTTGCCCAGTCGTAAGTGGGAATGGTCCCACTATGTCCATCCCCCATTGATAGAAAAGACACGGTGATAGCATGGCATTGAGGGGTTCGGCAGGTTAGTGTATGAGGGTGGCATGCTTTTGACATTTTGCACATTTGTTCACCAACCGTTGTGCATCTTGTTTCATAGTGGGCCAGAAATACCCAGCTCGTAATGCTTTGTTGGCTACTATCCGAGTCTCGACGTGGGATCCACAACATCCATCGTGTATCCTAATCTTCTGATGTCCAATTGCTGAGTTAGGATCCGAGCCCTTTCTTCATAAGGGAAGGAAAGATATATCATATTCGTGTCAAGAAAGTCAATACCACGGTCGGCTACAGTTAGTGAGAAGCCACGTACATCCTCGTTGTGATTGTGCAATCATCGCCTACTTGCTCAGATCTGACAGCAACAAGTCGGATTGTAAAGGCTTCTGGGTATGTATTTCATGTTGCGCTGAGAGCAGGCTTCGCTGTGTCACGTCATATACTTGTTCATCTTACTCATAAGGTCTATGAGGTATATCTTTGTATCAAGATCCAGTAACATCACTTAGTGACTGGTATTAGCGGATGGTGGGCGTCCGCCATTCGTTGTCGTTTAAATGGTAATGATCTGATATTGATATTATTGAAGGGATGTACTGTACGCTCGAGGCCAGAGTTTATGGTTTGGGTAATGTGCACGGCAAGATTTATCTACTAATTGGCATCTTGGATGAATGCCCGTTCATCGCAAATCCCTTTTTGATGTGTCTGCGGCGCAATCGAGGGTTGATCTGGTTCGTAAATAGTAGGAGAAAATTTGGGTTTCTAGACTTATGTTCTGAACATACATTCTTCCTGCGAAGGAGAAAATTATTGGCGTTGTCAGCTCAAGGAATTGCATTTTATGAGAATAATTGCTTAAACTTAGTCGGCAAGGGTATGTAGAATTGTCACACATCCAGAAAATCTATTGTCTTATCCGTCTAGCTTCGTACGATCTAAACCTGGAAAATCGGCTAGCACGGCACGTAGGTTACACTGTACCGGTCACAATTATTCGGGGAGCTATATGTTCCAAATGATATATTCAATCTGTTTTTATCTATCTAAGTTTCGTTGAAGATCATAGTAGGCCAGGAGTAAGAAGGCCGCTAACGTTAAGGGCCAATCCCTAATAGTACCCTTATCGTTAACAGAAAGGGCGTTTCGTATTCGCCTTCGTTGACTATTATGGATAGCTCGGGTTGCATGTATCTCGGGTCTGAATGGGTTCCAAATTTAGGTATATATGGCAAATCTCATTTAACATTACACCCTTAATGATTTCAAATTCTCGAGACTTCTTGAGGTGTGAGAGGATACATTTACGCACATCCTGTTTCATGCGCTCAGACTTCGACGCTTAGGTTGGTAAACCGCTGATGGAAAGGAGAGATTGTCCTATCCCAGTGTCCACTAAGACTCACTAAACGAGAGAGTACATATAGAGAAATTAATATTCAGGTAAACTTTTTTACTGGTGCTCGAAGAGTGGTAATTATCCTTAGTCAATCTTATTACTTATTCGATATTACATTCAAATGTGATCAGACTCAAGCGGCCTGGGCCTTAAATTGGTCACCGTTTAAATTCACATGTTACAATTATCGAGATTGTCCGCCAGCCATCTTAGCTCATATGTGCTGACCTAAATCTTGTGTTATTCAAATTTTGCTCCCTATATTGTAGAGGATTACAGGTATCAGAACCTATTTGCCCCTAACTTGTTTGAACAGGATTCGAGAAACGGGAGAGTGTTGGAGATTCTTCTTCTATCTCCCAATTCGATGTTATTAGTATAGAAAGAGATAATTGATTAAGCATTTATTCCTATCGACATCAAGAATATTCAGTCTCCTTCCGTCGCCATGGAGATGTATACTTTACCACAAATCTGTCTTTCACAAATAAGGTTGGGCACCCATTAGGTTTTCAATATGGACAGATTAACAGAGATTTTGGTCATGTAAGGAACAAAGAAACATCATGTATCTATTTTTTGTACTGTAAGTCTTGCAATGCACACGATCCCTCTTCCTTGTCGACGGAGATGTATCCATCCCAATTTGTGACCTTTGGTGCACGTGTTTTAGAGTGATTTTTGAGTTTCAAATCTCGAACGTTTAGTGATGTAGATTGGGGTGTGAGCGATCATAATGGTTGGGTCAGAGCACTATTTTCTTCTCGTACACACTATATGTCAAAAATCAGCCAAACTTTCACATTTGATTCTTGCAAGTAATGGTAGGACGTCTGACGGCAAGTAGAGGTGAAAGAGTGTCGCCAAGTACTGGGCTTCACGTAGCCACAAAAGGGAGTTATTGCAGGTAATGTTTTTGAGTTCCTTCAAACGCGAGTATCGAATTGGTGATTCACTGCCTAAATAGCACGTCTGATTCCTTCTCCTCTTCGAGTGTACATGATAGTAGCCTCTTTCCACCTTACTAGGTGGGTGGATTTCTTGGTCTCTCGAAAGTACAAGTGTTTCATGGCCCATTCCGTGTTCATTCAGCGGAGTAGCATTCTCATTTTGCAGTGTCAAAATCTGATTAACTGCGCGGCCAATTCCTTCCTTGCTCAGTACAATTGCTACTGATCAGTTAGGATTAAGAGTAGTGATTACTGGTCTATTGGCGGCAGATCCATATCAAGGATAGCCTTTGATCTTTGCACTTGTGTTAAGACTTTGCACGTTCGATGGGGGAGAGTTCGCTTTGGAGCGTCCTGCTACCATGATTTGCTTCTGGTATCTGTTGAAAACGCACTTCTCGCCCCAGTAGGTTATTTTGATTATTCATCGATAAGAGCTTACTTCGTTTTTTTGAGGGTATACTCTTGTATCGCATTCTCCATGGTTATAAGTGGCAGTGCTAGATGCCTGTCACCATTCCCTGGGCATCATGGTTCCTCTACGTTTTAGCTCACCTGATGGAGGCTTTGGTAAAGTGAATCGAGCCATATCTCTTCTAAGAGTATGTTGTAACCACACAATGGTCTTGAGGTTAGGATCATTCGTGCAATTTCCAAAGAAAGCTCGAAATTAAGATGTTCTCCATATTTTTTACAGTGCACTAAGTAAAATATCGGCAACACTATTCATTGATTACCATCCACAATATTCTTTTAGTTCTCATCCTTGAATCTGGAAGGTTGAAAGGATAATATCAAGTAATTTGGGTGACTTTACATAGTCGTTTGATAGGTAGCTCTGCGTTTTTTTCAGCCCAAAGGGCACGCTACAAGATACCGAATGTTCCATCCCGAGTTGTTTGGAGTCATAGTTGACACTAATATCCTTAATCTAATTTTAAGTGGTCTATCTCTTGATTATGATAATTCGATTCTTGTTGTCTGTCATATCATCCATCAATGCTTAATATACTAAGCTAATTCTGCGCAAATATCATTCTCACCGAGATGCAAAGTTTTAAGACACACTCATTCTGTTGAATTATGTTCCATTCCATCAATCTTCAATATCTGTCGGAGGCTCCTGAAGAGTGAATTGTTAGCGATATATATCTACATATCTAGTTGTGAGACTGTACGAGCAGTCAAAATCCAAGTGAAACGCATAGGGTGGATGAGACTGCAGAAAGGCGAACAATCATGCCTTTAACCTTTAAATTTATTTGTTTTCTTCTCTTCTGGTATTTGACATCACTGTGGTCAGGTGTGCATAAGGCTTTTGACGCATAGAATTTTCTATCCGTCTCCAGCTACTGTGGCGGACCTGAATTTCACTATACAGGCAGCGCCGTTCCTCAATTCAAGCGCTGCGTGTTAATTTAATACTGAATAGATTATAGCAAGCCGAATAAACGCTGCAGGCAACAATCAACATAAGCATAAAGAACATGCACAACAATTACAGGATATATTCCCAAATGGCATTAATCAACCATGCACAAATATCAAAGGAAAGGCACTCAGTGCTTGCACAACACTCAACGTGCAACTCTGATGCTACAGATAATCAATATAAAGTAAGACTATGTATGTAGAATTTAGGTCCCAAAATCTATTCACAAGTACTCTCAATCCACTGCTTTTCACGAGGCTGGTTTTCGTGGGTGCAAGTAAGAAACACCAATTGGACGCTGACTATGATCGATGACATTGAGCATACTCCTTGCTCATAGATGGGTGTGTCCCCGGAACAGTTACCCGGGATATGCACACAGTCTTACACACAACTTCATAAGTCTCCTCTCAGTATAGCGCATTCGTTGAATTTTCGCTCCTTTGCTGTTCCTTCAGGTGTCTCACGTAAGCGTACTATGGCTTGGCAGCTTTTTTCCTGTACTCCTTAGTCCGAGCTCCCGCAGCGGGCTTGGCTGACATGGCACTCAAGGGTCTCGTACCAAGGTTCTTGTAGGTGGTATGTGGATGGGCCACACCGGAGAGCTTCAGTCCGAGCGATATCTTGCAGAGGAGTTCATTGCGCACCACGGTCATATCTTGGCGGTTCCTTCGAAGGAAGTCTGCACACTTGACTTTTTTTCAGTCATCTATGGATCCTAATTTTTCGTAACCTTCCCCGGATCAAACCAGGTTGTAAGCTCGAGGGTGAGGAGTTCTCGCTTAATGGGCGGCTGGGATTGGACCACTGCGTTGCAGCACGGCGAGACACCGGTTTCCTTGTCTTTTGTCTGGCTTCCGAACTAGGTACTGGATCCTTCCCCTGTTCATTCGAAGTCCTCGTTTCCAGAGGGGATTTCTTTGCCGTCCAATGTCTCTTTCTTCCTCTTTTGGATGGCTTTCAACATAGCATTTGTGGTGCCTGCAAAGGTATCGGACTGGGTTTTCATCCACTCCTCCGATCAAAACTTGGAGAACTCCACAGTATCCTTCGAGAGTGATACGTGGATATGATAGCTGGAAAGCGTTAAGCGTTGGTCATATAGGATAAACATTATACGCCGTGGATGGGAATAGTGTCTGTAGACCCACCTAATAACCAATAGCAACTACTTGAATGGCAATCGTCACACGCATGTCTTCACGTAAAGGTGTATGTCTCTTGCAGCACGTTTAAGGGGGGCAGCGGAGTGACTATGTGGCCCACACTCCTGCTCTGCACCATGAACTACCCCAAGTGCTTCCATAACGGAGCAAGACATATAAGTGAAGTGTCTACCCGCCCTAAAAAAGGGGGTCTAGCAAGAGCACATGCACTCCCATAAGTAAGTAGGATCTTCCAGTCGCGTCACTCGCCCCTGTGCAAAGAGTTATGTGTGTTGGCTGAGAGAAACTCCTTTGCGTCACTGGAGTCTAATAAAGACACCCTCTTAATTTCATAGTTGTCTGGCACACGAACAAAGCTTTTGATGTACTATGACCAGACGCGTTTCGCGTCGTATCCTCTTTGTAAAAATCATTGGGCCCGCGTCAGAACACTCTCGTCATGTAAGACAGGGCGTCGTCTGGTCTGCAGGCTCCACCTTCTATCAAATAGTATGTCTACTTCAGCGTCTCCAGAAGAACTCATCTCGCACTTCAAATATGACCAAGTGTCTATTCCGTTCGTACTGGGCTTCGCTACTCCAGAGTGTGTTTACGCTTCTTACCTATCTGCGACTCCGGCAATCGGTCTACAACTATGATGCATCATAGGATTTTCATCTGCTAATGTTTCCTCATACAAAACTCCTTCTGCCCGAAGCGAACCAAGTGGAGCCGTGACGTTGAAGTTTGCTGATTCCCATGCGCCTTCCCATGGCAGGCAGTTCAAGTTTCGACCTTTCCGAGGTCTCATTTCGCGTCGTATTCTGTATTAGTAGTGCCCCAGCAGAATGACGTGTTTCGGAGCTGAGCGGAATCCGTCTCGAGAGGACTTCTATAGTTAATGTTTGACAATTCTTATCCTTCTGTTAGCTTTTCGCTATCACGGTCACGCGGAGCCACACCCGAGGTCAGGCTCTGGGTTTCTTCACCAGCACATCTGAGAGCACTTTCCACCGTCTTCTGAACTAGATACTCATGGGGCGTCATCTATAGTCCTCTTGGTTGGTATTACAATCATTTTGGATATAGTTTCGATGTTTTTTAACGAAAGTGTACTCTCAGTTCTTCAAACGCTCAGCTGACTCTTTCAAGTTCTGTGTGTCCAACGCACGGATCTAGACTTATGGATTAATCGAAAGTTATCAAACACTTAAACTGGATTGGACGTTCGGCGAGTTGCTAGCGAAAGTCCGATCTTTATAGTCTTCTTCGAGTGGACGTCCTGGATCTTAGGACACAGACCTGTCAACCTTCATACGAACTCATGATCTGCTAGGAATACGTCTTCTCCACGCGGTTTTGGAGAACGGACAGCTAGGGGCGATGTCAGTACATACCACCTCTCCCGTATCGGCTCATCTCCGTGCTATTGCCACACGTCTGTAAGGAACTTGGTCGTATTCTGGCTGTAGTAAAACTTTCAGTCTCCGGGTTCCCATCATGTTAAATTGTCTTTGAAATATGTGCCTTGTCGCCCTAAGGACTTTTACGTTTAATAAGACGCGGGAGCCATCTTCATCCTTTGTGTTCTATTCTTCCTCAGTATATACTATTTTCTCGGGAATCACCTCTACAGTCTATTCTTGTCCTAGTATACATTTTAAAGTAAGCGAACTCAATGGCCTGGGGCGCATAGTTCTCTCACCACATGAGTTTAAATTTTTCGGCAAGAATGGCGGCGCTCAATTCAAGTCGCAATAAGGCATAGTATCTGAGAGAGAATATATAGGGGTATCTAAGCGATATTTCTTTGTCAAAGGGAACTTGAACCATAGTCCAGCCGATATGCCAAAGGCTCATCAAATCCTTCGATCACCATTAGGAAACCACAACACGAAAATTTGGTTGTTAAGTCTCATCCTGGGGACACAGCTGGCTACGGTAGGAACCTCCCAGGCGGCTGTGTTTGAAAATGCTTGAAGGTAACTTCTGGATATTCGAATATGGGGAATCGGTTTGCAGGCATCACTCTATACTGCGTGGGTACTTGTGCAGTAAATACGTTATTTCCATCACACCTTTGTCTAATCGGTGGTGACAGCACTAGTACCAAGTCGCTTACATATGCTTCAACATCTTCCTCTCTCAGTCATAATATCGACGAGCTAACAGAGCCACCATTCTGCTTATGGTGCTTCTTCTTCTGGAAAGCGCGCTGAGATAGTGTTGTCAGTTGTAGGGGGATAGCATACAATCGATCAACAAATTCCTCTACTACACCGAATCTCCCTCCTTCGAGGTCATAAGCCGGGTGTAAAGCTATAAAGCGAACACGCGTTAGTTGGTGCGGCCCGGGTAAAGTAGTGACAAGACCTTGCGACCACTATGCCACTCCATTATGTCGTCGCGATATAACTAATACACTGGTCAGGCCAATATCTGTGTTGGAACCATGCAACCAGCTCACATTGAGCCTCATGTTAACCATTCTCGAAATAGTACATACCAACTTCAGATAAAGCGGGCATTCTGCTGCATCCATTAGAATCCCTGAATCGAATCAAGGACAAGAAGGTAAACCACTTGACCACTGTTAAGGCAGCAGAGTCATACGTCCATCAACCATGTTTTTATCGCGGCTGTGGTATAAGCGTTGCTGAGCGACCACTCGGCAATTTGTGTTTGGGCACCTGCCGATCCCCACGAGTCTGGCACTCCTTCACACACACGGCTCTCAAAGGAAAAACAACTTTCTTTGGCCCATACTCGGCTGATGCTCGACTCGCTTTGGGACAACTTCCGCTGCTTTTGAAATACGTGTTAGCAGCATTGTTAGTAAAATAGTAAATCTTCGTACGCTCACATCACATAGATCGCCCTGGTATTTGCCAACGTGCTCTCGCATAGTCACCCACCACTTTTGGTATGGAGAATACGCTCTTTCCACAGTCTTCTGGTGTTCAATACGTGGCCTCGCATCTCTAAAGGGGGATATGTCTCCCACCTGTAGAGGATTGGGTGGATGGTTCTTCCAGCCACGGTTCAGGCCTGCGGTATCTCCGGGCTAGATCGGAGCTGGGTCAGACTCCCGGGGCTACTCGTTTATCAGTTTATTGGCACGAGGCAGAGAAGTCTGTTCTAGGACTCATGGGGGAAGTGTGTAATGGGCATTGACCAACCCAGAGAAATGCTACTGTGAACCTGATCGAAGCGACTCACACAAAGTGCCCTCACTTGATCATGATGGAACAGATGAGCATGACTCTACGAAGTCACAAAAATGTGCCTACTGGGTGAATCGGGTGCAGAAGTCACGGGGGATTTCAAACACGCCATGAAATCTTAGGATGTCCGTACTAGGTTCCTGTGCTGTGATACGAGATATGGGTTGCCTATGCTTCAGCGAGTTCTGAATGGATTTCATCGATATGGGTCAACAGTTCGTCATCCGAAACAGGGTTGTTGGACTCGTTATCAAGCAAATGGCCGGCAGGTATTGTATAGCAATTACGAAAAATATTCGCAGGCTAGTAGTGCAACTAGATTCTACCCGCTTTCTATTGGTTTGAAACATTAGTAGGGTTTCCATGACCTACTCACATCTTAAGCTCTGTGCTCCTACAAGAAATACGTTAGCACTCCGACGCCCAAGTCAGTGATCGGTTAAAGAAGAAAATAAATGCATACGTAAAAGATAATGTAAACAGCGGATGATTGCCGTTAGAGTGCTAGAATTTAATATGAGATAAAAACGAGAATCAAAATTTAAAGAACCTGAAAGAGGTTCCGATTTGAGGAAGGGACGTCATATTTATAGCGGAGAGTCCTAGGTTTGAAGAGGATTATCTAGGACTTCCGAATTTGGCGGGGGTGGTTGTATGGATAAGGGTTCGGGTCTGGAACTCTTGGATTCGGATGGTTTGTTAGGCGGGGTAAGAGTCTGAGCTGACTACGGAAGTAGGTTGGCCTAGAACCTCTTGCTTGCTGAGACAACTTGAAGCAACTGCCGACCCTGTAAACTAAATTATAGATAGGCTGCGAAAGACGAACGGTAGTTCAGCCTCAGGTTGCGAAGTGTGGACCAACACACCTGGCATCTGCCATGCAATTCGTTTCGCTCCTACCCCTGTATTTCGGCTACACTGATTTAGACATTTCTCCTCTGTTGGCTGAGTGGCTCCAACTGATGCCCCACTATACGGTTGTTTGGGGGAATGTAATTTGCTGCCACAACAAAAAACTCGTATTTTTCTTTCTAACATTAATACTGGTAAATATCCTCTTGCTCTTTGGGCCCACGCTCTTCGGAAATAATTTCTCAGTCTCGCGGCCCGTCATTTAATATATGCATATCTATCCATAGAATGCTTCACTGTCGTTCCTGTGTTCAGATGATTGTCATGTATGGTAATTTCAAACAATATCATCTTCAACTAGTAAATAATAAACAAACTAAACTACCAGATTCCATATTATAGAATTTCCAAATATAGAGGATATACGTTTTCATTCATTGCATACTCTACAACTAAAATCTGTTATAGGGGGGAGAAGCAAATTTATATGTTTCTAAGTTCACAATGCACACAATATGAAGCGAGTCACTGAAAAGAATAAACTTCAAAATGAGAACATACTAATTTGGGTGTTATCAAGTGGGTGAGCGAGCATCGGTGTGTTCATATTTAGCGATTGAGGCGCTGCATCACCTCTAGCTATGTGATCAAATGGGCTTTATGCGATTGAACAGGATTTGAAAATGGATTCCAATAATCGCGTGTGTCTCTAGACACTCAATATTGTTGGTCGTGAGTGATTGGTTTCTTGTGAAGTCAGTCTCTGTCAAGAAGTAAAATCTAACTCGTCATTCTGATAATAGTAGGATCTTATTTTTGATAGATATATTTCTATAATTACATGTTAGCATAAAATCTAAAATAAGTTTTTATAATAATAATATAAGAAATGATAATTTTTTCACACACTTCAATATCATTAACTCATGCAAAAAACCATCTAGCTTATTCTATTTTGTAGACGTTAAAGGAGAACCTTAATAATATGCGTGATGACTTTATTGTGGATGGGTCTCGAGTTATTATGGACAAGTAAGACTCGGCACGGTTCACGCTTAACACAAGTAATAATCCACGTTTATTAACATCTGCTTATCCATACAAAGTATACTGCAATAACGCTTCTCGCTGGGTCGATTAAAGTATTTAGCGAATAAAAAAGGCCGTTTGGGTACTGAGAGTGAGTGAGCACGCCGCACTTCTGGTGCGCTATAAATTAGAAAGGCATTCATATGAAAAAGAACAATTAATTGCGCTTCAGGCAAAACACAATCACCAATTAAATGAGAAGAATGTAGAATCAGCTGGCTGCGTCCGTGGGGGTGCAACTTTCTTAAGTGTTCTCCCATATCAGTTTTCAGTTTGTAGTGGACAAAAAAGTCTCGATTATGTATAGCTTCGCCTAGCACATATAACTTCCCTCCAGCATCGCAATAATCACGTATCAGGGGTATCATATAACGTGAACGACATCTCCGAATTTTTATATCTTCAACTAAAATAGAATTTGGATCAAATATAAGAGTTAGTATTTGTTAATGGAATTATAACATTTGCCTCGAGAACGATTTTTCTACTCACACTATCATGCATTGCCGATATCAACTGAGCGTCTTTCTATTATCCTCGTCAACAGGATTTGGTAATCTTAAAAAAACAGTGAATGACTATTTCAAATGAAGATTACGAGACCCTTATAATAAGAAACTAATGGAGCAAAGTTAAAATGACTCGATATAGTCAATTGTATAAAACATTCCTATTTTAAACGTGTCACCAGTTTAATTTGAAGTAAAATTAACATAAAATTTACTAAATAAAAGCGTTCTTGAAAAATAGTCGAATTTATATTCATGCTCACTATAAAATATCCGAAGAGAGTTTGAATTAAAATGTTTACTAATATTATAATGTTAATAATTTTGTATGACTTAAGAACTGCACACTACTGAGAGAGAGAAGTCTCCACACATAGAGATGGGAATACATCAATCCTAATCAATTGGCATATATTAGACTGTACACAGGCGCTCACACCTTTCCCACGCATTACTCACACGCAAACTCACTCAGACCCATTCACCAACCCATAAGGACCCATAATGAACTCACGTTTATAATTTATCCACACTAATGCCATCCTAATTCATACAGTTCTATTATCACTTCACCGACTATAATTTAAAGGCATTGTTCAGCACCTTGATATCCGAGAGTATACTAATAAACAACGACACTTCCAATTGTAGCGTGGAACCCAATAGTTCACTGACACGACGCAGAGTTACGGTCGGCATCCGCATAATTTTTCTAAATTCTATACGTTTCATTTAAAATCAAGCAAATTAATATTGAACAAATATTAAAATAATATTTAAAACCCAACCCAACCTAAAACCATAATGTCGTGAAGTATTGGATTGGAACCATGGGTCATCTTCACCAATATCTAGCTAGTCGACACCACTCTGGATATTTGATATGAAAATCATTTAGCTTTTTGAGGACGCATCATACATTAATAACATGTCGATCAATATTACAGTCATATTCGGCCGGATACTGTTATCTCGGGATGGTAACTTTTCTCTGCATTTTCAAATTTTTCTCATTCACTGGTTTGTTAAGAGATATGCTCCTATTGTAGGAACCAAACTCTCTCCCACAGTGAATTTTTAGGCTTAATATAATAAAACTTATTGATAGAATATCGAACACAAACGCACCCTACAGTATACTAGACCCATCAGATGATAAGAGACTTTTAATCTTCCTTTTCGCAATTGGTATGACAATAATGCACACACATCTTGGGGCATTGGTGGAGTATGGTCACAACTCTTATATCAGGAGTTTCCATAAGGAAGAAAAAGGAGAGTATATTATTTCTCATCTCTTTTTTTTCTTTTTTTTTTTTTTACTTTTCACCTTTTTTTTGTCAATACTATCAATTTTTACTATAGCTAACTCTGCACTTATTCTTATCATAAAAAAAAAATTATTAACACCACTCCTAATAAGAACTGTCTGGACGTCAAGTTCTAATAGATTTACTACAGAATCCCCGATTGCCGTTCTATTTAGGGCATCTTAATGTTCGTGATATACCACAGACATTGAAAATCAATATAGAGTCTGGCAAGTGGCCTATATGAAAAAAGTACTTTGAAGGACCTTCATACAGGTGCTATATCTTAGAGAAGAAAATGGATGCAATATTCAATGCGATCTTTAAACAATATAAGATTGACTAGATTTTAGAATTCAAAAATGATATTTTTCTAAATCTTATTAAAATATCTCATTAAAAAATATCTCATGTGGATATTATATGATTTGTGTTTAAATTATCTAAAAAATATATAAGTATTAATAAAATTAATTATCTCAATATATAAAATGATGAAATAAATCAAATAAGCTTCATAAAATTATAAAGTTATATCGATGAAGAGTCACGACACTTGTTATTGTTCTAAAGTTATGATTGCCTTCATACTTGTGTGTGGAGATATTTTATGACGACATTTTAGAGACTTAAAAACCAACGAAGATCTTCATACTTAAGAAAGCACCATAAAAAAAAGATCTTAGGAATAATATCTATGAAAGCCTTATTGAAGGGTGTATACCCATATTTATTGCGCTAAGAGTGTGTTTGGTTGGGGTGAGAAATGGAGGAATAAGAGAATGAAAGTAAAAATGGATGTATAAGAGATAATCTTGAGTCTGGTTAGGAGGAAGAGAAGGAGATGACGTAAATCTCGAGTATATAAAATTTCTCCAAAGTTCAATTTTGTTTTCGTCCAAAATTGAGCGGAAAAGTGGAAATATAAGGCCAAAAAGACACAAAAGACACAATTTTTATTTTTATTTACTCTATTATCCATATATATCTATCTATGTATAGTTTCTCTTCAATTCTTTTCACCTTCTCGCTGATAATACCGTACATAATTGACAAAGAAAAAAAATTGCTAAAAAATTACTGCATCAAAGTCAACAATCAAGTAGACAATCTTACTAGTAATTTTTTTATTTATTTAAACTAAATAGTTTAGAATAAATGAACAATACTTATTTTGATAAATATATTTCAAAAATATTCTTATCCTTATTTGATAAATATGTTTATTAACAAGATTTTTAAATTTTTGATATACTAAAATTATATTAGTATAATATTAATTTATTTATTTTTTGATACAAAGTGACGAGAAGGATAATTCAGTAAAATTATAGAAGATAGTATTTTCTTCCCAATCTATTTTCTTTGTACCAAACAAGAGAAAGTAGTTGAGATTTACTCCCTTACAATCATACCAAACAACTTGAAGGGAAACTATTATTCTTTCCCTCTCCTCTTCGTTTCACTTTCTCTCCCCCTTTCACTTCTCTTTTTCACTCAATTGAACCAAATGAACCCTAAGTACCTAAGGTATCCAAGAGGTCTCCATACTTACCAACTATAACAGGCATCCTTCACTAAAAAAACACTACCATGTCTACTAGTTAAGGGAGTGGATCGGCCAGAAAAGCGCGAAAAATAAAAAAACTAACGATTCTAACAAACAATAAATTCCAATCAAGGTTGAACCCTTGATCCATTTTCAGACGTTCGGCATACAAGATTAAACAAAGGCCATAGAAATACAAAGAAAAATAAGAGGGAGAAAAATCAAAATAGAGATCACCTTTGTAGTTTCTCTTCGTACGATTTCTTGCATTGATTCCTTTCTGTTTCTAGCTCCGTTCACAGTGAGATCTTGATCTGGAGATCCTCCCAAAAAATGAAACACCACCACTAAAGGATCTGGAGATTTCTTACTAGCAAAATCTCCATAAAAGTGCAAAGAATCTAGAACGTTATTAATTAATGTTTGATCCTTTGTCTCTCTTTCGACATCGAAGATCTGAGAGAGTTTTTGGAGAGAAAATAAGAGAAAAATTTCACGTGGCATGTGTGTGCACTAGCTGCTGGTCGGCCTAGGTGGATTTTAGGGTTATATATGTGACTTTGTCAGATTATACAAAGAAGTCTTGACCTAGCAAGACTCCTACAACCAACTTTAGCCGATTGAGCGACTTTGTGGCTGAATTTGGTGCACTCAACTGCACAAATTCGGTCACACACACAACCAAGGAGGAGCTTGCTCTTCCTTAAGATAGTCAAGGTCTAATGGAAGTCTTGGGCTTGAATTTTAATGGACGGGGCTTGATTAATTCCCGTCTAATGGACTTTAAATCAAGTCTTGTTTAATTTATAAGCCTAACATCCTTTAATCCAATTGAAGGATCCAAGTTTTTTATTATCTCTCTTTCAATTTAAAATCGGACTAGACCCAATAAAATTCTAACCAATCCAATTAATGAAATTTCAAGTCATCCATCTAATCAACTGGTAGAAATAAATGATCTAATTATTTATTCTTTTTAAAAATTAATTTCCAAGAATTAATTCCATCCCTTTATAGTGATAGGGTGTGACTCTTTAGGCTCACCATCAACTAGGTTTGAGCATGTGTGACCAACATAATTAATTAGATCTAATTTATTTAATTTATTTCCAACTATCCCATAACCAGAAATATCCCATTTCCATGTGTAGTCGTCTTGCCACAGTCTATGGCACTAGAGTATGGTTCTACTGTCAACCGTCTTTCGACTTTAGTCTAGGGCATGGAATTGATCGTCATCGACTCTCATCCTTGACTAGGAACTGAAGGAAGCGGATCCGTCCGGAAAGCGCGGTGGAAGCACAAAAAATTAAAAAACGATAAATCTAGAGAGAATTATAGAAATTAATCCCGATCAAGGGTACACACCCTTGATCTTTTCTGGGCGTTAGGTAAATTAAAATAAAATTCAAAGGCCAAGAATACAAGAGAAAAGGCAAGGACTGAAAAATCATAAATAGCGTTTACCTTCATCATTTTCTCGTACGGCTACAAGCGTTGTCTCCTCTTCGTTTTCATTTTTGGATCCGTCCATGGTGAGATCTCGATCTTGAGACACTCCAAGAATGACTCACCACCACTAAAGGATGTGGAGATTTTCATGCTAGTAAAATCTCCACAGAAGAGATGGAGATCAAAACAATTGCACGAATTAACGTATTTTGATCTCTATTTCATTTTTCTTTGATCTCAAACACCAAAAGAAATACTTGAAGATGGAGAACATATGGGGGAGAGAGAGGCATGAAATTTTAGGAAGGAGGAGAGGCTAGTATGTATTGTGTGTGTGGCTAGAGTTTAATGAAGGTATATATATGACCTAGTCATACACATACAAGAAATCCTAACCTAGTTAGGCTCCAAAACAACCATCATAACCCTAGCCACCCTCATGCATGAAATTTGAGGCTCCAAATCAGCCAATACCCTCCAAAATTTCCTCCTTAACCTAACCAAGGTCCAACCAAGGTCTTGGGCTTATATTTAAGGGACCGAACTCGATAAGATCAAGTCCACGTCTCATGGACTAAAATTAAATCTAATTTAATCATAACCTCAATATTAAACTCCTTATCTTTCAATCTAATTAAAAGATCCAAGCCCATGCTCTCTCTTTCAATTTATAAATTTAATTATAAATTGGACCAAACCCAATAAAATTAATCAAATTAATTTTATTAGCTAACTTGAAATTTAATTAATCCAATTAATTAAATTTCAAGTCATCCATCCATTTGATTGGTCTAAATAAATGGTCCAATAATTTATTCCCTCTAAAGATTTATTTTAATCCGACTCTTCTAGAATTAATTCCAAATGAATTCCATCCCATTATAGTGGTAGGGTGTGACTTTTGAGGTTCACCCTCAGCTAGACTTTGGTGTGTGTGACCAGCACAATTAATTAACTCTAATTTAATTATTTATTTCTGATTATCCCATAACCAGATTGGCCCATTACCATGGGTGGCTGTCTAGCAGTAGCCTATGGCACTAGAGACTAAATAAATGTTGGCATGAAAATTTAGGCTCCGAATTCATACGAGTACGGTCCTACTACCAACCGTCCTAGCATTAGTGTAGGGCATGAAATTGGGTATCGGTTCCCACTCTTGACTAGACAACTATGCTTAACACTCAAAATGCGTTTACTCTACTGATCCGATCTAGAAAACCTATCCCTAGTCGATCTATTGATTTGGCCAAAGACTTTTAGAGTCTAAACCATTTTAAACTGCGTAGGACAACTTACTGTTATATACTGACAAGGGATATATCATTTCTTAGAATCCACCGTCCTCGCTACATACTCCGATTGTACTAGATATGACTTATGATGATCGTGTCACACGACACAGCCGCTACTCGCCATATCCAAGATACAGTTTTCGTATGCACGTGACTACCATGATTTCTCAAGTCAGAGGATTAAATCTCGTACTATCAAAATCGGCAATCCCAGTCATACCGACCAAGCCTTAAGAGGCTTCCATATAACAATTTCCATGAGTCACTTCAGTCAGTTGACTACGTTTCCAGCTAACACTAAAACTGCACAGACGACCTATGTCTCCTGCCGATGAAACACAGCTGCAGTACTTTTGTGCATGTCTCCATAGGACTCTCGAGGTCCTTGACTTGGAACGTTTTAGATCAAACATCAGGAATTGGTTTCATAGGTGTCAAACCTATGCACAACCCAACTCCATGAGTTTAACTTTTCTGTCCATGGGCATTTCATTGTAACATGGAAAATCTCGTTCAATATCAGTGGTAAGCATAACGAAACATATTGCTATCTTGATGAATTCTTACCCTATTCATCAATCTAATATTATTTAATAAAGATTGTCGAATGGAATACAACCAATTCAATTGGCTTTCGATCACCCATTCCAACAATCTCCTACTTGACCATTAAACCAATTACCCATGTTACTCAAAACCTTCTAAGCATGAGCAATCTACGATACAATCTCGATTTTGCGAATCTTGTGATGAGATCTCGGGCCCATATGGCTCTCACCTTAGCTTTATCATTCGCCTCCAAGGCTAGAAGAACTAGGTACACACATCCAATGGATATGGGTTTTCGATCTACACCACTTTTCAATACCAATTCGCGAAAGTCGTCCCACATTCGACTTTTAAGACAGAGCCTTTGCTTGAAATCCTTTCAATCTACCATATCTACCATCAAGTCCGACCGTGACTATACTTTGAGGACTTATTATCCGCACGAGTTTGCAAGTTAGTATCGCTTTAGCCTTTCAAATAAACTCTCCCCAAAGCGTGTGTCAGAAACACTTATTTAATCCTTATTTAGGTATTAAAGACTGCTCTTGACAATTATCTACTGCCAAATTGGTGTATTCCCAGTGTACGTTATGTGATGCCCAAAGCATACACAACATCAGGTCCAACACACCAAATTGTTTTCGGCATAGATGTAGGGATATCTGAGCTTTCTCATCAGTTACATGCAACTAAGTCTTGAACAGCTTAAACTTTCTCATTAGTGAATCATGATTGTGTCTCAAATAGCTTGAACTTTGTCATCAGTCTCCTGCAGTTGATTCTTGAACAGCTCAACCCTTGGGATCTAATTCCTTTTATGGAGAATTTCGTGAACGATTTTATATTATTGCCTTTAGTGTTCCTAAAACATCTTAACCTCATTCTAAACGAGTAAGACGTTTACACACAAATCACATTGAAACTCACTCTAACTCCCACTGACCTTGGGCTCATTCTATCATACCATACCTAGTATAATCCTTTGATACATCGAATATTCCAGTTTTATGAAGTCTCAAATTTAGTTTGAACCTCCTAGTGAATCCTTAGGCTCCAAGCCATTGATTCAGAATGATGTCCCACATTGCTCCTCCTTATGTCCTTTTGGATTAAAATTCAATTTTTTGGACAAATAAGGACTGGAATATGGTCCGTTAGAAATGTTATTTGATTACGAATGACGCTTTTGAGAAGTTGTATAAAAACTTACTCCAACTATTTATTTGACGTGTATAGGACCATCCTATTAACTCAATTACTTTGTAGGACGAGAGTTTCATCATACAATAAGGGCTAATTTGTTTCGGTGAAACACCGATCAAACAAAGCCCAATTTAGTTTGATTTTTTTCTTATCAGAGACCGGTTGTGGCCCTTTTAGGAAGAACTTCAACCGAGTGAGAATCACATTCTCATTTTCGATATTCAAAAACTCTCACTAAACACACACCCTCTCGATCCAGTCGAAAGGAAATTAGTTTGGTTCACCACTTCGAGTCTAATTCTTTGGACCTCATCAAACAAAATTAGACTTGTGAACCCCCAAACTGATCTTGTGTATTTAGATGAACTATAAATTTCACACTGGATCCAATCCAACGTGTAACTGGTAAACTCATTTTGTCCCACAAAAGAGCTTTTGAGGTGTATCTCCTTCGTAGTAAAAGTTTTGAAAGCTAATGTATCCAAATCGCCTATTTCTAGTGTTGTCGAACCTATCACTCTTTCTCTTCCTTAACTAGAATAGATTGACCTACCAGGTCTGCAAGCTTGGGCTCTTGATTATTATTTTATTCTTTATTTGAGTATGCATAATTCAATTACGAGATAGCATATGTT
This sequence comes from Sesamum angolense, assembly GCA_034509725.1. Taxonomy (NCBI): domain Eukaryota; kingdom Viridiplantae; phylum Streptophyta; class Magnoliopsida; order Lamiales; family Pedaliaceae; genus Sesamum; species Sesamum angolense. Next base: position 9,260,821 of record JACGWL010000002.1, read on the forward strand.
TCACTCAGCAGACATGAATCCCATTCAATGTCAAATAAAAGACTTTATTGATTAAAATATGTAATCAAAATTGTCCAACAATAATTGAAAATATTATTTTGATCATACTAGGTTATATAGATACTAGCCTAACATGGTCACCACTAAGCTTAAATAAGACCGTAGTCTTTGTAGCAATAGCCCCGCTATCGCTAAGTCTTAGGACCTTCTTGTTTTGGTTTTTCTACTCCTTATCATTACCTGCAAACCATTATCAAATTTATGAATTCGTTTGTATCCAATACCAAGAGTAGAATGGTGACTATGTTAATACTCAATTAAAGATTTACACCTTCAATGGAGAGGAGCCTGGACACTCCCTCTTCCAATGGCCCTTCTTATGACAATAAATGCAAACATCATTCGAAATCTTAGAATAACGAACCCTCTTCCTCTTTCCTTTACCTCGCCTAGCGGTGTAACAGGAGCATTCGAAGTTCTAGCAGCAGTAGAAGACGTTTCACCCTTCTTCCTCTTCTCGCGCCTGGCAACATTGCCCTTCGCTTTAGAGGTTGAAACCTCTCCCACTAGTACAGACGACACAGATTTTTCAATCGTTGCATCGTACTTGACCAATAAATTAATCAACTCATGAAAGTTTTCCTCAAGCTCATTCATGTTATAGCTGGCAGTAAATTGATCGAAGGAGGGAGATAGTGATTTCAGAATCAAGTCAACGTACGTTTCTTCCTCCTTGAAATCAGCCTGGAGGCCTTTGAGCTTCTCCTCTAGGGATAGCATCATCACTCTATACTCTTGCACGGATGATCCCTTAATCATTATCATGTCGAATTATACCTTCGTCACGGCATATCTAATATGCCATTTTGATACCGCATGAAGTTCTCTCATGCGGTGCATTATCGACTAGACATCCTTATACCTTTTGTACTATTTTTGGATCTCGTTACTTATCGAGCCCAGTACAACACTGCGTACTTTCTGGTTGTCCTCATGCCACTGAGTAAATTTTTCGAACGTTAAACGTTCTTTGAGCAGAACCCGTTCAGCAAAGTCCAAGGTAGAGACTTATCCAGAATTGTAAGTCCGATTCTTGAAATCGAGGACTGTCCTCAGATTTCTCAGCAAGTTTGAATAGTATGTTCAAATTATTTATTAGCATCAAGTATAGAATTAAGTGGATTTTTAAACATTTAACAACAAACAAAAAAATAAGAAGATTATCAGAATATTAGGTTCAAGTTAAGGACTTGGACTTTAGTGATTAACCCTCCCACTATTTCTACAAAATGGGGTAGAACCTTTAGTCATTACCACTCTCAAATGAGGTTTCGGCAAAACCTTTTTCTAGTGGGCTTGAGGTCCACAAGCGAAATTATCTATGTCCCGCTTTTACGATTCACATGAAAATAATCTTGTGGGAGGTATCCAATACCATTCTCGACCTATGAGATCCCCAAGATATTTTGCCTCATTGTTTTCACGTGATTCCGGGATTCTAAGTAAATCACATTACTTGGTGTTAGACCCTCCCCATCAATCGAATCATAGCTCAAACTATCTCCCCCCACAACTCGTGAGATAGAGAAATAGAAGCGTAGTCTCTTTGTTCAAAATAATAGTGCGACTTCATTTCAGTCCATACGTGTCACGACTCGTGAGAACACGTATAAGTGAAATCAGCTTCCTCACAGCATTACAATAGATGGAAAGCACGGAAATTACATTACTTGGCGTTAGTCCTAATCCATCAACCCAATCATAGCACGCACTATCCCCCCCTCCCCCGACTCGTGAGATAGGGAAATAGGTGCATATTCACTTCGTTCACAGTAATAGTGCAGCTTCATTTCAGTCAAAACGTGCCACAACTTGTGAGATCACGTATGATAGAAATTGGCTTCATCACTACATTACTGTAGATGAAATATATGGAACAACGAGCCATTTGTTTATTTCTATTTTTAGGGCCTAATATTTTAACTTGGTCCAACCAAGTGAGAGTTCATTTTAATATACCGAGTCCTCATCACAATATTAGTATCTTGCATGAAAATATATCCAATATATTTAATGTATTAAATAAAATGCATCACACGCAAATAAAAACCTAGCACGCCCCTGTTGGATGATAACAAGCTCAAAAATCTATGTGACCCACTGAGCCCACAGTGGATCTATGGTCAATCTAAGAGTAGGCCTACGCTATTATAAGATATTTAATCCATTACATGTTATGAGCCTTGTATCTCTCTTTATTTGTTTCATCTCCTTCGTGGACTCCGTCCTTCAGGCCTCTTCCCCATGGATCTCCGTGGGCCAACCCATGGCCTCCTTTATGGGCCTCCATTGTCTGGTCTTGTTCTTTACAATTATTAAAAATAAAAGTAAACCTCTCCTCCTATTCTACTCTCATTACAACTTAAAAAGAAACCACAATCATCAGTTGGGGGCAATACATTAATAGGGAGAAAAGTAAGCCTTAAACACATTAGTCTAAAAATGAAGAGATAGAGAAAATAAGAGGCACGCAGACCCCAACCAACAAAAAATAAAATCATCCATAGGGTCCAATGGGATTCATGATCATTCATGTTAATCCAATTAACAAAATATAGCCCATTTATTTCCAAAATAAACATGCACATAAAATATAACGCAAATCATGTATTATAATAAATGGCATCCAATATCATAAATTAATTATATATCAATCTCAGGAATTTTTATATGTTAAATAATACAACTTAATAATGGACATAAGTGCAACCCATGCAAAAATTAATACTTGTTTGAAAATTCGATTAAATTAATTTTAGTAATTTAATCTTGAGAAATACCAAATATCAACCAAAAATTAAATTCACCAAAATTAACCATTTCAGAAAATATGCAGAAAAATAAAAAAAATAAAAAATCACTACAAAAATAACCATTTTTTGTGGCAAAAGTTTTAGTGACAGTAATAAAATCATCACTAGAAGTAATGTAGTGTCAACTTTTGTGTACGTCACTAAATGTTGAAAGTGGCAACGATTAGTGACAGCTTTTATTATTGTCACTAATTCTTTTCACAATAGGTTTACCGCCAATTTTCAATTTTGGAGGGAAATAAAAATTGTCACAATTACTAATTGAAATAGTGACAATAGTCCAATTACAACTAATTACTAAAAAAAATTTAATGTCAACAAGTTGTGACTAAAAGGTAAATATCACCAGTGATGAAGTTAGTCATTACTATTATTATTTAAAATAGTGACAATACTTAAATTATCACTAATTACTAAGAGCAAATGTTAGTGTAAATAAAAAGTTGTGACCAATAAGATTACCTCAGTAGTGATGAAAATAGTCATCACTATTAAGAAAATACGATTGCTCTTATATAAACGATATTTTAATAATATAAAAGCTAAGATATATAGATACAAAAATTATCAAAATAAAGTTGTACATTTTAGACTTTTATATACTAAAATTTAACTAACTAAAGTAAATTAAAAAGTACAAATTGAGACATCTATGACTTGTCAAAAGTTGTTAATATTATTTCATATGTAGTTAATTAAATAGTTATTTTTAAAATTAAATTAAAACATTTATGTGAAAGATTTGTTTAAATTCAATTTTATTTACACATAATATTTAAATGCTTTCAAAATTAGAAATAAATAACAAAATTAATTTAAAATGACTACGAATTATAAAAACAGATTCATTCATTTGATACAAAAAAAAAAAATATGATATTAGAGAGAAAAAATGATACATGAAAAAATTAAAAACAAATAACTATCAAAAGATAGTGGAGAATAGGAAGATAGATAAATAAATAAGAAAATTAAATTAAGATGTAAAAGAAATATAAAATGACAGATCAAAAGAGGTGAGATACCAAAAATATATTTTCTTATTAATAAAGCATAGGTTACAACAATATTTATTATTAATTATAAATAATTAATTAACTAAAATGTCCTAACTTTTCTTTTTTCTCCCCCAAAAAAATAAGACCTTATTTGATCCATGAACACACCCAAAAATATATTCACCCACTCAAAACACACACAATCACACATTGAGAAGCATGCCTTTTTTACTTAAATAAAAAAATAAATTAATTAAAGCATATTTTTTAAAATTTATTTCTAGAGAAGGAATATTTAATTAATTTAAACCTAGTCAAAGGCAACAAATTATTTCAAAAGAGCATACAAATAAGCACACATTCCCAATAGTTTCAGACTCTGCATCGTATACTCTCCTAGAATTTATCTTCTGACGCACTGATCAAGCCAAAGTTATGAAAGGTGCGCACCTCTGTCGTTGCTAGTCGATCGATCGTCTCTTCTCTACAACAAAACCAGGTAATATCTTAAAAATTGAAAGCATTAAGTTTAAACCAAGTCAAAGCCAACAAATTATTTCAAAAGTGCATACAAATAAGCATATATTCACAATACTTTCAGACTCTGCATCATATACTCTCCTAGAATTTGTCTTCTTGACACACTGATCAGGCCAAAGTTAAGAAAGGTGCGCGCCTCCGTCGTTGCTAGTCGATCGGTCGTCTCTTCTTTGCGACAAAACCAGTATATCTTCAAAATTGAAAGCATAAAGTTATATAAATATTCTTTGATTTGAGCATGTATATTAGGTGTTCGACAAAATATACTCTCTCAGAAATTGTCTTCTGTTGTTTCCCGTCCATCGATCTCATCTCTTCTCTTGAACAAACCCAGTTAATATCTTCAAAATTGAAAGCATAAAGTTATGTAAATATGCTTTGATTTGAGCATGTATATTAGATGTTCGACAAAATGCCTGAAATAATTTTTAAGAATTATTTGAATTTTCTTCCATATCATATATATGTGTTTGAATGAAGGGATTTCTAGCCATTGTTACACATAGCAAATGTTAAGTGATTTCTTTGTGTTGATTATGCCCAAATAGGATTTACTTTATCATTTAGAATCGAATTATCATAAACACAAAGATTGTTACATTATGGTAAATTCTGAATTAGACAAAAACAAAGGCCCTATGTTATTGATGTTTCTCTCCTTTTTTCGTGTTATAAGTGTATGCGTCACCAAAATTAATCTTGGATAGTTATATCTAAATTTGAGAAAATTATTTAGTGATTATTTTACACTTTCAGAATTATTTAATTAATTTTTCACTTACATATACTTGAAGCATTTTGAATTTTAAAAGTTTGAGGAGTTTAATTTTTGCTTAAACTATTATATTAACATATGTAAGAGTTTGAAATGGATAAAAGTTGGATGACGCTTGAGGATAGAACACTCCTTGAATATGAAAATGGAGTTCAAATGTTCTTGAGTTTTGCATATTCTTCAATTGAACCATGGGAAAAGATTACGTGTCCTTGTAAAAAATGCAACAATGTTTACTACCAAAACAGAGATGATGTCGAAGCCGATTTACTTCAGTATGGAATACTTCAGAATTATGTTACGTGGGTACTTCACGGTGAGGAACTCGATGAGTCCGAGAATGTTGAGTTTTATTTGGATGAAGAAGAAGAAGAAAATAATTTTCTTGAGTCTGATGAATTACAAAATGGTATGCAAACTTTGTTAGAAGAATGTTATACAACAACAATGACAAATGCTTGGAGCGCAAAGGAGTCTACGAGAAATGATAATGCAATACCAGAGTGGGAATCTGACAAATTTATGAGATTGTTAAAAGATTGATACGGAGTTAGGGTGTGAAAATTTCACCAAGTTAGCGTTTGTAGTAACATTGATGCACTTAAAAATTCTTAGCAGATGGACTAACAAATATTTTTCCATGTTACTCGAAGTTTTAAAAAAGGCACTTCCAAATGGTGAGACATTTCCTTGCTCATATTATGAGGCTATAAAGATCATTCAAGATCTTGGTCTAGATTATGAGAAAATTCATGCCTGTGTAAATGATTGTCTGCTTTTCAAGAAAGAATATGAAAAAGAAGAACAGTACCCCAAATGTTCAGCTCCTCTATATAAATTCACTAAGGTTGGTAATGATACAAATGGTGAAAAGAAGCGTAAGAAGATTCCTCAAAGATTCTACGATATTTTCTGTTAAAACCAAGATTGCAGGTTGTTTATATCTAAGAAAACAGCAGAAGATATGAGGTGGCACAAGGAAAAACGTACAGATGATGGAGTAGTAAGGCATCCAGCTGATGGTCAAGAGTGGAAATAATTTGACAAAATGCGTGAATCATTTGCCCAAGACCCCATAATGTTAGACTTGGATTAGCAACCGATGGTTTTAATCCTTTCTCAAATATGAGCTCATCCTACAGCACATGACCTGTAATTCTCTTGCCATATAATTTCCCACTATGGAAGTGCTTGAAGGCTCCTTTCTTCATATTGTCAATGCTTATTCCAAGTCCAACATCACCAGGAAATGACATAAATATATTTTTGGAGCCACTAATTGATGAATTAAAGGAGTCGTGGGATAATGGTATTGAGACTTATGATGATTCTACTAGTGCTAAGTTTAGTTTGCGTGCTGCAATCTTATGGACCATAAATGATTTACCAACCTATGGAATAGTATCAGGTTGGAGCACGAAGGGGTATTTAGTATGTCCAATATGCAACAAAGAAACTTGTAACTTATGGCTAAAAAATGGAAAAAAATATATGTTATTGGTCGTCAACGCTTTTTGCCTCACGATCATAAATGATGCAATCTTAAAAGTGCTTTGTTGGTATGAAAGAAAATAGAGGTAAGCCAGTTCCACTGATAGGTGATGATCTTGTTCAACAATTAAACTACGTGCATCCAGTTACATTTGGAAAGACTCAATCAAAAACGAGAAAGCGCGATGAAGAATTCAACTGGAGAAAGCATAGCATTTTTTTTAGGTTGCCATATTGGAGAACTCTTAAGTTGCGACATAACTTAGATGTTATGCATATTGAAAAGAATGTCTATGATAGTATATTAGGCACATTGTTGAATATTGATGGAAAAATGAAGGATACTATTAAAGTGAAATTCGATTTGCAAGTATTAGGTATAAGAAATCAATTACACCCGAAACTCATTGAAAATTTATTTTGTGCGTCCTGCATGCTACACATTATCTACAGCTGAAAAAACAAAGTTGTGCTCATTCTTAGCTTTAGTGAAGTATCCAGATGGGTATGTTGCGAGTCTGTCTGAACGTGTCAACCACCTGGATTGTAGAGTTATAGGTTTGAAAACTTGTGATTGCCACATTATTTTGCAACAATTATTGCCACTTTCAACACGTGGGTTGTTGAATGATAATGTATGTGAAGCGTTGCATGAGTTTAGCAATTTCTTCAAAAAGTTATGCTCTAAAGAGTTAACTCAAGCCGACTTGGAATATCTTGAAGATCAAATTGCTTTGACCTTATGCAAATTAGAAAGAATATTTCCTCCAATATTTTTTGATATTGTGGTACATTTGCCTGTTCATCTTGTAGAGAGGTAATTTTAGGAGGACCGGTGCAGTATCGATGGATGTATCCAATTGAAAGGTACTACAACTTCATTGTTTTTGAGATATTCTCGAACTACTTATGTTCTTTTTAGTTATGTAATTGTTCAAATATTCTTATAGGTACTTGTACAAGCTAAAGCAATATGTTAATAACAAAGCTTTCCCGGAAGGATCAATGGTTGAGGGTTATCATGTTGAAGAATGCTTGACCTTTTGCTCTATGTACTTGAATGATATTGAGACACAGTTCAACAAAGTGGAACGTAATTATGAAAAGTTCAGTGGCAGTTCACAACATAGCTTGTCTGTGTTTTCAGAAAACTCGCGTCTCATTGGGAAAGGTGTATATAATTTTCTTGATGAAAAGTCATTGAAACAAGTACATGCATGTGTTTTGAAGAATTGTGATGAAGTGTTAGGATACATCAGGTACTTTTATATTTCATGCTTGTATAATATTTTTTCTTTTAAAGTATCAATTTAATAAATCTTGCTCGTTTACAAAATATTTAACTTAATCTCCTGAAATTGATTATAAATAAAGTGAGCATTGAATTTTATTATGTAGGGAACACAAGGAAGAATTGAGTCAAAATGGTTGCTCTAATGTGGAAAAGACGCACGAGGAGAGTTTTGCTAAATGGTTTGACGATTTCACACTAGACGACGTGACATGCATAAAAAAATCCAGAATTTTGGTGTAGTTGTGAAAGTTGAGGAAGAGTATGGATTGCGAGATTACTAAAAAAACCCAAATTTCTTTTCTTCTTGAGTTTATCCTCTCCAAAGCTTCTATGTTTCTTCTATCAAAATCATAGTTCAATCTCTTTCGGAATAATTCTTGTAGTTCTCATCCAGCAATTCTTCTCTTCTTGTTTTAATGTCGACTCGCAATCGACTACATGTTCAAGTTCTGTTATCTTTCTGTTATTTTGATTCCTAGGGCTATTTAGATTCTGTCTATACATTAATTGTTGTTAATTTTACATTGTGTTGTGAATTTTACTCAATAGTTGTTCTGTATTTTGATTTAAATTTTTGGAAAACTTTTTTAGTTGTTTTTTATTTTTTTCATACGAGTTTTTGGGTTACGCCAATTGAATTTTAGAAGCTGATGACTTCTGCAAATTGGTTCTGCTTCTCGACTTTTGTTTATCGAGAATTTCTTTGTTTGACTCTTTCGCAATTCTGTGGGTTCTCTAGAATTTATTCAGAGTTTTACAGCGAAAAACTTTGTTTTTAGGATTTCCTCTTTATTGTAACTCTTTTCTATTTCTGTTTTTTAAATTCAGCAGAATTTCACAATTTCATTCTGGGAACAAGATCTTGGAATTGTTACTAGTTTCCATTGTCGAATTTCTTTTTTCTTCTGGAGAAAAAAGAATCACGGTTTTTAAGAGGGTGCATGGATTTCAGTTGAGTCATTGAGTTTAACTTTAATTAATATATTATCAAAATGGGGCTTAGCGACTTAACCTAAAGCTAGTGAATATTTGAGAATATTCTTGATTTTTTGCTACTGAACTGTTCAACTTGGCAAATATTTTATGTGTGATGAGAAAGAGTGATTTTCATCATTTCATGTGATTAGAATATCCAATCACTTTTGATGATCTATGATAACTTTTATCATGAATCTGGATAACTTAAAAAGTGGTTTAAATGGTAAGTTTTTTCAAGGCAGGAAGATTAGAATGCCATTACAGAAACTCTTGATGTCCAATTATCCAATCCAGAATTATTTTAAACTTATTCAATTGTTTAGTAATAAATTTGATTTGTTTATTACTTTTGAGTTAGTATTTTTTAATATATTGATTCTATTAATTTGTTCTTTCTTTTTTCTTTTGATTTAGCTTTGGAAAGGGGTCTTGGCAGCGACGACATGAGCGATCAAGCTCACGTACAAGTGGATCCTCACGAACAATCAACCAAAATAACTAATTCGGAGCAATTTAATACGACTAGTAATGGTCTGTAATAACTTAATTTAAATTCTTACATGCATATTCATTTTATTGGTTTCAATATAAATTTGATATTGTTATTTTGTATGAAGTTGATTATCTTTATTTTTTTGAGAAAATTAGCTTATGAGAATGCGACTTGATTTAGTGACGTCTAACAAGAAAGGAAGAGGAATAACAAAAAGTATTTTAGTTGAAAAGAAAAGGAGGAAAATGGAAAAGCTAGATGTTACTGTTCATCCAAGATGTAGGCGAGTTGTCGGCGATAATGCAAAGGACTTTAAGACCGAAGCTTGTGTTGTTCTTAAGCAACACACACCCCTTCAATAACCCGCTGGAAAGACATTCCCGCAGATAGCAAGAAGAAGATGTGGTTGGCAATGAAGGTAATAAATCTTAGTTAATTGATTTTTATGTTCTGAAAAAAAAGTCATATATTAATATCTTCTTTTGCACATGAATTTTGCAGCAAAAATTTAATCTCCAGGATAGTTCGAAGTTAAAAAATAGTTTTTAAACAATTGAATCGACAGTATCCTAGTTATCGACACAAGCTACATATATTTTACCTTAGCAACAACGATAAGGAGGAGATATTGCACAAGCCTCCTAATGGAGTAAGTGAAGAAGATTGGGAAAAACTAATTACTACTTTGAAAGTGATGGATTGCAGGTATGTGAAGAAGATAATGTTAGCTTAGTAAGATTGTCATAAGGATATTGTTTGCACTTTCTTCCTTTAAGTTTTTTACTTAGCTAGCTACTGTTTAGCTTAGTTGTTGAGTTAGCAATTAATTAGTTGGATGAATAGCTTAGTTGTTAATGTCAGTTAATTGAATGTTAGCTCTACAAATAGAGCTATTGTACTTGATTACATATACAAGTTATATACGCAATAGTTTCTTTCCAAAAGTAAGCTTCCATTGGGACTTTCTTTCATTTTCATGGTAGTCTTCAACATGTTAGCTTACTATTCTTCACATATAATATTCTATATATTTGAAAAGTTGTCTAATGCATAAATGAGTATTCATTGATTTTTCTTTTATTATGTGATTTTATTGGTTTTCATTTAACTTAGTAATGACGTTTGTTTTTTTTTTTTTTTATTTATGCTTGATCAGATGTTCACAAATATATGAGAATCTTGCTTTTATCTAGTAATATTTTTTATAATGCTTTTCTCATTCTTAGAGTTTGAAATCTAAAGGAGTATTGTACCTTGGGTTGTGACATGAGAAAATTGCCTTCAACACTCTTTTTCTTTTTTTTTTAAATATCATATTGAATATTAATGTAAATATCATTTACATGCAGAAAATCAGTGATAGAAATAAAGAAAATCGTAAGAAGTTGAAGATGGCTCATACTTTGGAACAAAATCTATTGCCTAGTATTACTATGAAGATGTAAGTTCTTATAGATTATTTTGTAGTTAATTATGAATAATATTCTTGTCTCATTTCTTATACTTTTTATTCAGTGTGATCCGAGACTGAGCGAGAGCCAACACGAACTGCTACTTAGAGAAAAACTAGATATAGTAATAAGAAGAGTGGTTGGGTCGATCAAACATCTGAAGAAGTTTATGCAAGTAATTCAACTGCATTTTTTGCTAACAAAATATATTATATTAACACTAAACCTAATATCCAGGAGGACATAGTTTGCAAAGTCAAACAAGTGAGGCGGGCCAAGAACCAATTACCGATGATGAAGCTTTTATTAAAGTGTTTGGGCCAGAAAAATCAAGTTAACTACGTGGTTGTGGGGGTGGATTGAAGCCACCTTCTAAACGTGGAGAAAGGATCAACGATGAATTGATAAAAGAGAATAAAGAATTGAGAAAACAAGCTGAAGAAGATCGAGAGTGTTTGGAGTTACTCTAGAAAGATAACAAGGAGATGTATGAACGCTTACAGACACTAGAGTCCCAAGTTAATAATAAAGAAGTGCAAGTGCATTCACAAGTTCAAGCTATTATCAAAAGCCAACTTCCTACCATTATTCAAAACTTGGGCATATTTGTCAAATTCATCAACCGGCTAATGTAAGTTACTCATAATTCTAGTTTTAGTACTTTTTTTCTAGTGAGTTAATTTAGAAGTTCTTTTAGAACTAAAATTTACATTAACTTTGGATGCATTTTTTTTTATCCTATTAGTTTTGTATATTATATACAGATGCTTTAAAATATTATTTATATGATTTCGAATTTTTTGCAAGTTTGAAGGTGAACAAGTTGTTGAATGGGTTGGTGTATTCTCTATAAATAATTAGTCACTTTGACAAACACTAGTGCTTGTTTTTTTTTGGGTTTAGTTTCACATTGTAAATGCAACAAACATTTATTTCTTTTTGGCATTAGCTTTATATTGTAAATATTCAATTCTGGACTCTTTCTCTATGATAGACAATTTTAATATATACTTCTTTCGGTCTTATTCTTTATTCCACATGAAGTGATCCGATTAATTTTTTTTCCATTGCAACAATAATTAAATAAAAAAATTATTTACAAACAACAATTATTGAGGACATTGTCACTAAAATAAATTAAATTATATCACTATAAATAAACAAATTATCAAGATATATTTTTATCATTAGAGAATCATAATTAATAAAAAATATTTTTTGCACTTTGTATGTACAATGTCGATCTAAATTTTTTATAGTGACAACATTAATTGGGACTAGAAAAGCATTGCATTTAGTGACGAGTACTATATGTCGCTAAAAGTATCTTGTTCTTGTGACAAGACTTGTATGTGGCTAAAACGTCGGGATGTAGTGACAAAAACTATACGTGGCAAAAAATAATGGTTAGAGTGACGAAAATAATATGTGGCAAAAAATTGAATTGTTGTGACAACATGTATATGTGACTAAAACATCAGGATCTAGTGACAACAATTGCATGTGGCTGAAAGAATAAGTTATAGTGACGAAACTATTTATCACGACTAAAATCTTTAGTGACAGTTCTTATAGTCACGACATAGTGACGATTTTTAATATCATCACTAGCATATTATAGTGACATTTTTTTATCTATATAGTGATAAGAATTATCGCAACTACAAATGATTATTCTTGTAGTGAATATAAAAATTCTGAAGAAAAAAAAAATAGAAAAATTGGGTCATATGGCAGGCCGGCCTAGCTGGCCGACGGCCAGCTGCGCATGCCTGCACGCAGCCCTGCAGGTAGTGCGCGCGCCCCACACGTGCAGCCCTCGGCCGTGCACGCAGGCTCTCTCCTGCACGCGGGGCAGATGGCCGGTAGGCTGATGCAGCTTTTTTTTCTTTTTTTTTTAACTTCTTTTTTTACTGCAATTTATAAAATTAAAAAATAATCAATTTTCAGAAATTCCAAATTTCAAAATTCTCATGCACAAAATAACATGCAAAATTAAAACACATAAACCATAGATCTAGATATGCAATTAATATTAAAAAATCATGTTTCCAAAGCCGATTTAAAACATGTTGTAACTCATTAAACATATTTGATTCTATGCCTATACACCGAACCGGGCTCTGATACCACTTGAAGGAAGCAGATCAGCCCGGGAAGCACGGCAAAAGCGCGGAAAATAAAAAAAACGATAAATCTAAAGCGAATTATTAAACTTAATCCTAATCAAGGGGTGTACCCTTGATCTTTCCAGGGTGTTTGGTGTATTAAAATGAAATTCAAAGGCCAAGAATACACGAGAAAAGACAAAAAGTGAAAACTATAAATAGAGTTTACCTTTCGTCATTTTCTCATACGGCTACAAGTATTGTCTCGTCTTTATTTTATTTTCAGATTCGTCCACGGCGAGATCTCAGTCTTGAGATCCTCCCAAGAATGACACACCACCGATAAAGGATGTGGACATTTTGTGCTAGCAAAATCTCCACACAAGAGATGGAGATCAAAACAATTGATATGAATTATCGTATGCTAATCTCTCTATCATTTTTCTTTGATCTATAAGACCAAAAGAAAAACATGAAGATGGAGAACATATGGGGGAGAGAGAGAGAGGCACGAAATTTTGGAGAGGAGGAGAGGCTAGTATGTGCTGTGTGTGTGGCTAGTGTTTAATGAAGGTATATATATGACCTAGTCATACACATACAATAAGTCCTAACTTAATTAGGCTCCAAAACAACCACCCTAACACTGGCCACCCCTCATGCACGAAATTTGAGACTCCAAATCGCCCAATACCTCCAAAATTTTCCTCCTTAACTTAGCCAAGGTCCAACCAAGGCCTTGGGCTTATATTTAATGAATCGGACTCGATAAAATCAAGTCCACGTCTCATGGACTAAATTAAATCTAATTTAATCATAAGTCCAATATTAAACTCCTTATCTTTTAATCTAATTAAAAGATCCAAGCCCATGTTCTCTCTTTTAATTTATAAATCCAATTTATAAATTGGACCAAGCCCAATAAAATTAATCTAATTAATTTTAATAGCTAACTTGAAATTCTAATTAATCCAATTAATTAAATTTCAAGTCATTCATCTAATTGATTGGTCTAAATAAATATTCAATTATTTATTCTCTCCAAAGATTAATTTAATCCAATTAAATTAATCTGACTCTTCTAGAATTAATTCCAAATTAGTTTCATCCCATTATAGTAGTAGCGTGTGACTCTTTAGGTTCACCCTCAGCTAGACTTAGGTGTGTGTAACCAACACAATTAATTGAATATAATTTAATTAATTATTTCTTATTGTCCCATAACTGGAGATTGCCCATTACCATGGGTGATCGTCTAACAACAGTCCATGATACTAGAGACTATGTGAATGTTGACGTGAATATTTAGGCTCCGAATCCATATGATTACGGTCCTACTGTCAACCGTTTCCTGGCCTTAGTGTGGGCATGAATTGGGTGTCGGTTCCCATCCTTAATTGGGCAACTATGCTTAACACTCGAGATGCATTTACTCTACTAGTCCGATCTGGGAAACCTATCCCTGATTGATCAATTACTTTGGCCAAAGTCTTTTAGAGTCTAAATCATCCTAGAGCGCATAGGAGAACTCTCTGTCATATACTGACAGGGGACAGATCCTCTCTTGGAATTCTCCGTCCTCGCTACATACTCCGAGTGCACTAGATATGGCTTATGATGACCATGCCTCACGACACAACCACCGCTCTCCATATATAAGATACAATCTTCGTATGCAATCGACTGTCATGATTCCTCAAGTCAGAGGACTAATTCTCGTACTATCAGAACCAAAAATTCCAGTCATATCGACCAAGTCTTAAGAGGCTTCCATATAACGATTCCCACGAGTCACTTCAGTCAGTTGACTACCTTGCCAACCCACTAAAACTGCGCAGCCGAACTACGTCTCCTGCCGATGAAATATGGCTGTAGTATTTAGTGCAAGTCTCCATAGGACCCTCGATGCTCAGTCTCGAAGTCCGATTTAGAAAATTTTAGACCGAACCTCAGGAATTGGTTTCATAGCTGCCAAACCTATGCGCAACCCAACTCCACTGGTTTAACCTTTCAGTCCATAGGTATTTCGTTGTGATATTGAAACCCCGTTCAATATCAGTGGTAAGCACAACGAAACACGTTGCCATCTTGATGAATTCTTACCGCATTCATCAATCTAATATTATTTCATAAAGATTGTTGAATGGAAAATAACCAATTCAATTGGCTTTTGGTCACTTATTCCAACAACAACTATTATTAATACTAGAAATGTGTTTACTCTACCTATCTGATTTAGGAAAGATATCCTTGACAGATCAAACGCTTTGGCCAAAGACTTTTAAGGGTAAGATAATATTACCCTCCTGTGATATTCAAATGTTCAAATAAGCCCCTGTGATAAAAAAAAAATATCATATAACCTCCTATAAAATTTAAAAAGGTGCATATTGGCCCCTAACCCGCGCCCCTCATTTTCTATCGCTTTTTTCTCCGACATCTGATGGCCTCTCGATGTGTGCTTTCCACCGTTGGAAAGCCCGTCCGACAACGATCATTTAGACCGCTAATCTCTCATCCGTCGGCGAGTTATCTCTATTTTTTCATTTTATATTTTTTAGGTTTCTTTATATATATTTACATATAACTAAATTATATTTTCTTATATTATATTTTTAAAATATGTATAATTTAAACATAGGCGTAGTTTGATAATTCAGGGGCAAAATATACATATTCAGTTGCAATTTTGGGCGCATGAAATTTTATAAGGGGGTAATATACACCTTTTTAAATTTTACAGTGGGTTAAATGGTATTTTTTTTATCATAGGGACTTATTTGAACATTTAGGGGTATCACAAGGGGGTAATATGGATTTTTACCGACTTTTAGAGTATAAACCATCTCAAAGCTCAAAGGAGAACTCACTGTCACATCCTGATAAGGGACATATCCTCTCTCGGAATCTATCGTACTCACCACATATTCCGACTGCACTAGATAAGGCTTATAATGACCATGCCTCATGACACAGTCATCGCTCGCCATATCTAAGATATAGTCTTCGTATGCACGTGACTATCATGCTTCCTCAAGTCCGAGGACTAATCTCGTACTATCGAAACTGGAAATCCTAACCATACCGATCAAGCCTTATGTGAAGGGAGCGGATCGACCCGAAAGCGTGAAAAAAATTTGAAATTAATCGAATAACACAAAAGTATAAACACCGATCAATGGGTGTACTCTTTACCTTTCCTGAGTGTCCGGTGTATTGAAAAATAATCTAATTGTATAGGCTCAGAATAAAAAGAAAAAAAATGAGTAAATGAACCGAATACATTACCCTCGTTGATTTTTTGAACCAGCTTCAAGCGTTGACTCCCCTCATCGAATCTAAATCTATACGTAGAGATCCTCTAAAGATATCCACGCTTCCATTAGAAGGATGTGGTTTTCTAAATTGAAAAGAGATGATAAAAGACTTGAATCCTTTAATTGGATTAAAGGATGGTTTCATATTGGGCTTATAATTAAATTAGATTTAATTAAAGTTATTAGACATGGGCATCACTAATTTTAATTAATCGAGTCCGATCCATTAAATACAAGCCCAAAATCTTGGTTAGACCTTAGCTAAGTCAAAGAGGATATTTTTGGGAGAATATTTGGCTGATATTTTGAGCTCAAATTTCGTGCTCAAGTGTGCTAGGGCTAGGGTTTTGATGTTTTGGAGCCTAACTAGGTTAGGACTCATTGTATGTGTATGACTAGGTCATATATATACCTACATTAAAACTTAGTCACACACACAACACATACTAGCCTCTCCTCCTCTCCAAAATTTCATCGCTCTCTCCCTTTTTCATGCTCTCCATCCTTTAGGTTTTTCTCTTGGTTTTAGAGATCAATGAAAATAAAAGAGAGATCAAAACACGTTAATTCATAGCAATTGTTTTGATCTCTATCGATTCTGTGGAGATTTTGCTAGCACAAAACTCCACATCCTTTAGTGGTGGTGTCATTCTTGGAAGGATCTCCAGATCAAGATCCCGCCTATGGACGGATCCGAAAACAAAAATGGAAATAAGACAACGCTTGTAGTCGAACAAGAAAGACGACGAGAGTAAATTCCATTTACGTTTCTCGACTCCTTTCATTTTCTTGTTTATTCTATGGCCTATTTTTTTTACACCGATGCTCGGGGAAAAGATCAAGGATACACTCCTTGATCAAGATTTAATTTTTTGCTTTATTGCATTTTTTCAATTTTTCGCGTTTCTGCCGTGCTTCCAGGGTCGATCCACTCCCTTCAACTATACGTCCATTTGAATAAAATGGTATGTCCTTTGGATGAAAACTTATAACCTTTAAAAGGCTTCTTTTCTAATTAACATGTCCATTGAATGATTGTGTTAGCAATATAATCATGTTGTTTTTTCAAATTAGATTTTTCAATAAAATTGAATACCACAGTTTACGAAATAAAAAAGACGACTATCTTTTTAATAGTTATAAAGAATTTGACAATTGTATGAAATTAAATGATCTATTAAATTCTCAAAATCATCACAATAAATCTTTGATAAAATGGCTACAAAAATATAAATGTAATGATAAAATACTCACTAAATCTCATAAAATCACAAATCAAAATATTAAATAATGACTCGTAAATCTCAAACAGATATTAAGTTCACGTGGCACATTTAAAATAAAATATTAAAAATAATTTTACAATTAAAAAAATTAAAGCATATTTCCAACAATAACATACTGTCGCTTGCTAAAATCCACACACACACAGACATATATATATAAATATATATATTAAAAAAAGTAAAAACAAAATCTAAATAACTATAAGTTTATTATACAATTTAAATTTTAAAATAATACAACAGCTCAAACATCATATTTCAATGGTTTACCCACCGTAAGAGTTGTTGCCTCCACAAGCTAACAACTTCTTCAAACATTTCAAAGATAAAAAACATTGCGATCTATAAAGTCAACAAAGTGAGAACTCATGCATATGAACTTCTCCAATATAGTAAAGTATTATGGAAGGTGATTTCATTCACTTTAGAAAAAAATAAATTTTACAATAAATTACATTGACTTTCCATAATTAAATAATATAAATATTTTTTTATAAAATTATAAGTACGTCCCTTGAAGCTGTAGTTGTAATTATAAATATACCTCTCATTCAATGGGCGAAATTTTGCACAAACACCCCAAATTGTATTTGTGTAATTAAATCCAATTTCAAAGGTTGTCGATGTTATTTATGCTAAATTTTAATATTTTATCTTACAGCTTTGAAGTTTGCCTCTCTTTTTATGAAGATGAGTAACCATAATTAATTCAATTTCACGAGAAAATATACATTTTTTAGGGATTTATGAAATTATTAAAAGTATGGAAGATATTATTTTTAGGTATGAAAACATTTTGCTAAGAGCACTTGTAAATTAAGTTTATATGAGAATTAATTTTGAAAAGTTAAAAGTAAGATTTCTCTCTTTATACAAATTTATACTAATACAAAAAGGAAAGAGGTTTCATACCCACAAACTATGGTTAGTGACATCGATGCACCAATTTTTTGTAAAGTAAAAAATGCCATTCATTAAAAAGATAACTAACTCATTCCACTTTCTAAATTATTCATTAACTAATAAAATTTTCTTTTCTTTTCTTTTTAATATATCATATTATTTATTTTGGTCTTATTTATAATATATTTTAAATATAAAAAATTATTTATTATATTCACATGGAAACGGCGTACCACAACTAGTATTTCAAAAAGAAAAGTTAAGCATTGAGAATAAAACTACAAAACAGACTAAAACACTTTAATACAGAGATCTTTTTTAAGACTGTATTTTAAAAAAAAAAAACAAAAGAAATAAAAATTGTTGTCATAAAATATTTATGCTCAAAAAGATGAAAGCAAATACAAAAGTTTTACGGGGCGATTGCAAACATTTAAAAAAATGTATATAAACTTAATTTTGAAAATAAAGTGAAAAGATTACTTTTTAGGGTTAATTACAATTTGTCATCTGAACTATGACTGTTTTTATATCTTGATATTTAAGTTTTTTTGTCAACTTACTATCTTAAATTTTACAAATTTTGTACTTTACTATTTATAACTAATTTTCAACCAAGTATTTTGTTGAAAAAATATCACATGCAGTGCACAATGATATTTAAGGGTTATGTGATGTGATATTTATCATATGTGTGCATAAACATATGATATTCTTTCGACCAAAAAATTAACAAAAAGATGGTCATGTATGGTAAAGTGTGAATTTTGCAAAGTTGAGATGGTAAGTTATCACAAAAAAGAATTTCAATGACAAAATATAAAAACGGCGTAGTTCGAATGACGAAATAAAATTTATCCTACTTTTTATTTACAAAATTTGCTTTTGTACTACTTAAAGTAAATGATTTGGGACTAAAAGTATGCTAATTTAGCTAATGAATCATAGTTGAAAAAATTGAGATCTTATGATTAAAAAATTATGAGTCGGAGTCCGATTATTGTGAATATTTGTTGATATTACTTTTAATTATTAGTGTACTGTAATAATTTGTAATCAAATCACTAAAAAATTTGATTTAAACAAAAAATTATAAATACTTTATGACCAATTTTTGCAGTTTAGTTATAAAATAAATAACTATATCTCAAATATTTTAAGGGATAATTACACTCTCATGTCCTGAGGTTTGGAGTAATTACACGTAAATCCTCTATGGTTTGAGAAATTACATCTAGCACTCCTGAGGTTTTTTTCATCTAACAAATAAGTCTTTCCATTAGTAAAATTTCACTGAATTTGTTGATATTAATAAAATAAACTAAATGAAAATTGATATTAACACTCGTTGACTGATTACTGACTTATTGCAGGTCAAATAATTTTTTTGAATTAAACTACTCTTTTAACAATGAAAATATACTTTCTCAAATGCATTAACGCGTGAAAACCTATGAGGTTAATAGACTCATAAAAAAATTTATTTGACTTTAATAGTAGATTTCTTTATTTTTATTTTTTGTGTTAATATCTGTAAATTCGATAAATTTTGATTAATGGAGGAATTTGTTTATTAGACAGAAGCAAACATCAGGGTATTAAATGTAATTTTTCAAATCAAATGGGGCTTATGTGTAATTATAAACAAACTTTAGAGGAGAGGAGTGTAATTATTTCATATTTTAATTTCAATTTCTTTTCAAGTTTTACTTTATTTTTCTTTCAATTTTTATCTGCTGCTTAGCTTTTAATATTTTTAAATTTTTATTCCGACTAAAGCAACATTCAAAGTAAAGACATTGGTCAGCGAAACAAGTTAATGATGTGGTATGATCCTTCAGTATGTGCCTGTAATTGTAGCATTCTTCTTCTTCTACTCTATATATTCGCACCATTCGTCGTGAATGACCCTGTTTCCCTCGTAAATCCACCTTCGTCCGTTGTCGCCGCCGCCGAAAGATGGGTTTTTTCCGGCGTACCCACTTGCTTATTTTCGTCTTCATCTATCTCCTATTATTCCCCTCCGCTTCTTGGTCCTTCCCCTTTCCTAGAAAACCCGAACACAAAATCCAGGGGCCGATTAAAACCTTTGTGGTTTTGGTGATGGAAAACCGCTCCTTCGATCACATACTTGGATGGTTGAAGAGAACTCGGCCGGATATCGACGGCCTTAGCGGCGGGGAATTCAACCGGGTCAACGCCTCTGACCCCACCTCCCCTGCAGTGTCAGTCTCCGATGACGCTTTTTTTGTTGACTCCGACCCGGGCCACTCTATCCAAGCTATCAGGGAACAGATATTTGGATGCAACGATACGTCGGCGAACCCGGCTCCGATGAGCGGGTTCGTGCAGCAGGCTGAGAGCATGGGGGTTGATGGGTTGTCAAAAACCGTGATGAGCGGGTTCAAACCGGAGTTGTTGCCGGTTTACGCTGAGTTAGCAAATGAGTTTACGGTTATGGACAGGTGGTTTGCGTCGGTGCCGGCGTCGACTCAGCCGAACCGGTTCTACGTTCATTCGGCAACCTCCCACGGCGCCTCCAGTAACGTTAGGAAAGACCTCATCCATGGATTCCCACAGAAGACGATTTTCGATTCGTTGGACGAAAATGGCCTTAGTTTTGGGATTTATTACCAGAATATCCCTGCTACTCTGTTCTTCAAGAGCCTGCGGAAGCTCAAACATATTACCAAGTTCCATGATTATAAGTTGAAGTTCAAACTTCACGCTAAGATGGGGCAGCTCCCGAACTATGTTGTAATCGAGCAACGGTACTATGACGTCGATCTGTTCCCGGCAAACGATGATCATCCATCCCATGATGTGGCTCTGGGGCAGAGGTTTGTGAAGGAGGTGTATGAGACACTTAGGGCGAGTCCACAGTGGGAAGAGATGGCGCTTCTGATTACTTATGACGAGCACGGTGGGTTTTACGATCATGTGCCCACCCCGGTTGCTGGGGTGCCCAATCCAGATGGGATCATCGGCCCTGACCCGTATTATTTCAAGTTTGATAGGCTCGGTGTGCGAGTGCCCACGTTCTTGATTTCACCCTGGATTGAGAAAGGCACTGGTATGCATCGTTTACTATTTAAGATATGTCTATAGCTGCTTATGTTTTGCTCAAAATGGATGGTTGAATGCCTATAATTTGCTGATATGTTTATGGGAGATATTTAGTTCCTTCTTTTCATGTAGACAATTTTATTGTTATAAAAAATTCGCTGAATAAGCTTGGAGAATTTAAATAATTGGGAGGAGATTGTGGTTTGCCAGAATGTTTTGGCTGTGCATGCAAGCAAAAGATTTTGGCATGAGGTAGTTGCAATGGGGAATGGATTTTTCTTGGGATATTAAAGTTAGCATGGTGTTTGGTGCAGAGAAGAAGATGTAGTCAAGATCTCTCAAGAAGGTTGATAATCATCCTGTTTTTGCAATTGAATGATGAGTTGACTAAATTTGACTGTAATAGAGTAAAAATCCACTTATATTT
Source organism: Sesamum angolense (assembly GCA_034509725.1). Classification (NCBI taxonomy): domain Eukaryota; kingdom Viridiplantae; phylum Streptophyta; class Magnoliopsida; order Lamiales; family Pedaliaceae; genus Sesamum; species Sesamum angolense. The sequence continues at coordinate 9,282,821 of JACGWL010000002.1, forward strand.
TAGCTATAGTTCATGTAGCTGGCACAACTAACTGTTTAAGCTCTGCATAATGCCCTGGATCCTGTAGTTTGATGTTAAATTATATGGTAGCTGAAACTCTGAATTCACTTTTGGTTGGTTCACTTTTACCATTGGTTTTGTAATTCATAAAATGCTAGACATGTTAAGATCCAATTGAATTCCCTTGATGTACTTCTGCTTACTGTTTTCTCCTGGGCAGTCCTTCTTGTTGGACATCAGAAATTAAATTTCTTTGTTAGTATAACTATGCCAATCCATTTCTGTAACTTAGAGAGCCCGTAAATGCATGTTCAGATAGGAATGCATTGTGATGCATATGTAGACAACAGGAATCAAACGACGAACATTTTGAATTTGCAATGTAAAAAAATCCATTGTAAAAGCCTGTTGCTTGTATCAAAAGAAGTTTATGATACCCCTGATGTTCAGCTGTATAATGAGAATACCATCAAAGTTGTCCCAAAACTATTCTGTTTAAATGTCGGATTTTCGAGTTTCTTAAGAGTATTTCTGAATCATGTTCTCTTAAAAAAGAGAAATGGACATAATGAAAATTTTCTAACATGGAGAAGCTTCCATTCGAGAGTTTGGAACTGTGCCTAATGGAGACATTTCTCATAGAAGATCAACGATTTGTGAAACTTCAGTTTATCTTGTCCTGGTTTTCAATGGATAGTAAAGAGTGACGTGTGAGTAACTTTGAAGTCAGAGCTCTTAATGTTTTTTGCTATGGATAAACTAAAAGTATAATATCATGGAAATTGCTCATCTTTTATAAAGTGGAATTGGATTTTATCTGAAATGAGGCATCTTCTTTTCGATAGGATTGTCTTTGATTTTTCTCTCTTTAAGACATTATCCTCTGGCTCCTTTTCTGCCCTGATTCAATATTTCTTCCTGCAGTCATCCATGAACCAAGCGGGCCAACCCCATCTTCACAATATGAACACTCGTCAATACCTGCTACTGTGAAGAAGCTTTTTAATCTTCAATCAAACTTCTTGACAAAAAGAGATGCATGGGCTGGTACCTTCGAGAAATACTTCTACTTGCGTGATACTCCTCGAGATGACTGTCCAGGTATGCATTTACCTTACTATGTTGTTAAAGTAACCTATTCTCTTTAAAATAAACTCTCTGTGTGTTTCAATTGACCTATGCTATATTGTCTGTGTATATGCATTGGGTTCTGTTGTTGAAATGGTTTTGACTGAAAAGTACTCCTATGGGTTAAGTTTTGTTAATATCATATGTGTTCTACTTGGCAAATTTTCAGAGCCAAATATGAATTAGCAGGGAACTGGTAAATTACAAAATTATCTTAATAGACTTATCAAATGGCTTTGGAGTTCCCAAAGGGGGACAGAGTTTGATAGCAACATTTGTCCTGAGGTTATAGCTCAAGAAAGAGATAAATTGAAGGTATCCTTATTGTAGATGTAGTCTTGTAGTTCTCTTGTGCCGGAACAATCAAAGTTCATTGATCATATTATTGCCTTGTGCTTCATCCAACATGTTAAAAGTTCTTTGACTGAAATTCAGATAATTAATGGGGAGAAAGGAGAGCGAACTGGGTTGAGAGGGGAAACTTTTCTTTCTGGAAGAGAGATGTTTGTCTCTTGAATGTTTAATAAGAGCTGAAAGTTAACACTATCCAGTCCCTAAGGGTTTTTACTCAGGACCTATTCCTTGCATTTACATTGATGTTATTCTTCAGAACTGTTTGAACTCGCTCTCCTGTCTTGATCCTCAGCATAAAGTTGATAATAGTAAGATGCCATCTGCATGTAAGCCAAAATAAAATATTAACGACCACAATCATTTGGTCTTGCAAATGTAATATGGAGTATGATGGTTTTGGGTCTATATGACTAGCACCTCTATGTGAATCTACAGCTGATAAGTGCACTGATTCATGCTAAATTCTTTTCTGAATATATATAACTCTTAGATTAGAGCAGAGCTTCATATCGAATAGAAATAGTGCTGGCAGATTTTTATTCACTAGTTGTGCTCTATAGTGCTTCTGCAGAGACTGAGAACTGAAAACTCAAAAATTCTTTCGATTCTGGGAACAAACGGTTCATTAACATCGTGAAGTTCTATTCTAGGATTGACAATCTCTGTTTTGTCCACTTGATCAGTTTGTACTACTTCAGCAATTTTCTAGTTATGGGGAGAAATGGTTGCCTTTAAACTCAACATCTAGTCCCACATCAAATAGCATGTCTCAAGTAGTTTGAGTCTTTGTCATCTGTTTTTCAACATCCAGTTTAGCATATTTGACTTGTATGCTAGTTCCTTATATCTCTGAGGCTAGTGGTGTGACTAGCTTCTTGGGGCCATACCTTGTGGTGGTGTTTATTTTTCACGAGCTTGGATTTGGACAGGTCTAAGCTCATCAAAGTAAAATGGAAAGTCAATGAGTAGCATACCAAACATGGAGCATGCGCCATGATGTGTAATTTTTGACAAGGTCTCTGTATCAGTTTGCGGTTGTCAACGAACATTAATATTCTTTTGGCTCAATTAGCTGTCCTAGCTGCATTAAAGGGGCTAGTTGTACTCTTACTTGTGAATAGCTGAATTTCATTTCTATCCAGTTGTCTAGTTCTCTTTTTTACTTTTGAGTTAATTTTGCAATTGTATCAAGAAGGAACTTCCTTGATTCTAATCAAGCTTGAAACTTGAATTGTTGTCCAGAGAAACTCCCAGAAGTTAGGACCACATTAAGGCCTACGGGACCGAAAGAAGATGTTAAACTCTCTGAATTTCAAATCGAACTGATTCAGCTAGCGTCACAGCTCAACGGTGACCACATCCTGAACGCCTATCCTGATATTGGAAGAGGCATGACTGTCGGTAAGGCTAATCGGTATGCTGAGGATGCAGTTAAACGATTCTTGGAAGCTGGAAGGGCAGCTTTGAAGGCTGGAGCAAACGAGTCAGCGCTGGTCACAATGAGACCCTCCCTCACCAGCAGAACTGCGGAAGAGCAGTACAGTCGCGGCCATGAAATCCTTCTGATCATTGTTTACTGTACTTATTTTGTATATAAATTTAGAATTGGGGAAATGTATATATGTTCAAATATCTGAAGGACTTTCCTAAATAGACTGTAACAGATGTTTGATTGTTACCCCATAATTAAAAATATTACCCCTACATAAGTAATTATGGTTTTCACATTTTGGTATTAAAAGAGGAGGCTCTCACTTTATTTTTTGATTACTTATTTATGTAGTAGAATGAGTTTATCACAGATGAAAATTAAAATATAACTAAAACTAAAACCAACAAAGCAGAAATTGAAAAATTAACTGAATAATTATTTGGTGAGCGTATAAACTTTTTAAAATATTTTATTAAATATTTTAAAATTTATAAAATACTGTTAAGTATGTAGTAAAAAATTTTCACAAAATGAGCTTATCATATATATAAACAAGACGTTAGGAGGTTATAAGCTTCTTTAGAAAAAATAAGAATTTCTCAACTTATTTATTAAAATTTTAATAAATTAGTCCATTTCTTTGAAATTAATTACAAATTTGCTATTAGTATCAATATCTATACATGTCTATCTATTTCTATCTATACTATTGAAAAAATACGACTAGGTTTAGAGGTTTCTTTATTTTTTTTATTTGACCAAAATATCCTTATAATTATTTTAGTTTTGTAGTATTTATGTAAATTAGTATTATAATTATATAGAACTTAATTTTATAAATACATTCAATTAATGAAATATATTAATTAAAAAGACTGATTATATCTACACAAGAAAATCATAGGAATAAAATAGGTATACTACAAAGCATTTATGTGTGGTATTTATATATTAAAATCTTTCGTTTTGTTCCACAACAGGAATATTATAACAAAAAAATTTCTTTTCCTACGACATTCGCAGTGTAGCAAAAAAGTTTATAGTAACAAACATATTTCTTGACTTGTAAATAGATTTTTTAGGGTTTATCGAATTGTTTAAATTCATTTTAGAACTACAAAATTCCTATGATTAAATTTTCTAAATACTTCCTTGAAGGAATCGGTACAAGTTCGAAACATAAAATGAGCGACGAAAGCAATAAAATAAAAGGGATAATTACGCTAACCTCCCTTGTTACTATGGGAATATACAAATCCCCCCATTTTATTATGAAAATTATATAAACTCACCTTGTTGGCTTATTCCCCATTACAAATTGGCCCCTCCATTAGTCAAATAATGGTCAATGCTAATTTCAATTCAATTATTATTTAATCTTCCTATTTTTTCCCTTGGGTGGACTTTTATAAATTTTGCTGAAAAAAATTCTTGAGGATGAATTTATTTGTGAGCCTTTAAAGTCTGAAAATCAGTCACGACTATCGATGGATTTCTCACCGTGGCTCTTGTGGAAGGAAGAATGGTTCTTATGGTCTGAAAGGGAAGTTTGATGGAGAAGGAAGACGATGGATCTTTTGTCAGCCTGATTATAAATATAGGAAGATTACATAAATATTTGAATTGAAATCAGTATTGACCTTAGTTTGACTATTCGAGTGGCCAATTTGTAATGGTAATAAACCAACAAGGTAGGTTTATGTAATTTTCATAGTAAGAGGAGGGGATTTGTATATTTCCATAGTAACAGGGGAGATCAACATAATTATTCCTAAATAAAACGGGATCATATCCCACGTTGATTAGATTATTCTTGCACTTGCACACCAACTAGTTGATACAAATAAAATGGTAGATAAAAATAAAAATAAAAAAAGGTCAAAGTCTAGATACTTCTTTGATAGGGTTTATTGCACTTTTGGTCCCGTTAGATAGGGCCATTCTCACTTTTAGTCCCCTGCTTTATTTGGTTGACACATATGGTCCCGACGTTTTCAGCACTTTGACAGTATTAGTCTCAAACTCAAGATATTTTGTTTTCCTTCCTTAATGCTCGGAATTTTGCCCATCATGCTTCCGAAATAAATTAAGCTTCCATAAATTCGTACCTTTTTCTGACTGCCTTGTTTCTGGGTATTCCAAACTCTCGGTTTTACGGACTTCCTCCAACCATACTATCGCAGCAGATGGTTCGCAGATACTTGGCTCCTTCAGCAACAAACAGTACAACCCTATTTCGTTTCCTACCTTAGGGTGTAGAAGATACTCCAATACAGCGACCTAATAGAATTTTGGACATCAATTTGGAAAGAAGCCTTTCTCTTATTGAAGAAATATAGGAAATATTACATAGATATTATTTCCTCCGTTGGAGGAGACAACTACTTAGCCTCTCATTTGGTAGAGGGCTAGACTCTTTGGGGAAACCCCCATAAACTGAATAAGATAAAAGCTACAAAGATTAAAAGACTCAGATTATTATGCTTTGAAGAGTAGGAGGAAATTTCTGATGATCCCTTTCTGCTTCGGTGCCTCCTTATTTATAACCATCCGCGGACGCCAAATGCGGATTCCAAACTCATTTTTGATGACGTCATTGCGTTCGTCATCTGGATGATGTCATTGCATTTGTCATCGTTCTTTCCAGCTGGTATTCATGATGGCTTGTCGGCCCTTTAATTGCTAGCTGGCTCCTTTTGATTTTTTCTCTGACTGTTGGCTTTTGTCGTTTTCTGCCGACAGTCTTTGTTTTGAATTTTTACATTTTTCAAGTCTTACTTCTCCTTGTAAACATTCTTCCTTTTACCCTTGTCCGGTTTTGGTTCGGGTTCTTTTGGGTGACCCGTATCTTAGTTTCGAACAGTGGCTTTTCTTGTTTTTCGCAGCAAGGGCATACATGGTTATGCCATTGCCCAACATACAGCATGTTGCATGTCTTCATCCTTGTGACCTCAGTTGCAGGCAGCTTGTTCTCCCATATGAGCATCCTCTTTTCTCGAACATGCTTTCTGCAAATTCAGTGCTTTTCCCTGTCATGGAGTTTAACAGGAATGATCCATTCACTTTGTTGGAGAAGATTTTGAATGGATACTTGACTTTGTCCATCTCAGTGAGACAGACCTATAAACTCCAAGCTCTTCTGGTGGAAATGTCGTCTTCGCTAATAGCTGACACCAGTGGAGCTTCTTCGGAGGCAGCTTTAATTCTGTTAAAAGCTACCATGTCTGGTCTCTACAGTTTGATGAAATGGAACGCTGGATGCGACCCCTTCCCTGTAGTTTCTGGAGCTGCTGATATAAATTTTACCTCCAAGATATCTCCTCTTTTTAGTGGGGATTTTTTGCCATGAATCATATACTGCCCCACTAATCCATTCCGGTAATTTTGAAATTTTCGAAAAACTTGGTGACATAGTATGGACCGAAGCTAGAGCTCCAAACTTATACCACTCTCGGACTTCTTCGGGTTTAGACCCTTCCATCATCCAGACCCTATTATATTTTTCGGATGTCTCGATAATGGTCTTGCTTGGGTTAACTCCTTTGCGGGAAAATAATTTTTCCCACATCCGTTGGTAAACCTGCCAAGCAGAAGAAGAAGAAGAAGATAATTTATTAGTATTAGTCTTAGAAGTGCCTGTCATTGGCCTAAGGCTAATCTCTTCATCTTTTACCCCAGAGGCGCTGGGTTGACTCGAATCATCAGAGGTTTGTACTCTTTGTGACTCGTTTGTCGCCGTTGCTCCAGAGTCTGGTGATAGCCTTGTGCAAGCAGTACTTGAATCTGCCGCTACAGGTCTAGAGTCCTGTACTCTAAGGGCATGTTTAGGGTCATGCTTTCGCAACTCGTTAGTCATCTCCGAAGATGAAGCCTTCCGAATTGGCTCTTGTTGGTCGTTCCATAGTGAGGTTGAGGCCACTTGTGCATTCACAGCTAGCCGTCCAAACTTCTTGTTAAGCTCCTCGAGGTTTTCTCTGAGGTGCCTAAGCCTTAACATGATGGAGTTCGCTTCAGATGCCTCCATCTCTTGTCAGGAAATCTGCAAGAACATTTTCATGAGATTTTTATAACAACAATATTATAGCAATAATATTGGCATTCAGCTTGCCATCTGATAATACGCGCTTTCTCAATCTTATATTCTAATTTATTTTTCAAGAAAGCTTTAACATTGATATTATCAACTTTCAAAGTGAATTCTTTAGCAAGTAAAAATAAAGGCCATTTCTTAAAAGTCTTCCAAATCGCAAAGAACTCTTTCTCGTTGATGTGCCACACTTGGGCTTATTGTTCGATGAACAACCCTCCAGTGTATCTACAAGGCTCTTCCCCTGTAGTAGTCTTTTTCATGAGCACATCTGCCCATCTATAATCGTTGGCGTCTGTGTAGACTATCAATTCATCCTCGTCTTGTGGTATTGCAAGTTTTGGCAGGTTATTGCAAACCTGTTTTAGCTCACGAACCCTTTGCGTATGGATTTCCTCCCATTTCCACTTTGCACTTTCTGTTTCCTTTAAAAGTGGCCGAAAATCCTTTCTATATTTTGCAAGATCCTTTATAAAGATACCTGCAAAATTTACCACTCCCAAGAAGCTTTGTAAATGCTTCTTATCTTTGAGTATGTCTGGAAAATTGCGGATTTTCTCCAAAATGTGCTCCTGCAACTCAATACCTGTTTCGTCAATAAGAATTCCTAAAAATTCGATTTTATTGACCGCTATAGTAGCCTTCTTCTCAGAAAGTACTAAACCTCTTTATAGCATGCATCAGAAAATATTTCTAGATGTTTGATATGTTCTTTCATATTTTTGGATGCAATCAGTATGTCATCGATGTAGACAAACATAAACTCGAAATAATCCTTGAAAATATTATCCATTTTTCTTTGAAATATCTGGGGTGCATTAGCTAGACCCATTGGCAGTACATTCCAGATATATGTCCTTGTGGTGTGAGAATGCAGTAAATTTCTTTGATTCACTCTCCATTTTAATCTGATCTTGCAATCAAATTTGGAAAACACTTTTGCACTTAATGCAATCAATCAATCTAACTGTAAAATAACCATCAAACTCTAATATTTTATTAATACCTTGATAGTTAATTACTAACTTGGGTTTACCTCTTTTTATTTCACCATGGTTTCTTACCAGAAATCCAGGGCTGCTGTATGCAGAGATTCCCGGCTCAATGAGTCCAAGATTGATATGTTTTTTATAATCATTTGCATATCCTTCTTATCTTCCATGTTCATCTGGATGGACTTATATCGAACATACTCATATTTGCATTCCTCTTTAATCTTAAGAGTAGCTTCGATCTTATTCCTATCCCACCATGCCAGAGGGTTTTCGCTGAAATTTCTCTGGATGAGCCTCTTGACATTTTTGAAAGAAAGTTTGCTTCCTCGCTTATGTCCATGGTCTTTAATTCCTGCAATGCTTCCTTGAGGTTCTTAATCTCTTCCTCAGATTCCTCGTAGAAGCTATCGCTATCGATGAGTCCCTGTTGCTTGAAAGACAAAAGAACTTTACCGAATTTCCTTTTATCCTACATTTTTGGATGAGTTAATTTGGCATCAAAATCACCACGCTCGCTGCGAAAATTTATAGGCATTATCCTATTAAATGCCTTTTCTCTTCGCAAAATCTGTATCACTACCACAGTTAGTAATAAAGATTAACAGATTTCTTTGATTATCCTGCATATATCTTGCAAATGTTTGAATAAAATTATTATCTAGCAAGATATCAGCACCTGTATCATGAAAGTAAATGGGAAGTGTTTTTACCCTAAACCAGGGCGTTCCAAATGCTCATCCGATCATGATTTTGGCTTCTCGAATTCCCGTATTGAGTATTAGGATTTTTTGTGAAAAATCTCTTCCTGCAATAACAGATAAAGTTTCCCTTGCTTCTTTAGGGAAAACTCCAAGTTTTGCTGTGCAAATTCCAAATCCTGAGTCAATATAAGTTGCAAAATATTCTGTCCTATATTGATTATATAACATACCCACAGATATGTATATAGAAAAGGGGCTTGTCATTCAATCCTTATGGTAACTCCATCAAGACTGAATTCCATACCGTTCCCTTTTCTTCCCCATGGTTTATGATCTTCGAGGAAACTTAACCCCAAAGTCATACTTCCATTCTCTCGTCCTGCAACACCTGTAACTAGAATTTCATAGCCTGCTATTTCTAACATTCTTCATATCTAACAACAACAGGCTGCTGCAAATAATATAAGTCATCACAAGGAAAAAAGTTTTCATTTTTAGTGATGTCAAATATAACTTGTATTTCTTTCCATCCTTTAGGGCATCTAAGTTTTACATTATCTACCCTAATTTCTTGAGGAGTCAAAGCTTTTAACAAGTCCTTCTCTTTTCCTTGTAGCCCATGATCTTATCTTCCGAAAAGGACATCCTGCTACTAAACTCAGTCCTAAACTAATTGTTCGATCTAAGACTGGGTGATCTTTAATAAAGATATCCACACCTCCTATTCTAGGTATCCTAATTGGATCTGGTGCCATTACCTTAGCGAATTCCTTGAAAATTCTGGGAATCTCGATATACTCTTTCCTAAGGAATAAATCAGAATGATGTTTGTTGGAAAGGGCATACACAATTCTATAAGTTATAGAATATGGTCTATTACCTTCTTTCATTAGATCTTTTCTTTTAAAATCCTAATGAAGGGTTAAGACTCTACTGAAATCTTGGTCAGCTAGGTTGTATGCGATCCTAGGATGAATATCAAACATCAATTTTCTGCATACGGATTACCTATCATTGTTCCAAGACAACCATCTCTTAAGTTATTGATTCTCCTATCCATTATTGATAAATGTATTTCTGAATCAATTCCTTCCTTAAAAGTTGCTTTTATTACTACTTCAATAGTCCTATGTGGATCCATTTCATAGTAACTGCTATTTCTTCTCTAAGCCTACTTAATTCCTCAAGAATTTCTTCTTTAGGAATAAGTTGCATCTCCATCACATTACCAGTAAATTCCATGGGAATAGCAAACTCACCTGAACTTACTTTGTAGATTATGTGATGTTTTCTCTGGTTTAGTCCTCTCTGGTTGAGGACTTTACCGATCCTTCCAATTCTAAATCCATCATATGGACTGAGGTTGGAATCTCGACGCATAATTCTTTCCATAGTTTTGTTTGACACCGTCATTCTAGAAAAGAATCCTGACAGGCTTTCAGAGGTTTGAAGCCTATCTCCTTCACTATAATTATTCTGACTCGGTTGAAGATCCACCCGAATCAGTTTCTATCTCCTCTTCATAGACGCTTTCGTCTGAAGGAAGATCCTCAAATTGGTATATTGGTACCAAATCTCCATAGTAGACTCTGCGTCTAGGATATCGTTTGTGGCTTCAAATTTTCTTAACTCACCACGTTTCTACGGGCAGTCTGGGGCTATATGACCTCTTGCTCCACATGTCCAGCAGTTGCAGTCTTTAAAACTTTCATTGGCCCAGGTATGGGCCGGTCTGAAAGTTCTTCTCATAGGGGTTCTTCCTATGGATCTTGTATCTGTTCGTCTAGATCCTTGGGATGAAGCCCTTGTTGGTCCGCTCCTTTGCCCAGATTTGTATTTGGCTTTTGTTTTAGACCACCATGATCTTCGCCTGAAAGGGGTTCTTCTGGAATTCCTAGAGTATGAGTCATTACTCTACTTATTCCTTTTCCTTGGCTCACCTGATTCTCCTATAATAGTAGGAAAATCGTTATTATCACAACAGAGAGGAGTTCATTTAATCGTACCTCTCAGCCTTTTCATGTTTTTCTGGATGGATGCTTGATAACACCAATCCTTCAACTTGTCTTTAAGGAAAGACATTCTTCTTGCTACTGAATCCATCTGTCCTTCAGGTTCTTTGTATGATTGGATCAACATTTCCCTCCATGGACTGCAGATCTTTGCAAAGAACATTGGAGTTGCTACTTCCACTACTACTCCACTCTGAAAGAAATACTTACGAAACCAATAGATATATTCATCTATCACGCAAATACTTCTTAATTTAAGGCTAAAGAGAGCTTGAGCATATTCTCTAGCCTTTTCTGCTCTACTTCCTTCGAAGTATCCATCTCCGATGAAATGTATCTTGATAAGCCTCCCTAGCCGATCTGCTGTTGCACTCTTTGACTCTCCGGCAATCATACTGGCTTTAGTATCAACTGGGGTATTATCCCATCCGATTTTCACAGAACTCTCCAAGCTCAACTCCACTTATTTTATGAAGTTTTCTTTATCGAGTTCTAGGGTGGTTGCTGCAATCTTTATGGATGCTACCCATTCATCTATCAGCTTCTCTATGTTTCGGAAGTCGATAACATCCAGGTTTAGTACAGCACCATATGGATGCAAGGGCTGGAGCATTGTTCTTGCCCAAGGTATATTTTCAGGTGCTCTTCTAGGATTTCTCCCTGGATTTTCTCGAAGTCTGGTTCCCACAAACGTTGGTGTTGCGTTGGTGTGGAAATCTGCACTTTCTCTCATTGGGTATCTTGTGGAGACTTGTTGGAACATGTGCTCCCCTCCGGTGGTGGTAGTGCTGGAGTAACTTCATTGGTTTGAACATTGACTAATTCCACAATCCCAAGTTGGGAAAAGGATTCAGCCAATTCCTGTAGATCTGATAGATCTGCTCTGGTGACCTCCATTATTTTATGGAGTTAAGGATTTCTTGGATCTGTTCATCCCAAGTCTTTGGCTTGGGAATCTCTTTCGCCTTTCCTTTCTGATGTAAAAGAGCTATTGTTCCAAGGGCGTCCCTGATACGCTCTTATCTAGATATGGATGTTTTAGGATTCTCCCGTTGGTTTCTTTTTAGATCTGCAATTTCTATCTTCAGATCTGTAAGATTCTTGTGTAGATCTGGGAGGATCTTAAGAATCTCGTCCATCTTGTGGCACAAAGAATCTACTTTCATAGGTATATTAGATAACCTACGTCCATAGTCCTGAATCGTCTTCTGAATTTCCCTCAGATCTTAAGAGATTTTCGAGGTATCGGCCTCGATTTCTTTCCAAGCAATTCCTCTAATCATAATTTTTAGATATGAATCGGTGCAAGAATTTACCCTTTCCATTCCTTCTGGCTGGAATTGCATCATGTACTTCGGTGGAATGCAAACGCCTCACCGCTTTTCCTGGTAAATTTTGACGGACTTGGAAAACCCTCATCTCTTCTTCAACCTCTTCGTTTGTAAGAAGTTTCGAATCAATCCTTTTGGGACTGTTGTCACATTTTTTTAGAATTTCCCAGAGGAAGTTCTTTCTTTGTCTTTCCAGAATCTGGAAATATTCCCTGTTGTAATTGTAACTCGAACTTTTGTTCGGTTCCATTTTCTTGAAAAAGTCTCCTCCGTTAGTGGAAAAATATCTGGATATAATATTAACCTACGTATTTCTTCAATAAACCTAGGCTCTGATAGTATTCTGGCCGAGCACTGTACAAAATTTGCAAAAGGAGATGAGTGGGACTAAATGTGCAAATTTTTCGAATATTAGAGGACCAAATCTGTTGGCCCCGAAAAGCAAAGGACCAAAAGTGCGACACCCCTTATCCTGTGGGACTAAAAGTGCAATTACCCCTCTTTGATATTATTGGAGGGAAGCATTAAAACTCTCCTCCGATAATGGTTTCTTGCTTTTGTTGGAAGTAAATTTTTAAATTTTTCAACATTGTCACATAATTTTCAATACTTTATTTCAACTTAATATGCCAGTTTAATTATATATTTATTTGAGATTTATAACCCCATTGTTATAATGGTTTAATTGTAATTTTATGAGGTCTAATAAAGATTTGGCGTTGCATTTTATATTTTTATATGGCTTATTTATAATTGAGTTTATTATAATATTATGAGTTTAATTAGGCCACTTAATGTTTTATTACTATCAAATTATTTACAACTATTTAAAGGGACATTAGTCTTTTCTATTTGATATATTGAGATAGTTATCTTTTGTATAGCTCATAAGTTTGACATACAAGTTTATACTCCCACAAGAATTTTAGTATTTTGGCAACGTAACGAATGATTGGTTCCTAGTCTCTTCGTAGTCGTGCATATGGGATGAGACACTGCTGAGAGCTAATGAGATTTTTTTCTTGGAGTTATGATCAACCGTTAAAACTTGCACGTATGGAAGCAATCATGACTTTAGGATAGCGACAAATGTCATGACTCTCCATATATACATAATTTTCTAATTTGATGCTTTATTTGATTTATTTTTATCACTTTATATATTATGATATATACTCTATTGAACTTTTATATGTGAGGTTACTTGGAAAATAGAATATAAACAAAAATCACATAATATCCACAATAATCTAAAGCCATGAGTGTGATTTGTGTTTGTGTTGTGAAACAATAAAATGATTACACTAACCTTTTATCTTCTTCTTGCATGATCAATGATTGGCGAACGTCGATCACAAGAAGCACCATTCTAGTGGCCACCGGGATCTAGATTGGGTTAAAGGAATTTTTGTCCCCTAACTTGGCCATTTCTCATTTTAGCCTTTTAACTTTTAGCAATATCAATTTAGTCATGTAACTTTGAAAAATTCGGTATGGCCCGAAAACGCGGCAGAAGGTTAAAATAAAAGAGTTTTAAATCAGTTTCAAAGGGGTATTCCCTTTCAATTCCTGGGCGTTCGATATTTTGAAATGCATAATAATAACAAATAAAATATGCATGAGAGTGTGGCTAAAGGAGAAAATAAAAAGGTGCAAGAAATTTAAACCGAAACATTAACTTTTTATTTTCTTACGTAGAACAACAACAAGTGTTGTTTCCCCTTCTGCTCCTTTTCCGTTCACTTTAGGATCCAAACTAAAACCCCTCTAATTTGTCCACACCATACTTATAGAAACAAATCTAGATCTACTGCCAGGTAGATGCTAGATCGAGGAAGAAACGAAATCGTACTATACTATGATTAGTATACACGAATTTCTCTTGTTTTTAACTTGAATCTAATTCAAGAAAAACTCAAAATACGGAGAAAATATGAGAAAAATTTCATGGCTTTGTTGATGGTGAAGTCAAGGAGTTGAGAAAATATGTGTTTCATGTGTAGTATGAAAAAACCATAAGTTATCTCTGAGATAACTGTGGGCATTAATTTATCGTGTCTTTGATGAAAAAACTCGATTTTTATCTTGAACGCCTTTGAATATTCTTGAGCTTTGAAGTACCGCGTAGAGAGAATCATTTGCAATTTTTCTCTGATTTGCTCTTCATTCTCGAGCTCTGTTTACTTGAGGAATTGCATAGAGGAAATTATTTGCAATCTTTCCTTACTTTGCTCTTCGTTCTCTAGCTCTTGCGCTTGAGGAATTGCATAGAGAAAATTATTTGCAATCTTCCCTTGCTTGGGTCTTCTTTCTTGAGTTCTGTGCATATCAAATGAGGGTGTAAGGACCCCTTTATATACGTGTCGAAGAGGTAGAGTTGTGATGCACCTGAACACCTTTTGCATTATCTCTTTACAATTTAATTTAAACATATAAATACACCATATATTTGAAATGACATGATTGGTCAATTTGACATTATCTCTTTAATATTTGCATTTTTTAAAGAAAAAAATATAAAAAAATAATTGTCTTGATTTGATTGGAGCATATGCAATTGCTCCACATGACGCGGTCTAATTGGCTGGAATCTTTGACTGCGAAGCATAATTTGATTGGCCAGAACACTTCATTTTGCCACTTGTCGGTCATTCATTTGACGACAAAATATATATCAAAATTTCAATATATTGACTATCTATACTTGAAATTAATTTAGTAAATTCCAAAATATAAATAAAAAAATTGATAAATAATATATTATTTTACACTTGTCATCATTCAATTGGACATGAAATTTTACATGCCTACAAATGCCCCTCGAGACTTGTTCACAAACATCTAATGCAACGAAGGGAAGGAGTGAACATGTCTCGAATTTGATTCATGACATGTGATTTTTTTTTACATGTGACTGAACTTGAAAATATATCTCAAGCTGCCTACGTACCTCGTTGGAGGATCAAGTCAAAACGTAGTTCACTTGAATTTTTATTGATAGTTTATTCTCATATCAAGGAGCTTTTCAATTTGAATTTGTAGATAGTTTATACTCGTATCAAGGAGCTCTTCAAGTAAATTTGTAGATAGTTTATACTCGTATCAAGGAGTTCAATTTGAATTTATAGATAGTTTATACTCATTTCAAGTAGTTCGACAATTTGAATTTGTAGATAGTTTATACTCGTATCAATGGGTTCTTTAACTTGAATTTGTAGATAGTTTATACTCATATCAAGGAGTATTGAGATTTATTTGTCAAGGACATTAGACAGTTTATGCTCATATCTAGGAGTATTGAGATTTATTTGTCAAGGACATTAGACAGTTTATGCTCATATCTAGGAGCATTGATTTTTTTTTTTTTGAGACATTAGATAGTTTATACTCATATCTAGGAGCATTGAATTATTTCTTTTTTCTGGAGATATTAGATAGTTTATACTCATATCCAGGAGCACTGAAAATTATTTTTCAAAAATATTAGAGAGTTTATGCTCATATCCAGGAACATTGAGATTTTTATTCTTTGGCATTAGATAGTTTATGCTCATATCTAAGATCATTGAGTTTTTTGTTTTTGGAGACATTAGATAGTTTATACTCATATCCAAGAGCATTGAGAATATTTTCAAATTTCATGGTGTTGCATCATCATCACCATCATCATTGGTATCAAAATATTTATCTTCTTTTCAATTGAAGCTCATTTCAATTTCATGTGCTCGAGTGGCCAGCTCTCCAAAAGTCTTTGATTTTATTATTTAAAGAATATAGAATAGTTCACAATGCATGCCTTGAATACATAACTCGATTGCAGATATTTTAGACAAAGTATCTTTGCAATTTAGTGATAGATTTCTCCAATTATTGATGTAATCAAGCACCGACTCATCTGTTGGAATGGGTGACCAAAAGCTAATTGGATTGGCTGTTTTCCATTCGACAATCTTTATCGAATAATATTAGATTGATGAATAAGGTAAGAATTCATCAAGATGGCGATATGTTTCGTTGTGCTTACCACTGATATTAAGTGGAGTTTCAATATCACAACGAAATGCCCACAGATCGAAAGGTTAACCTGTGGAGTTGGGTTGCGCATAAGTTTGGCAGCTGTGAAACCAACTCCTAAGGGTCGGTCTGGAACGTTCTAAGTCGAGGACCTCGAGATTGGGCATCGAGGATCCTATGGAGACTTGCACTAAGTACTGCAACCGTGTTTCATCGGCAGGAGACGTAGGTTGTCCATGCAGTTTTAGTGAGTTAGTTGGCCAGGTAGTCAACTGACTGAAGTGACTCGCAGGAAACGTCATATGGAAGCCTCTTACGGCTTGGTCGGTATGATTGGGATTCCCAATTCTGATAGTACGAGAATTAGTCCTCTGACTTAAGGAATCATGGCATTTACGTGCATATGAAGATTGTATCTTGGATATGGCAAGAGGTGGTTGTTTCGTGAGGCATGTTCATCATAAGCCTTATCCACTGCAGTCGGAGTATGTAGCAAGGATGGTGGATTTCAAGAGAGGATCTGTCCTCTGTCATCATATCACAGAGAGTTCTCCCATGCACCTTGAGATGGTTTAAACTCTAAAAGTCTTTGGCCAAAGCGATTGATCGATCAGGAATATGTTTCCTAGATCGGATCAGTAAAGTAAATGCATCTCGAGTGTTAAGCATAGTTGCCTAGTCAAGAATGGGAACCGACACTCAATTCCATGCCCTAGACCAAGGCCAGGAGACGGTTGATAGTAGGACCATACTCGTATGGATTCGGAGCCTAAATGTTCACGCCAACATTCACCTAGTCTCTAGTGCCATGGACTGTTGCTAGACGACCACCCATGGTAACGGGCGATTTCTAATTATGGGATAATTATAAATAATTAATAAATTAGATTTAATTAATTGTGTTGGTAACACACGCCCAAGTCTAGTTGAGGGTGAACCTAAAGAGTCACACTCTAATCACCGACATGTGATGGAATTAATTTAGAATTAATTCCGGAAGGAAGAGATTAATTTAATTGGATTAAATTAATTTTTTTGGAGAGGATAAATGATTAGATCATTTATAAATAAATCTATAGGTTGGATTTTCCCAAAGATTAATTAATTGGAGTAGTTAATTTTTTAGGATTTAAGCCCTTTTGAATTAATTGGATTAATTTAATCGGCTTGATTTTATTTATGAATTGGATTCATAAATTAAAAGAGAGAATGGGTTTGAGTCTTTTAATTGGATTAAAGGACTTAAAGTGATGGCCTTAAAGATTAAATTGGATTTAATTTAGGATCATTGGACATGGGCTCAATCTATTGGAGCCTAGTCCACTTTACACCAAACCCATGACCCGTTTTGACTTTGTATAAGTTAAAGGAAGAGTTGGTTGGTTTCATATGATTGAGTGCACGAAATTTTCAGCCAACTTTTATGAAAAAACGGCTAGGGTTTCAAGGAAAAGAGAGGAGAGAGTTTGGATGAGATAGGTCTCATCTAGTGTGGTGTTGTGACTAGGTCAAAAATACTAACACACTCTCCTAACTCTAATAACCCTAACCCACAATTTGGCACTCCAACAATCAGCTTTCTTCTTGGTTTTTCTCTCCCAAAATACTCCTCTCCTTCTTCGTTTCTTTGGTTCATCGAATCAGAGAAGGAACGAAGAGAAATCGACGCCGTTAACTAATAACGTGTTGTTGATTTCTCCCTTCCCTTTCTTTATCTTGCTAGCACGAGAAAAAGGGAGATCCACGGTGATTATAGTGGACGGACTTAGAGGGTTTCAATGTTGAAACCTCGTGGAGAAGAATTGGGTTGAAAAGGGATCAATGCCTGTAGCCGTACGAGAAAACTACAAAGGTAATTTTCGTTTTTGCTCTTTCTGTTTTTCTCATATTATTCTTGGCCTATGTATTGTTTAATACGCCGAACGCCCGGGAACGATCAACGGTACACCCTTTGATCAGAATTAATTTCGTTAATTATTGCTTGTTTTACCGTTTTTTCGATTATTCGCGTTTCCGCCGCGCTTCCCGAGCCAATCTGCTTCCTTCAAGTGGTATCAGAGCCCGGTTCGGCGTATAGGCCTAGAATCTAACGTGTATTACGTGTTTCAACATGTTTACATGTTTTTAATCAGCTTTGGAAGCATATTTTCTGGATTTTAATTGTATATCTAAATCTAGGGTTTATGTATTTTATTTTGCATTTAATTTTGGACATGAGATTTTTATTGAAATTTGGAATTTCTGAAAATTGATTATTTTCTTGTTTCAAAAATTGCAGAAAAAAAGGTTTCAGAAAATCGGAAAACAAAAAAAGAAAAAGAGCAGCGGCCGACGCTGCCGGCCGTCTGGCAGGTGCACAGGCAGGCGCGCGGGCGCGGGCGAGGGCCTGCGCACGCGGCCGGCCAACGCGCCCGCAGGGGGCGCGCACGCGCTGTGCTGCTGCCGGCCTGCGCGCGCGCGCGCGCCTGCTGCCGACTGGCTGGGCCGGCCGGCCGTCTAACCTGATTTTTTCTTATTTTTCCAGAATTTTTCATTTTTTTTTTTTCTAATTTTTTTGCATATTTTTCTGAAACAGTTAATTTTGGTGAATTTAATTTTAGGTTGAGATTTGGTATTTCCCAAGATTAAATTACTAAAATTAATTTGAATGGATTTTCAAATAAGAATTGATTTTTGCATGGATTGCACTTATGTCCATTATTAAGTTGCATTATTTTACATATAAATTCATGAGATTTGATGTGTAATTAATTTATGATATTAGATGTCATTAATTATAATGCATGATTTGCATTTATTTTGGGTGCATGTTTATTTTGGAAATAAATGTGCTATTTTGTTAATTGGATTAACATGGATGATCACGAAGCTTATTGGACCCTGTGTATGGTTTATTTTTATTGGGTTGGGGCCCGCCTGCGTGCCTCTTATTTCTCTATCTCTTCGTTTTAGCTTATTATGTTTAAGGCTTGCTTTCTCCCTATTAATGTACTCTCCCCAACTGATGATTGGGGTTTCTTTTTAAGTTGTAAGAAGAGTAGAATAGGTGGAGAGGTTTTACCTTTACTTTATTTTTAATAATTATAAAGAGCAAGCCCAGACGATGGAGGCCCATGGAGGAGGCCATGGGTTGGCCCACGGAGATCCATGGATAAGAGGCTCGAAAGATGGAGCCCACAAAGGAGATGAAGAAATAAAGACAGATTACAAGGATCATAATGTGTTAATGGGTTAAACATCTTGTAATAGCATAGGCCTACCCTTAGACTGACCATAGATCCACTGCGGGCTCAGTGGGTCACATAGGTTTTGGGCTTGTAATCATCCAACAGGGGCATGCTAGGTTTTTATTTTGCTTGCGATGTGTTTTATTTAAATGCATTATATATATATATATTAGATATATTTTCATGCAAGATATTAATTATGATGAGGCCTCAGTCAAACTACTAAAATAAACTCCAACTTGGTTAGATCAAGTTAATAATATTAGACCCTAAAATTGGAAATAAACACAATGACTCGTTATTCCATACATCCCATCCACAGTAATGTAGTGAGGAAGCCAATTTCACCCATACATGGTCTCACGAGTCGTGGCACGTTTGGAATGAAATGAAGCTGCACTGTTACTGTGAACGAAGTGAATACACACCTATTTTCCTGTCTCACGAGTCGTGGGGGGCGATAGTGTGTGCTATGATTCGGTTCATAGATTAGGACTAATGCCAAGTGATGTAATTTACATGCCTTCCATCCACAATAATGTATTGAGGAAGCTGATTTCACTCATACGATCTCACGAGTCGTGGCACGTTTGGACTGAAATAAAGCTGCACTATTATTGTGAACGAAAAGACTACGCTTCTATTTCCCTGTCTCACGAGTCGTGGGGGGCAATAGTTTGCGGTATGATTCGGTTGATGGGTCGGTCTAACACTAAGTAACGTGATTTGCTTGGAGTCCTCGGAATCACGTGGAAAGGTGAGGCAAAATATCTTGGGGATCTTGTAGGACGAGAATGGTATTGGATACCTCCCACAAGGTTATTTCTATGTGAATCGTAAAAACGGGGCATGGAGAATTTCGCTTGTGGACCTCAAGCCCACTAGGAAAATGGTTTTTTCCGAAACCCAATTTGAGAGTGATGGGCTTTCACAGAAATAGTGGGAGGCTTAATGACTGAAGTCCAAGTCCTTAACTTGAACCTAATATTATAATAATCTGCTTACTTTTCTGTTTATTGTTAAATTCTAAGAATCCACTTAACTATACTTGAGGCTAATATTTAATGGAACAAACTTTTTCTGATTGACTGAGAAATCTGAAGATGGTCCTCGATTTCAAGAACCAGACTTATGTTCTGGATAAGTCTCTACCTCGGACTTTGCCGGAAGGGTTCCTGCCCGGAGAACGTTTGACGTTCAAAAAGTTTACTCAGTGGCATGAGAACGATCGAAAAGTACACAATATCGTACTGGGCTCAATGAGTAACGAGATCCAGAAATAGTACGAAAGGTATGTAGACGTCTTGTCAATAATGCACCGCATGAAGAGAACTTTATGCGGCACTTGGAATGGCATATTAGATATGCCGTGATGAAGGCATTCTTCGACATGATAATGATTAAGGGATCGTCCGTACGTGAGCATGGAGTGATGATGCTTTCCCTAGTGGAGAAGCTCAAAGACCTCTAGGCTGATTTCAAGGAGGAAGAAACGTACGTTGACTTGATTCTATAATCACTATCTCTCTCCCTTGATCAATTTACTATCAGCAATAACATGAATGGGCTTAAGGAAAGCCTTCATGAGTTGATTAATATATTGGTCAAGTACGAGGAAACGATTGAAAAATCTGCGCCGACAGTACTAGTGGGAGAGGCTTCAACTCTAAAGCAAAGGGCAAGGTTGCCGGACGCGAGAAGAGGAAGAAGGATGAGATGTTTTCTACCACTTCTAACACTTCAAATATTCCTGTTACACCGCTAGGCGGGGGTAAAGGAAAGAGTAAGAGGGTTCGTCAGTCAAGGATTACGAATGATGTTTGCATTTATTGCCGAGAGAAGGGCAATTGGAAGAGGGAGTGTACTAAGCTCCTCTCCAATGAAGGCATAAATCTTTAATTGAGTATTAACATAATCACCATTCTACTCATAGTATTGGATACCAACGAATTCATAATTTGCAAATGATTTGCAGATGGTGATGAGGAGTAGAAAAACCGAAATAAAATATCCTAAGGCTTAGCGATAGCGGGGCTGTTGCTATAAAAGGCTAGGGGCTTAGTAATGCTTAATGGTGATCATGTTAGGATAGTATCTATGTAACCTAGCATGATCGAAATAATGTTTTCAATTATTGTTGGACAATTTTGATTACATATTTTGATCAATGAAGCTTCTTATTTGACATTGAATGGATTCATGTCTGCTAGGTGAAACATATACTATTTTCGTAATTGGATTATGAATACCCAAATAAAGAATAAAATGATAATCAAAGAGCCCAAGCTTACAGTCCTGATAGGTCAATCTATTCTAGTTGAGGAAGAGAGAGATTGATGGATTGAAAGAGCACTAGAAATAGGCGATTTGGATCTATTAGCTTTCAAAACCTTATTGAGAAGGAGAAAGACCGCAAAAGCTCTTTTGTGGAACAAAATGAGTTTACCAGTAGTTACATGTTGGATTGGATCCAGTGTGATATCTGTGAGTTACTAAAATACACAAGATCGCAATGGGGGTTCACCAGTCTAATTTTATTTGATGAGGTTCAAAGAATTAGACTCGGAGTGGTGAACCAACATGATCAACTTTCGATTGAATCGAGAGGGTGTGTATTTAGTGAGAGTTCTTTATGAGAATGTGATTTTCACTCGGTGAAGTTCTTCCTGAAACGACCACGGTTGACCGGTCTCTGATAAGGGAGAAATCAAACTAAGTTGGACTTTGTTTGATTGGTGTTTCACTGAAACAGATTGGCCCTTACTATATGATGAAACTCTCGTCCCACAAAGTACTTGAGTTAATATGATAGTCCTATACACGTCAAGGAAATAGTGGGAGTAAGTTTTCATATAACTTCTCAAATGCATCATTCGTAATCAACTACATCTCTAACTGACCATATCCCAGTCCTTATTTGTCTATGGGAATTGGATTTTAATCCAAAAGGACATAAGGAGGAGCGATGTTGGACATCATTTGGAATCAATGGCTTGGAGCCTAAGGATTCACTAAGAAGTTCAAACTAGGTTTGAAACTTCGTAAAATTGGAATATTCATTTTTATCTAAAGATCATACTAGGTTTGATTTGATAAAATGAGCCCAACGTCAGTGGGAGTTGGTGTGAGTTCCAATGTGTTTAGTGAATAAACGTCTTTCCCATTGGAATGAGGTTAAGATGTTTGAGAACCACTAAGACACATATAAAGTTGTTCACGAAATTCTCCATAAAAGGAATAAGATTCCTACATTAGGGTCGAGCTATTCAAAACTCAGTTATGGTTGACTGATGAGAAAGCTCAGATGTCTTGGACATTCCCAACGTCTGAGCCGATGACAGCACGAAAGTGTTGGTTTGGTGTGTTGGACCTAATATTGTGTATGCTTAGGGCATGACACAACGTATATTGGAAATACACCAATTGGCAATAGACAGTTGTAAGAACAGTCTTTAATACCTGAATAAGGATTAAAGAAGTGCGTCTGACACACGATTTGTGGAGAGTTAATTCTGGAAGGCTAAAGCGATACTAGCTTCCGGACTCATGTGAATAACGGATAAGTCCTCAAAGTATAATCGCGTTCAGACTTGATGGTAGGCATGGTAGCTTGGAGGGATTTCAAGCAAACGCCCCATCTTAAAAGTTGAATGTGGGGTGACTTTAACAAGTCAGTCTAGGAAAGTGGTTTGGATCAAAAAACAACATCCTTTGGACGGATGTGGTGCCTAGCACTGCCGAGCCAGTTGTAGCCTTAGAGGCGAACAACAAGACTAGGGCAAGAGCCTTATGGGCCCGAGATCTCATCACAAGATCCGCGAAAATTCTTAGATAACAACCATCTACAAGCAGCGATGGTGAAAGGAAATACACGGTTGGACCGTATAGATCCAGCAGAAAATAAAGTAGACCCGCGAAACCGAGTCGGTATGGTAGATTGCTGATGCTCAGAAGGTTCTGAGCGATATGGGTAATTGGCTTAATGGTTAAGTGGGAGATTGTTGGAATGGGTGACCAAAAGCCAATTGGATTGGCTGTTTTCCATTCGACAATCTTTATCAAATAATATTAAATTGATGAATAAGGTAAGAATTCATCAAGATGGCAATATGTTTCGTTGCGCTTACCACTGATATTAAGTGGAGTTTCAATATCACAACGAAATGCCCACGGATCGAAAGGTTAACCCGTGGAGTTGGGTTGAGCATAAGTTTGGCAGCTATGAAACCAATTCCTAAGGGTCGGTCTGGAACGTTCCAAGTCGAGGACCTCGAGATTGGGCATCGAGGATCCTATGGAGACTTGCACTAAGTACTGCAGCCGTGTTTCATCAGCAGGAGACGTAGGTCGTCCATGCAGTTTTAGTGGGTTGTTGGCCAGGTAGTTAACTGACTGAAGCGACTCGCGGGAATCGTTATATGGAAGCCTCTTACAGCTTGGTCGGTATGATTGGGATTCCCGGTTCTGATAGTACGAGAATTAGTCCTCTGACTTGAGGAATCATGGCAGTTACGTGCAAATGAAGACTGTATCTTGGATATGGCAAGAGGTGGTTGTGTCGTGAGGCATGGTCATCATAAGCCTTATCCAGTGCAGTCGGAGTATGTAGCGAGGACGGTGGATTTCAAGAGAGGATCTGTAGATTTAATTATGGGATAATTAGAAATAATTAATTTAATTTAATTTAATTAATTATGTTTGTAACACACGCCCAAGTCTAGTTGAGGGTGAACCTAAAGAGTCACACTCTAATCACCGACCTGTGATGGAATTAATTTAGAATTAATTCCGGAAGGAAGTGTTTAATTTAATTGGATTAAATTAATTTTTTGGAGAGGATAAATGATTAGAACATTTATAAATAAATCCATAGGTTGGATTTTTCCAAAGATTAATTAATTGGATTAGTTAATTTTTTGGGCTTTAAGCCCTTTTGAATTAATTGGATTAATTTAATCGGCTTGATTTTATTTATGAATTGAATTCATAAATTAAAAGAGAGAATGGGCTTGGGTCTTTTAATTGGATTAAAGGACTTAAAGTGATGGCCTTAAAGATTAAATTGGATTTAATTTAGGGCCATTGGACATGGGCTCAATCTATTGGAGCCTAGTCCACTTTACACCAAACCCATGACCCGTTTTGACTTTGTATAAGTTAAAGGAAGAGTTGGTTGGTTTCATATGATTGAGTGCACGAAATTTTCAGCCAACTTTTATGAAAAAACGGCTAGGGTTTCAAGGAAAAGAGAGGAGAGAGTTTGGATGAGATAGGTCTCATCTAGTGTGGTGTTGTGACTAGGTCAAAAATACTAACACACTCTCCTAACTCTAACAACCCAACCCACGAATTTGGCACTCCAAAAATCAGCTTTCTTCTTGGTTTTTCTCTCCCAAAATACTCCTCTCCTTCTTCGTTTCTTTGGTTCATCGAATCAGAGAAGGAACGAAGAGAAATCGACGCCGTTAACTAATAACGTGTTGTTGATTTCTCCCTTCCCTTTCTTTATCTTGCTAGCACGAGAAAAAGGGAGATCCACGGTGATTATAGTGGATGGATTTAGAGGGTTTCAATGTTGAAACCTCGTGGAGAAGAATTGGGTTGAAAAGGGATCAATGCTTGTAGCCGTACGAGAAAACTACAAAGGTAAACTTCGTTTTTGCTCTTTCTGTTTTTCTCATATTATTCTTGGCCTATGTATTGTTTAATACACCGAACGCCCGAGAACGATGAAGGGTACATCCCTTGATCAGAATTAATTTCGTTAATTATTGCTTGTTTTACCATTTTTTCGATTATTCACGCTTCCTCCACGCTTCCTAGGTCGATCGGCTTCCTTCATCATCTTTCTTTAATGTTGGTTAGCAAGTTCAATCATGCTAATAGTACGTCGAGCACTATAAAAGCGATTGAAAAATTTGTTTTGTAAATCGTCCCAATTGTTAATGGAGTTTGCTTCAAGATCAATGTACCAATCAAAAGCAGCGTCTTTCAAAGATAAAACGAACTACTTGACTAAAAGATCTCCATCGGTTCCTGCATTGTTGCATGTTTCAATGAAGTGAGCAATATGTTGTCGAGGATCCCCATGCCCATTGAATTGTTGAAACTTTGGAGGTTGGTGGTTTTCTGGCATTCTCAATTGCTCAATCCTTTTTGTATAAGGTTTTCCGTAATTTGAAAACTTTAAATCGAGTCCATATGCATTTGTCATTGCTTCATTTATAGTATTCTTCACATTCTCAATAGAAATAAATCCATTAGTAGATACAGGAATTCCTTTGCTTGTATTGCATTCAACTGAGAAATCTTGCTCTTCCAATTCATTCAACATTGGGGTACTTTGGAACTTGTTGTGGAGTTTGTTAAACTGGTCGTCGCGTGCTTGAACATGTTTCAATAAATTTCCTACAGCAGCTCTCAATGATGCGATTTGTTCTTCTATTGAAGTAGTTTGCACCATCATAACTATTGCAATTTCAGCTTTTAAAACTTGTTGATGATAAATGAATCGTATTATCATCGAGCAAATCTTTCTCTGCAACTTGAGCTTCTTGCTTTACCCCTATAATATGACTTGCGTCAACATTATCTGTCTGTTGATTAATCTAGCAATTTGTGCATGTTGCTCTTGGACATACTTCGTAAGTCCCTCAATGGCCCTCGTCAGACTTGCAAGTTGTTCCTCTATAGTTGTAGCATTTGTCATCATAATCGGAGCCGCATTTGTTGTGAAGGAGTAGCTAGACACGGAGCGAGGAGAGGATGAAGGAGATTTATTTGCATCACTTTCGCTTGCATAACTACGTGAGTACAAGTTTTTCTCGACGTACTCAGCGAGAGAAGACATTTGAGAAGATTCTTTGAGCTTCTTTGACATGCTCCTCGTAGTAACACCGACACTCTTGGTATTTGAGCTTCAAGACTTCGATATAGAGTTTGGAATTCACCGACTTCACAACTTTTCCTTGAGTATCCATTTGAATGCGGTTCTTCTTTGCTGAAGGGAAGAGATGAAGGGTAGATTGGCCCACTGGACGTGCCAAAATTTGTGGGCGTAATCTTTATAATGTCTTTGACGAAAGACTTGATCTTTGTCTTGAATGCCCTTAAATATTTGAGCTTTGAAGTACCGCGTAGAGAGAATTATTTGCAATTTTTCTTTGCTTTGCTCTTCTTTCTCGAGCTCTGTTTACTTGAGGAATTGCATAGAGGGAATTATTTGCAATCTTCCCTTGCTTTGCTCATCGTTCTCTAACTCTTGCACTTGAGGAATTGCATAGAGAAAATTATTTACAATCTTCCCTTGCTTGGCTCTTCCTTCTCGAGTTCTGCGTGTGTCAAATGAGGTGTTAGGACCCCTTTATATAGGTGTCAAAGAGGTAGAGTTGAAATGCACCTAAACACCTTTTGTATTATCTCTTATAATTTAATTTAAAGAGATAAACACGTCATATATTTGGAATGACATGATTGGTCAAGTTGACATTATCTCTTTAATATTTGTATTTTTAAAAAAAATAATTATCAGAAATATTTGTCTTGATTTGATTGAGGTATGCATGCAATTGCCCCACATGGCGCGGTCCTATTGGCTGGAATCTTTGACTGCGAAGCATGATTTGATTGGCCGGAACACTTCATTTTTGCCACTTGCCAGTCATTAATTTGATGACAAAATATATATCAAAATATCAATTACATTGACTATTTATACTTGGAGTTAATTTAGTAAATTTCAAAATATAACTAAAATTGATAAATATTTTATTTACACTTGTCATCATTCAATTGGACACAAAATTTTACATGTCTACAATAACCACTATACATACACATGCATACTATATGCACCACTAAGCCATCATGGCCTTCCCATGTGGAGGAGTACTCCTTCTCAACTTGCATTCAACCTTTGACTTGGAATTCAAGTCATGGACTGATGTTGATCAGTCTTGATTTAATCCAATTAAATCAAGTTCAACCAATATCCATTTAAATCAAATCCAATTCAATTAATTCAATTAATTTAAATGTATTAAGCCTAGAACTAATTAATCAAATTAATTAGTTCTTGCGCCATCTATCCAATGGACTTTCCCAAATAAATGATCAAATTATTTATATTCTCCTTGAATTAATTTAATCCAATTAAATTAATTCATTTATTCTAGAATTAATTCTGAATTAATTATATCGATTCTTTAGTGATTTGTGTGTGACTATTTAGGTTCACCATCATCTAGACTTGAAAATTGTATCCAACACAGATAGTTAATTACATCTAATTTAATTAATTATTTTCAATTAAAATTAATTGAAAACGCCCATCACCATGGGTGGCTGTCTAGCAACAATCCATGTCACTAGAGATTAGGTGAATGTTGGCGTGAACATTTAGGCTCCCGAGTTCCATACAAGTATAGTCCTTCCATGGACCATCTCCAGGTTGTAGTTTAGGGCATGGAGTTGGGGGTCGGTTCCCATTCTGGACCAGACAATGATGTTGAATACTTGAGATGCGTTTACTCTATTGATCAACAAAGAGAACCATTTTTTATTCAACCAATAGCTATGACCATAGACTTAGAGAGTCTAAACCATCTCAGAGTGCATAGGAGAAATATATGCCATATACTGACAAGGGACATATTCTATCTTGGAATCCATCGTCCTCACGACATACTTCGATTACACAGGACGAGGCTTATAATGACCACATTGAAGACACAGTCATCTCTCGCCAAATCTAAGATATAACCATCATATGCATGCGACTGCCATGATTTCTTAAATCCGAGGACTAATACTATACTATCAGAGCTGGGAGTTTAAGTCATACTGACCAAGCCTCCAAGACTTTCATATGGCAATTCCCGCGAGTTAGTTTAATCAGTTAACAACTTTGTCAACTAATCCACTAAAATTCCATAGACGTCCCACATCTGTTGCCGATAAAACACAACACTCATCAAATGAACGGAATACTTAGTAAAAGTCTCTATAGAACTCTCGATACCTAGTCTCGAGGTCCTCGACTTGAAATGTTTCAGACCAACTCTCAGAAATTGATTTTATAGCTACTATCTAATGCGCAGCCTAGTTACATGGGTTATCCAATTAGTCTATGGATATTTGTGGTGATGTTAAAACGTTGTTCGTAAATACTAAGCACAATAAATACATGGTGCCAGATGAATGCTTACTACATTCATCAAGATAATATCACATTCATAAAGATTGCTAAATGGTTCCCAAAACCGTAAATCCAATTAGTTTTCTGATAATTTATTCTAACAATCTACCACTCCTATAGCCAATCACCCATATCCCTCAGACCTACTAAGCATAAGGAATCTATGATACCAACTCAGTCTCACAGGTCTACCATATTTTCTATCGAAATTACGCAGTCCAACTACATGCCACCTCTTTCTATCATCGTTCCAAGCTGATGATGGTATCTAAGAATTTTTATTGGATCTGTGATGAGATCTCGATGTTTTTGCTCGTGGCATTGCCTAGTTGCTATCCTCCAAGATAACTACTAGCTTGGCTATGCTAGGCTCCACTCCCAACCATTGGATATGATTCTTTTTTCATCTAAACCACTTCTTGAACAACTTTGAAAATCACTATACATTTGACTTCCATGGTGAAAACCATTGTGGTATTTTACTTGAAACCATTCCAAGCGACCACATCACTATTAAATCTGAATGTACATTCAAATTGAGACTAGTCACCGTTCACATATAACTAGAAGCTAGTATCGCCATAGCCTTCTAGAATCAACTCACCGTTGATTTGCATCAAGAACGCTTCTCTCATCCTTATTCATGTACTAAAGAGTAATCTTGACTGCTATGCAGTGCCTTCTTGGTACACTCCCGATATCCGTAGTTATGCTCAAAGCACACACGACATTCGACCTAGTGCGTCGGACAACATACCCATGTTGTCTACGACAAAAACATAGGGATATCAAACATCTTTCTAAGCTTCTCATCAGTCCACGAAAATTGAGTCTTGGATAGCTTAACCCTATGATAAGGGAAGGAATTCAATTCCTTCATGGAGAATTGCGTGAATAATGTTTATATTTCAGTATGTTCCCAACATATTCACATCATTCCAAATGAGTAATACGTTATACACCTAAAACACTAAGAACAAATCTAGTTTGTTTCCCACTAGTCCCTTGATATATGTAGAACCATCCCATATACTCAAGTATGTGTAGAAACAGGCTTGCCATGCCACATAGGCCAAGGTAGTCCAGTGAAAGAATAATCGAATCAAATCCAAGAAGGTTCAATCCCTCCCTTATCAGAGACACCATTCAATGGTGGCACTCCAAAGAAGAAATCCTATGAGTGCGAATTTCATTCTCGTTAGATACTTCAAGAACCCCCCACTAAATACATACTACGTCGATCCAATCAAAGGATTAAATTTTGCAACCAGTTTGGTTCTCCACTTAGGGTCTAATTCTCTGAACCTTCCAAAGGTCCTTAAACTTGTGAACCCCCTTTTCGCTCTGTGTATTCAATGACTTCTAGATGTCTAATTGGATCCAGTCCAATAGACCATTGGCAAGTATACTTTGTCCTACAAAGTACTTCTAGGTGCTTATCCTGCTCAGGAAGGACTTGCAAGCTGTGTACTCAATTTGTCTATTTCTAGACTCATTGAATCCATCAATCTTCTTATCCTAACCATAGGAATGTGACCTAGCTTCCCATACCCGATCTGTGAGTTTATCTTGATTATCCCTTTTTACCATTTGTTTTTGAGCACTCATAATCCAATTACGAGATAGTGTTTAAACAATTACATAAACAACCTAATAGACAAGAATAACCATTCTTTGTCAAATGAAATAACTTTCATTGGTAAAAAAATATAATCCAAATTGTCCAACAATGGAAAAAACATAATCTGATCATGCTAGGTTACATAATTGTTGAAAAGGAACACGTGGATCAACTCGAGAACGCGCAAGCAAAACCGGTAAATAATAAAATTTAAATGAATGTAAAACCGTGGTTCCAAGGGGTGTACACTTGGAGTTACCGGTGTTTGATGTAGCATAATAAAAATAATACGCAGAAATTAACATGAGGCTATGGTGAAGAAAAAGAAACGAGAGAGACTAAAACTTTATATCGAGTCTTTACCTCTTTGATTTCAAGCGTTTGTTATTCTTTTTTGCTCTTTTCGTTCACTCGAGTTCCAACATAGGAACCCTCTAATTCGTCCACCACACCAGAGATGGATCTTTTGCTCTCCTTGCTAGAAGAGAACAAAAGAAGAAAAGGCTAGAGAGATAGAGAGGTGCGGCCAATTGGTTTCTCTAGGAGAGGAGTGTGTGTTCTACACCACTCATTATGTGTTTTGTAATAAGTAATTATTTAAAATAATTAATGCTACATATATATACCTTGTATGGATGCATTTGAATGTATCTAGGTTCATTATATCATCCATAAGGTAATATAATCTCTATTCCAAATAAAGAATGAATAGCATGACACATTCCAAAAGTGAGAATTGCTAGTCAAACATTTCCTAGATTTTTCTATGTACTTAATGAAGGGGTGAAGTGGCTGATCTTATCCAATAAAATTCAAGGCCCACTTGATTTTGATTAAATTCAATTTAATGAAGTCCACCCAATTAAGCCCAATATATATTTAATTCAATTAAACACTTAAGCCTAAAATTATCTTTATTAATTTACAACTTATTAAATAATAAGGACAAACCCAATATAAATTAACCCCACCAATTTAATCCTTGGGCCTTCCATCCAATGGATCTCTCATCTTGCAAGTAATCCAATTACTTGCAGAATTAATTTCAAATTAATTCCTCATTCCTTCCGATGATTTGTGTGTGAGTCTTTAGGTTTACTTTTCAGCTAGACTTGGGTTATTGTCCAACACTATTATTAATTAAATTTAATTTAATTTAATAACTCTTGATCAACCCTTGATCAAGAAAACCCGTCACCATGGGTGGTCGTCTAGCAACGGTCCATGGCACTAGACACTGGGTGAATTCCATGTGAATTTTTAGGCTCTCGAGTCCATATGGATATGGTCATTTTGTCTATCGTCTCCCGACTTTAGTCTAGGGCATGGAATTTGGTGTCAGTTCCCATCCTTAACTAGGCGTCTATGCTTAATACTTGAGATCGCGTTATGCCAAATTGCTCGACATAGAAACCTCTTTTTCCTATTCGACCAATGATTATGGCCACAACTTCATAGAGTGTGAACACATCTTCAAGTGCATAGGAGATACCTCTATCACGTTTTGATAAGGGACGGATCCTCTTCTTGAAACTCACCGTCCTTGCTACATACTCTGACTGCACTGGACAACACTTATGATGACCATGTTTGAGACACGATCTCCTCTTGCATAGATCCAAGATACAGTCATCGTATACACATGATTGCTATAATTCCTCAAGTCTGAAGACTACTCCCGTACTATTGGAGCTAGGGATTCGAGTCATACTGACCAAGCCCTCAAGGCTTCCATGTGATGATCCCCACAAGTCAGTTCAGTCAATTCGACACCTAGCCAATCGACCCACTAAGATCACATAGACATCCCACGTCTGTCGCCAATGAAACGACACTCATCCATTCTCGAGTTCCTCGACTTGGAATGTTTCAGACCCAACCCTTGGCAGTTGATTTAATGACCATCATCCAATTCGCGGTCAAACTATTGAACGATTGTCAAAGTGGTCAGAGGTTTTGTTCTGATGTTTAAGAAAATATAAACATACAGAATGAGCAACACAAATAAGAGACCAAATAGCGAACACTCATTTTATTCAATAAATAATATTACTTTAATAAAGATCGCTTGAATAGTTCCCAAAATCGTCAATCCAATTGACTTTTCGATCACATATTCCAACAATCTCCCACTTGAACTTAAAGTCAATTACCCATGCTTTTCAGACTAATCCTGATCATGAGTAATCTGCGATACCCAATAGATCTTATTGTTATACCGTGATTTTTGCCGATGTTCTGCAGTCCAACCGTAAGTCACTTCTTTCTACCATCGCTCCAAGCATATGCTGGTGTCTAAGAATTTTTCTTGGATCTGTGATAAGATCTCGGACCCTTTTAGCTTGTTCCATAGCCTAGTTTGTCATCCTCTAAGGTGACTACTGGCGTGGCCATGCTAGGTGACACACCCAACAATTGGGTGTAGTTTTTCAATCTTAACCATTCTCGAACACAACTTCTAAAGTTGCAACACATTCAACTTCCATGATGAAACTCATTGTGGTATTCCGCTTGGAACCTTTTCCAAGTCACCACATCACCATGAAGCTTGAATGTACGCTCGCTTTTTAGATTAAATATTATTCATATGATGCTGGAAGTTATTAACGCTATAGCCTTCCATAATCAACTCTCCATGAATGCATGTCAAAAGCTCTTCTTTAATCCTTATTCAGGTATTGAAGATAACCTTTTAACAGTTGTCTACTACCTCGTTGGTGCACACCCAATATTTATTGTTATGCTGAAAGCATAAACAACATCGGGCTTAGTGCACTAAACAGCATTCTCATGTTGCTTACAGCAAAGACGTAGGTTGTGTCAAACATCTAAGCTCCTCATCAATCTACCACAACTGAATTTTGGATAGCTTATCCCTAGATAGGAATCCAATTCCTATATGGAGAATTTTCATGAATAATATCCGTATTTTAGTGTTCCACGATATGTTTCTATTATTCCAAATAATAAAGATGTTTCAACACCTAAAATACTAGGAACACACTTAAACTCTCACTGACCTTCCACCATATTCTTGACCAAGTCATGTACCTCATGAACTTGTCTAAACAAAATATTCCAAATATAGGACGTTCAAACCTAATTTGAACTCCATAGTGGATCTTACGGCTCCAAGCCATTTATCCAGATCAATGTCCTACATCGCTTCTCCTTGTCTGGTTAGATTTAGAAACTCGTACATTTTAGGTAACTAGAGCTTTCTGATCGTCCCCTTCGAAGAATTGGAATATAGTCAATGAAGATATGATTACAAATAATGTTTGCATTATTCCGTAATGAACCTGCACAAATCAGACTCCATGTCTAATTTGCCTCCCATTAGTCCCTTGACGTATGCAGGACCATTCTTCATACTCAAAAGCTTTTATAGGATATAGACTTGCCAATCCATATCAAATATGATGTTTGTATCATGACTTTAAGAAAAAACCATGTTTCTCAATTCGGCAGTTTTCCAAAGTCTATATCCAGATGGTCCAAGTAATTCAGTGAAACACCGACTGAACCTTGTCCAATCAATGGTTTGATTTTTTCTTCACCAGAGACAGTTTAACATCATTTCTTCTAGGAAGAATTTCACTGAATGAGAATTCCATTCTCATTAAGACACTTCAAAAACTCCCACCAAATACATTCCACTTCGATCTAATCGAAGGCTTGTCTTTGCAATCACTTTGGTTCTCCTCTTCAAGTCTAATTCCACAAACTTTTCGAAGGTCCTTAGACTTGTGAACCCTCTACTATTCGTTATGTATTTAGTGGCTTATGGACGTCTGTTTGGATCCAACCCAATAGATCTCATGGCAAGCATACTTTGTCCTATAAAGTGCTTTCACGGCTTTATTCCTTCTTAGGAAGGATTCATAGTTGAGTAAACTCAAATTGTCTATTGCTAGACTCTTTGAATCTATCAACCTATTTATCCTAACTAGAGGAATATGACCTAGCCTATGCATGTCGTTTCTATAAGTTTTGATTTTTAATTATCATGAAGCCATTTGTTTTGAGTGTTCATACTCCAATTATGAAATGGAGTATGACAATTTATAACTCAACAGACCCCCTTGTCAAATAAAAGGAACTTTTATTGATCAAGTTTTTAGTTTAACTTATCCAACATTTGACTAATGAAAACATGATCATGTTGCCATCCTAGCATGAATACTAATGGCTAAGTCCACTTAGCCTTATAGCATTTGCAGCAATGGTCTTGCCATCGCCTAGCTTTAAGGCAATATGTCTCAGCCTTCTACTCCTTTTCATTTCTGCAAACCATTTGCAGACATGAGTTTCTCAAAGTAGGTATCCAATACCTAGAGAGTAGAATTAGTAATCATGTTGCTCATAACAATTGCAACACTTTAACTGGAGAGGATTTCACGACACTCTCTTCCAATTCTCTTTGGCAATTCATGCAAACGTCATGTGTAACTCTCGACTGTCAAACCATTTTCTCATTTCCTTTGCCCTCACTCAGCGAAGCAACAGGAGCGCTCAAAGCGCTTGCAGCGGCTGACTCTGCTTCATCCTTCTTCTTCTTCCAGCATCCGACAGGCTTGCCTTTCGCTTTCGAGGTTGAAACCTCCCAATCCAATACCTAAGGCACGAATTCTTCAATCGTTGCCTCATATTGGTCCAACCATGTCTATCAACTCATTAATGGTCTTCTCAAGCCCATTTCATGATATACAAGTTGAAGGAGGAATGAAGAGACTGAAGGATCACCCAATGACATCTCATTTTTCAAGATCAACACCCAAGGTCCTTGAGCTTCTCCACAAGGGATAGCATCCCAACTTCATGTTTGTGTACAAACAATCCTTAGTTATCTTGGCTTCAAAAATGCTTCTGTCGCGGCATATCCAATTTGTCGGTGCGGTGCCACATAAAATTGATTTATGCAGAGCATTATCGAGCCAACAATGTCCAATCTTGTCATACTGCTTATGGGTCATGGAAGCGAGTATGACGTTGCGAACCTTGCGATTGTCCTCATGCCTTCATCCCGAACGACAAAGGTTATTTGGGCTAGGACCCTTATCACAAGTCCGATGGAACTGGTTTTAACCATGACATAACCAGGTTTAAAAAATCGAGAACAATCCTCATATTTCACAGCCAATTTATTCATTAAAGTGTTTCCATTTAACAAAATAGATCTCAAAATAAAACAATGGAAAATGGATCTTAGATATACATTCAAAATGTAAAGCAGAAAAGACAAGCAAATTATTGTAATATTGTGTTTGAGTTAAGACTTGATCTTTTAGTCATTAACCCCTCCCACTATTTCTACAAAAGCCCACCACACTCAAGTGGGGTTTTGGAAAATCATTTTCTAGTGGCCTTCGGATCCACAAGCAAATTTACCATACCCCGCTTTTACGATTCACATAGTAAAAGCCTCATGGGAGGTATCCAATACCATTCTAATTCCATGAGATTCCCAAGATATGCCTTACTTCTTCACATGATCCCAAGGACTCCAAGCGAATCAAGCTACTCGGTGTTAAGCCCGTCCCATCAACCAAATCACACCTCAACTGTCTCCCCCCCGCGACTCGTGAGACAGGGAAACAATGAGTGTATTCCTTTGTTCATAATAATAGTGCAGCTTGTCTCTATTCCAAATGTGCCACGACTCGTGAGACCACATCTTCCTCATCATATTGTTATGGATGGAAGGCCTGGACAGATCGAAAACCTATTTGGATCCAAGTCCATTATGGGTCTAATATTTATTTAGTGTTAGGCTTAGCCCATCAACTAAATCACACCTCAACTGTCCCCCCCACCCCTCGACTCGCGAGACAAGAATACATTGTGCGTGTTCTTTTGTTCACAATTACGGTGTAACTTGCTTATATTCCAAATGTGCCATGACTCGTGAGACCACACTTGGGTAACGGCAGCTTCCTCACCACATTATTGTGGATGAAAACCTTGGACAGATCAAAACCATTTTGATCCAAGTCCATTGTGGGCCCTAACACCTTAACTTGGTCTAACCAAGTGAGAGTTAAATTATGTGTTGATCAAGACCTCATCACATTCGTGTTTTGCATGCATAAATATCAAATATTTAAAAGCATTAAAAATAAATGCGTCGCATGAAAGTAGACCAAGCATACCACTATTGGGTGATCACGAGCCCAGCCTATGTGGCCCACTGAGCTTGCAGTTAGTCTAAGGATTGTCTAGGGTGGCCCAATGCTATTACATAAATAATCAACGCATTAACACACTTATAGGCCTTGAAAGCTCCTCTTTTCTCCGTGGGCCTTCTTTTTCATGGGCTTGCTTTTACATAAAATTTAAAATCTCACCAAAAGGTCCTAATCTATTCTCATTACAATTAAAAAAGAAACCTCGATCATAAGTCGGGGGAGTACATAATGGGGAGGAGAGCAAGTCTTATTATTCCAAGGCATAAAACAAGAGAGAGAAGAGAGAGAGAGAGAGAGAGAGAGAGAGGAGAAATCAATAAATCACAAGGGCACACGGGCCCACCCAACAAAATTAAAAAAAAAAAGACATACATGCGGTCTAGGGCTCCGTGATCATCCATCAACAACTATCTAGCAAATAAATTCAATTAAACATGCTAGACAAAAACATACATGCCATGTACAATGTGATATCCAATAACACAACCAATAATTATATACAAAAAATACAAGTTTAAAATTTGCAATTTAAAAAGATGATCATATCCCATACATCCAACGCACATACATAAAACAAATTAATTTAAGCAATTTAATTCTAAAAAAAAATCAATTTATTCCAAAATTAAATCAGAAAAAAATTAATAATTTTAAAAAATTGTGTCGAAATTGGAAATTTTAATTTTTCGGAAGAAACCGCGAAAAAATGGCCCAACCGTCCGCCGTCGGTACAGCGGCCCGCTGGACCCTCTGCCAGCACGTGTGCAGCCTGCCTATGCGGCCGTGCGCGCGCATTGCCTGCCTGCATGTGCACATCGCGCACATTGGTTAGGCTACGCACTCTCTGCCGGTAGTGCACTGCTATAGTACCTTCTTTGAATTCTTTTCTATTTCCACACAATAAACTGAACATAAAAACAAGCATTTTCTAGAAAAAAGTCAATTTTTTTAAACTACTTAAATCATCCCAAAAATCACAAAAATCAAACAAGCTAATTTTAATTATTAAAGAATAAGCAATTTAATGTCATGCTTGAAAAGCGATAAAAAGTCACGTTATCATGCTTATTCATACAAATCATAGCCTCTACATCGAACCGGGCTCTAATACCACTTGAAAGGGATCGCCTGGATCAATCCAGAAATGTGCGAGCGGAAGTGGTAAATAATAAAAATAAATGAATGTAAAATCGTGGTTCCAAGGGGTATACCCTTGGAGTTCCCGGGCGTTCGATGTAGCATAATGAAAATAATAAGTAAAAATTAACATGAGGCTATAGTGAAGAAAAAAAACGAGAGAGACTAAAAACTTAAATCGAGTCTTTACCTCTTCGATTTCAAGCATTCGTTGTTCTTTTTGTTCACCAAAGGATCTAGTGTAGGAACCCTGTAATTCATCCAGACCACACTGGAGATGGATCTTTTGGTCTCCTTGCTAGAAGAAAACAAAAGAAGAAAAGGCTAGAGAGAGGGAGAAGTGCGGCCAATTGGTTTCTCTACGAGAGGAGTGTGTTTCTCTACACCACTCATTATATGTTGTGTAATAATTAATTATTCCAAATAATTAATTGCTACATATATACATATACCTTGTATGGAGGCATTAGATCTTTATTCCATCCAATGGATCTCTCATCTTTCAAGTAATTCAATTACTTGCGGAATTAATTCCAAATTAAAAAATGCACATTGCATTTTTTTGAATGTACTAGGTATAAATCACCCTTAGATAGTTCTATAATACATAAGTACATACGATAATAGTGTTATTTATTCTATCTTAGTATACATCTATAATTGTCTTGTTTTGGCTATGGTACACCCTTGTAAGTTCATTATTATCTACACTATTTAATTACCTAAATCATGTTATCTTACCATAATATACTAGGTATAAATCGCCCTTAGATAGTTCTATAATACATAAGTACATACTATAATAATGTTATTTATTCTATTTTAGTATACATCTATAATAGTCTTGTTTTCGCTGTGGTATACCCTTGTAAGTTTATATAATCTACACTATTTAATTATCTAAATGATCTAGCTGAGATAATAAATGATTTAGGTAATTAAATAGTGTAGATAATAATGAACTTACAAGGGTATACCATAGACAAAACAAGACTATTATAGATATATACTAAAATAGAATAAAGAACACTATTATAGTATGTACTATTCTATTATGGTATGTACTAATGTATTATAGAACTATCTAAGAGCGATTTATATCGAGTATATTCGAAAAATGCAATGTGCATTTTATTTTAATTCCTTATTCCTTCCTGTGATTTGTGTGTGACTCTTTAGGTTCCCCTTTCAGCTAGAATTGGGTTAGTGTCCAACACTATTACTAATTAAATCAAATTTAATTTAATAATTCTTGATCAACCCTTGATCAAGAAAACCTGTCCCATGGGTGGCCATCTAGCAACGGTCTATGGCACTAGAGACTAGATGAATGTCCTTGTGAATATTTAGGCACTCGAGTCCATACAAGTACTGTCCTTCCGTCGACCGTCTACCGGTCTTAGTTCAGGGCATGGAATTTGGTGTTGGTTCCCATCCTAGATAGCATCTATGCTTAATACTTGAGATCTTACACCAAATTGCTCAACATAGGAACCTCTTTTTCCTATTTGACCAATGACGGTGGCCACAGCTTCATAGAGCGTGAACGCATCTCCATGTGCATAGGAGATACATCTGTCACATTTTGATAGGGGACTGGTCCTCTTCTTGAAACTCACTGTCCTCACTACATACTCCAACTGCACTGAATAAGGCTTATGATGACCATGTATGTGACACGATCACCTCTCGCATAAATCCAAGATAAAGTCATCGTATGCACGTGACTGCCATGATTCCTCAAGTCTGAGGACTACTCTCGTACTATCAGAGTCGGAGATTCAAGTCATATCGACCAATCCCTCAAGGCTTACATATGACGATCTCTGTAAGTCAATTTAGTCGATTCGATACTTAGCCAATCGACCAGTAAAATCGCATAAACATTCCACATCTGTTGCCGATGAAACATGGCATTCATCCAATGAATGCGACTATTAATGCAAGTCTCCATAGGACACTAGGTGTCCATTCTCGAGGTCCTCGACTTGAAACATTTCAGACCCAACCCTTGGCAGTTGATTTCATGACCGCCATCCAATGCACGGTCCAACTGTTGTACGGTTGTCAAAGTGGTCCGTGGGCTTTGTTGTAATGTTTAAGTAAATATAAACATGCAGGATGAGCATAACGAATAAGAAGCCAAATAGCGAACACTCATTTTTTCACGAAATAATATTACTTAAATAAAAATTGCTTGAATAGTTTCCAAAACCGTCAATCTAATTGACTTTTCGATCACCCATTCTAATATATATCTTGTCAACTTTATCCTAGCATGAACACTAATATCTAAGTCTGCTTAGTCCTATAAACATGATCACTAACAACCCTGTCATTGCCAATTTTTAGGACCGTCTATCTCAGCTTTCTACTCTTTTTCCCACCTGCAAACCATTTGCAGATATTAGCTTTACAGCTGGTATCCAATACCTAAGAAGTAGAATAGTAATCATGTTAAGGCTCAATAACGAATTGTACCTTGATTGGAGAAGAGTTTAGGACACTCTCTCTTTTAATGCCCCTTTTCACGAAAATTAATGCAAACATCTCTTGGAGTCCTTCACTGTCGAATCGTCTTCCTCTTCCCTTTGCCCATGCCCAGCATGGCAACAGGAGTGCTCTGAGCGCTTGTAGTAGCTGATTCTGTCTTACCTTTCTTCCTCCTCCAGCGCCTGACCCCTTAGCCTTTCGCTTCTGAGATGGAAGCGTCCCCTATCAATACCGATGGCACACAATTTTCAATTGTTGCCTCGTACTGGATCAGCATTTGTATCAACTCATGAAAGTCTTTGTCAAGCCCATTCATGTTATAGTTCATGATAAATGAGTCAAAGGAGGCAGGAAGAGACTGAAGGATCACATCAATGTACGTCCCTTTTTAAGATTAGCCCTGAGGTCCTTGAGCTTCTCCACAAGGGATAGCATCTTAGCCCCATGCTCTTGTACAGAAGACCCTTCAATCATCTTGGTACCGAAAAATGCTTTTGTTGCAGTATATCTAATATGCGGGTCCGAAACCGCAGAAATCTAGCTTATGCGGAGCATTATCGATTGGACATCATCATGCCTATCATACTGTTTCTAGATATCATTGGTCATTGATGCTAGTACAATACTATGGACCTTGTGGTTGTCCTCATGCCACTTCTCGAACATCAAACATTTTTCATGTGTAGACACTTCCGGAAAAGCCTGAGGAAGAGACCTATCCTATTCATAAGTTTGGTCCTCAAAATCTAGGACAGTCCTAAGATTTTGTAGCCATTCATTATAGTTTGTTTCGTTAAATATATTAGCTTCAAGAATTGCAGTAAGTGGTGAAAGGAGCGAGTGGATTGGTGAATAACAAAAATGAAATAAACATAAAAATAATGGTTCCAAGGGGTGTCCCCTTGGAGTTCTTGGGCGTTCGATGTAGTATGAAGAATAAATCATAATAGAAAATCTATATGACACTATGGTGAAAATTAAAACGAAGAAGCTTAAATTGAATGAAGGTTACCTTATCGTAAATTCAAGCTTCCTAATGCCTTTTTGTTCACTTGAGGTTCCAAAACAGCAACCCTCTAAAGAACGTCCACATGGCACCGAAAAGTATGAGACTTTGATCCCTTTTCTAGAAGGAACCAAAGCCAAAAAACTCACTTATTATGAGTTTGGGAGGGGTGGCTGATTTTAGGAGGAGAGGCAGAGGAGAGTGTGTTCTCTATGCCACTCACTATGTGTTATGTGTTGTGTAATAATTATTTTTCTAAATAATTATTCACATACTGTAAATATATACCTTGTATAGATAAACAGAAATGTGTCTAAATACATTCTTTTATCTACAAAGTAATATTTTCATCTATTCCAAATAGAGGTTGCAATTAAGACCATAATTATATTTTTCAAAAATAGAATTCCCTTGGTCAACTCTCCTTCTAGATATTTGCTAGTAGGCTCTAATTAATGGACTGATTTAAATAAAATAAATTCGAAGCCCAATGAATTTTAATTAAATTTAATTTAATAAAATTCAATTAATTAAGCCCAATAGGTATTTAATCCAATTAAATACCCAAGTCCAAAATGTCTCTTATTAATTAATAAATGCAATTAATTAATTAATAAAAATATTCAATTTAAATTAATCCTATTAATTTAATCTTGGGCCTATCCATCCAATGGATCCCCATGTGTGAGAAATCTAATTACTTACACTTCTGGAATTAATTCCAAATTAATTCCTTGTTCTTTCTTGGTAACTTTGTGCATAAATCTTTAGGTTCACCTCTCAGCTAGACTTGGGCTAGTTCTACACTATTAATTAATTAAATTTAATTTAATTAATTAGTCTTAATCAACCAAGGATCAAGAAAATCCTACTACCATGGGTGACCGTCTAGCAACGGTCTAGGACAATAAGGACTAGGTGAATGTCCGTGTGAACATTTAGGCTTCTGAGTCCATACGGGTACGATCCTTCCGTCTATCATCTGACGGCCTTAGTCTAGGGCATGAAATTTAGTGTTGATTCTCATCCTGGACTAGACGTCTATGCTTCAATACTTGAGATCGCGTTATGCTAAATTGCTCGATATAAGAACCTCTTTTTCCTATTCGACCAACGACTGTGGCCACAGGTATATAGAGTGTGAACGCATCTCCAAGTGCATACCTCTGTCACATTTTGATAGGAGACAGATCCTCTTTTTGAAACTCATCATCCTCGCTACGTACTCTGACTGCACTGGACAAAATTTATGATAACCATATCTGGAACACGATTATCTCTCGTACAGATCCAAGATACAGTCATCGAATGCACGTGATTACCGTGATTGCTCAAGTCTGAGGACTACTCTTGTACTATTGGAGCCGGAGACTCAAGGACCTCAAGCTCCAAAAGGCTTCCATATGAAGACCCCGCCGAGTCAGTGCAGTCAGTTGACCACCTTGTCAACTAACCCACTGAAATTGTATAAACGTCCAACGTCTATCGCCGATGAAACACGGCACTCATCCAGTAAATGCAATAATCTGTGCAATTCTCAATAGGACTCTCTATACTCAACTTCGAGATCCTCAACTTAAAACATTTCAGACCAACCCTCAGAAGTTGGTTTCATAGTCGACATCTAATGTGCAACCCAACGACATGGGTTATCTAATTCTGTGGGCATCTGTTGTGACATCAAAGCAGTGCTTGAAGTAATTTGTAAGCACAACAGACACATATACCATAGATGAATACTTACCATTACCTTGGACAGTTTCCAAAATCGCCAATACAATTGACTTTTTGGTCACCTACTTCAACAAGTGGATTCTTAGACATCTACATCAAATGTAAACAGAATTTCAGTAGATTATCGTAATATTACATATCAAGTTAAGCATTGGTCTTCAGTTATTAACCTACTCACTATTTCTTCAAAAAGCCCACTACTCTCAAGTGCAGTTTTCGGGAAACCATGTCCTAGTGGGCTTCGAATCCACAAACGCAATTTTTCATGCCCTACTACTACGATCTACACGGAAAAAAGGCTTTGTGGGAGGTAACTTATACTATTCTCATCCTAAGATATCCCCAAGTTATTTTACCTCACTTTTCACGTAATTCCGAGGACTTCAAGTGAATCATGCTACTCAGCATTAGGCCTGACCCATCAACTAAATGAATATCTCAACTGCTACCCTCCACGACTCATGAGACAGGAAAACTGAGTATATTCCATTCGTTCACAATAATAGTGTAGCTTTCTTCCATCCCAAATGTGCCACGACTCGTGAGACCATGAATGGGTGAAATAGCTTCCTCACCACATTGTTGTGGATGGAAGGCTTGGATTTAATCACACCATTTGATTTTTAATCCATTATGGGCCTAATATTTAACTTGGACCATCAAGTGAGAGTTAAAGTTTGTTGTAACCGAGACCTCATCATTACAAGATTTTATATTTCAGTTTTAATCATTGTGTATAAACATATGCATTTCAAACACATCATACATCAAATATTAAAACATGCACCATATGCAAACTAAGCCTGCCGTGGATCTATGGTCAATTTAGGGTGGCCTACTCTATTACAAAGTTATAACCCATTATCATTTTAATGGGCCATGTAACACCTCTTTGTTCGTTTGGGTTTTCCATCTTGGGTTCCATCCATCGGGCCTCTCTTTTGGGCCTCCATCGCCATGGAAGTATTTCCTTATATTTTATTTAAAAAGTAAAATCCTCACAACCTAACTACACTCATTACAACTGAAATAAGAAACCCCAATAAGAAGTTGGGGGGAGTACATAGAAAGGGAGGAAAAAATCTTATTATTTCAAGGCAAAAAATGAAGAGAGAAATATAAAATAAAGAGGCACGCAAACCTCACCCAATATAAAT
Source organism: Sesamum angolense (assembly GCA_034509725.1). Taxonomy (NCBI): domain Eukaryota; kingdom Viridiplantae; phylum Streptophyta; class Magnoliopsida; order Lamiales; family Pedaliaceae; genus Sesamum; species Sesamum angolense. Next base: position 9,326,634 of record JACGWL010000002.1, read on the forward strand.
AAACCATACATACAGGTCATGAGCTTTGAGATCATCCCCATTGTTTATCTAATGAGCAATTACATTACATTTATTAAAATATAAACAAGAAAACCAAATAAATACCTTCCATGCATTTATTATATGACATCCAATATCATAACAAGAACATAATTATATGCAGAAAATATGTATTAATAATGAAATTAAAAAATAGATATCAAACCCCATACATCTAATGCACAAATTCTTTTTTGTTTGGAAATTATTTTCAAATAATTAATCTAAGGTACAATTTAATTTTTTTAAAAACTCCAATTTAACTAAAATTAAAATTTGCCAAAATTAATAATTTTAGAAAAATGTCAGAAATTAGGAAAATTCAATTTTTCGAGAAAAACAACACAAAACGACCCAGCCGTTCATATCCGACTGACCGGCCGCAATACAGATCGCGCGGGCACCCAGCGTGCAGCAATGCGCAGGCACAGCAACGCCTGCTGCGCCCCTATGCCCTGTACTTGTGCCTGCCTACTACCGATCGGAAGTGGTTGTTGTTTTCATCCCAATTTTTTTTAAATTAAAACTAAAACATACATTTACAGAAAATCTAATTTTAAAAGTAATGCATGGATATCCATAATTAAAAGTAAATTAACACATATTTTTCTAACACATAATCCTACTAAAAAAATCGTAAAACATGCTTTTCAAAAGCAATTAAATATGTTGGTCATGCATATCACATAAAAATATGTTAATCCTAAAGCCACAACATCGAATCAGGCTCTGATACCACTGAAAGAATGGTATGGCGTGAGAACTGTGGAAGCATAAAATAAAAGAACTTTTAAATCGATTTTAAGTGGTGTTCCCTTTGAATTCCAAGTCGTTCGATTTTTTCAAATGCATAATAACAACAAATAAAATATGCATGAGAGTCTAGCTAAAGGAGAAAATAAAAAGTGCAAGAAATTTAAACCGAAATATTACCTTTTATTTTCTTACGTAGAACTGCAACAAGCGTTATTTCCCCTTTTTCATTCCTTTTCCGTTCACTTTAGGATCCAAATTAGAACCCCTCTACTTTTCCACACCACACTTATAAAAACAAATCTAGATCTACTGCTAGGTAGATGCTAGATCAAGGAAGAAACAAAATCGTACTACAATATTTGAATAGTGTACACAAATTTCTCTTATTCTTAGCTTGAATCCAATTCAAGAAAAAACTCAAAATATGGAGAAAAGATGAGGAAAATTTTGTGGTTTGCTAGTAGTGAAGCTAAGGAGTTGAGAAAAACATGTGTGTCATGTGTAGTATGAAAATAAGTTATGTCTCAAATAACCACTATATATACACATGCACACTATATGCACCACTAAGCCATCATGGCCTTCCCATGTGGAGGAGTTGAAACTCCTTCTCAACTTGCTTTAATTTGCATTTAACCTTTGACTTGGACTTCAAGTTATGCATCGATTTTGATCAATCTTGATTTAATCGAATTAAATCAAGTCCAATCAATATCCATGGATTTCAAATTAATCTATTAATTTAAAACATTATAGAAATTCAAAAGTTTATTTAATCCAATTAAATAAACATAAGTACAAACACTAATTAATTGATCCAATCAATTAATTAAACTAAACTCAATAAATTAATTCAATTAATTTAAAGGTATTAAGCCTAGAACTAATTAATCCAATGAATTAATTCTTGGGCCATCCATCCAGTGGACTTTTCCAAATAAATGATCAAATCGTTTATATTCTCTTTGAATTAACTTAATCCAATTAAATTAATCCGTTCTTCTATAACTAAATTCCAAATTAATTGTATTGATTCTATAGTGATTTGTGTGTGACTTTTTAGGTTCACCCTCAACTAAACTTGGACATCTCCCGGCTTTAGTTTAGGGCATGAAATTGGGCGTCGGTTGCCATCCTGGACCAGACAACTATGTTGAATACTTGAGATGTGTTTACTCTATTGATCAACAAAAGAAACCATTTCCTATTCAACCAATCGCTATGGCCATAGACTTAGAGAGTCTAAAACCATCTCAGAGTGCATAGGAGAATATCTGCCATATACTGACAGGGGACGAATTTTATCTTGATCCACCATCCTCACTACATACTCCGATTACAGTAGACAAGGTTTATAATGACCACATTGAAGACACAATCATCTCTCACCAGATCCAATTGCTATTCAGATAGAAAAAACCCTTCTTCCCAATAATAAGATTCAACCGGTGAAGTTCACAAAAATTATCAATCAAATGAGCAATATCTAAGTAAGTCATCAGAATTATGAAGTAGAAATGGTTCCAAAAGAGCTTGGGGTAAATTGAGTTATGCACAAATTAGAACTTTTAGGAATCTCCTCAACCAGAAGGTGTAGAGGTAGGTGAAGGGCCAACCTCAAAGTCGGAAATAAGGTCCTTCATTCGCAAGGTGGAAGATGTATGCGATCCTCAGGCAAAGGAGAATAATTTCATAACCATTAGGAATATGAAACATGGAATGGAGAAAGTCAATTGTCTGCTCCATTTAAGACAAACAACATAGCAAGGAAAGGTTAATCAGAGTTCTTAGACTCATTAGGGAACAAATCCTCATTTTCATGATTTAAGGCAGAAAACGCATACATGGCATCTCTAATCGGGTCAGGACTAAATAAACATATAACAACAGTGGTAATTGTCCTCTCTCTCAAGGAACTAGATTGAGCATGGTGAGAGGATGACCCAAACATTTGGTGAGAAGGATGATAAGGATACTAACTTGTTCAAAAGGAAAGAAAAAATGGTTAGCTTCATGAAGTTGCAAATCTCTAAATTCTCACGAGCGGAAGAGTCTGTAAGATGAAGGGTTACTTAACAAAGAAGAGTTAGTATTTAAAAGGAATGAGGAGGCGCGAGTTCCAAAAACCCCACAGCGCTTCCCAGTAAACGTGACCTTGAGGAAAAGTAGTTGCCTACAGTGGCACCCGTTAAGAGATGATTGGTCAGCAAAACACAAGTAAACATTAGAGGAGAAAGTTACCATGAATTTTCGAAATTTCCCGCCAAGATTCCTAAAGAAGAAACCTACAATGATCGTGGGCGAAGAGCATAGCCTGAAGGTCTCCTAATTCCACTTACCCAACTTTAGTATGAACATAATTGGTAAGTGGGGGGACTACTGTGGGATATCACCTATATCCCCTAGCGAGATCTTCACGATTGAGAAAGAGACCCTGTGAGGTCAAAACAAACGGTATCGCTGAAGGTATCCACAGATAAAAGCAGAACCTTGGAGGACCTATTATCTGAGGTACTTGAAGATCACTAGAGACCTTTGCAACATGAGGACAAAATGTTAGAAAACCGCACTACACTATTTGCACAGTGTTGGTCCACTGGACCACCTTATGTCCTTTTCAACTGGGCTTGTAGGATCATCTCCATCCGTTAGATCAAATTGAGATCCAAGGGATTATATAACAAAGTAAAAATTCACCCTTACATATAAATATGGCTCTCTATCTCTAGAACTAGGTTCGGACACTCTATCTAACTCATATACTCACTACATATTCCTGGGGATTCTTACTATATTTTATTGTCGGAGAGCCATCACTGGAATCCCCTCCGCCCTGGCTCTAACGTGTGTTCGTCTTGCAGATCTTTAGTGGAAACCTTCCATCTCACGAATAGTTAATCCTGAGACCTTCGTAGCCCTTCTGCTCACCCTCATATACCTTCGTAATTCCAGGATACAATAGGATCTGTTCCTAAGACAGCTTTTAGGACAAGGTATGGCCATACTGAATTTGCAGTTATGCCTTTTAGGTTGACAAATGTCCCTGTTGCTTCCATGTCCCTAATGAACAAAACATTACAGTTATTCCTTGATCAATTTGTGATTGTGTTTATCGATTATATTTTGATATATTCTAGTGGGCATGAGGAACATGGAAAACATGTAAGGACGATTTTGTAGTTTCTGAGAGATATTGTATGCTAAATCTATCAAATGTGAGTTTTGGACGGAAGGAAATTATCTTTCTACGATATGTTGTTTCAAACCAAGGGTATAACTTGATTTGGTAAAAGTTAAGGGCTATTTTAGAATTAGCGGCACCTAAAATGTATCAAAAGTTCAAAGTTTTCTAGGATTGATTGGTTACTACAGAAGTTTTGTATGGTCGTGAAACCTCTGACCAATTTGTTGAAGAAAAATGCACCATTCAATGAGAATAACAAGTGCGATTAGAGTTTTGAAGAGCTAAAGAAAAGACTTACCTCAGTGTCTTGTTTTGCCATCTTGAAGGAACATGGTATATTACTGATGCTTAAGGCAAGGACTTGGATGTTTGTTGATGCAAGAAGGGTAATAGCTTATGCTTCGAGGCAGCTAAGGCCACATTAGTTAAACTATCCAACCCATGATCTACAATTGGTAGATATTGTAAATGCATTGAAAATTTGGAGGTATTATCTGTACAGAGAGACATTTCAAATATTTACAGATCATAAAAGCTTAAAGTATATCTCAACACAGAAAGAGTTGAATTTAAGGCAAAGAAGGTGGATTGAGCTATTGAAAGACTACGACTGCACTATTGACTATAATCCTGAAAAGACAAATGTTGTGGCAGATGCTTTGAGTAGAAAAATAGGGTGGACCAACTTGTAGGTATGACATGGAGTTTTTAACTGCTCTCAAAGTAATGAATGTGCATTTTAGCACTGGTGATGATATTTTATTTGCTACTATGCAAGTTAAGCCCTTCGTTAGGGCAAAATTAAGTATGCACAAAATAAGGATCTATACTTGCAAAAATGAGAGTCAATGTGCAAGAAGGGAAGAACGATCAATTTGTACTACAGGAATATGGTATGCTATAAATAGAAAGTGTATCTGTGTGTTGAACATATAGGAATTAAAAATGGAGATTACGCATGAGGCGTACAATGCACCAAATGTAATGCATCCTGGCAGTACCAAGATGTATCGAGATTTAAGACTCAATTACCGGTGGCCAACAACAAAGAAAGATGTTCCAGAGTTTTGCGGCTAGATGCTTAACTTGTTTGCAGGTAAAAGCAAAACACCAAGCTCCCAACTGGTAAGCTTCATCTTTTATCTATACCTGAATGAAAGTGAAAAACAATTACTATGAATTTTATCATTAGGTTACCATGTACGTTTATGAAACATGAAGCTATTTGGGTGATAGTGGATAGGTTGACTAAATCTGCTCGCTTCTTGCCAATACGACAAAATTGTAAGGTTTGCATGTGTGTACTTGTTTCCAAATTATTTGATAGAAATCCTCAGTTTACTTCTCATTTCTAGGTAGGCTTGCAAAGGCTCTAAGTACAAGATTGCACTTTATACAGTATTTCATCCTCAAACGGATCAGAAAGGACCATTGAAACGTTAGAGGATATGATAAGAGCCCGCATAATTGAATTCAGAAGAAACTGAGATGATCATCTACCACTAATAAAATTTCCCTCTAACAATGTATTCATTCTAGTATTGGTATGATCCAATACAAAGCTCTATATAAAAGAAAGAATTAAAAAAAAAGACAAAGTCTAATCTATTGAGATATTTAGGGTAAGACAACTTGGAAGGACCTAAGCTAGTTCAAGAAACAATGAAAGATATAAACAACTAAAAAATATTTGAAAACAATACAAGATCGACAGAAAAATTATGACAAAACATCGTAGAAAGATGAAATATAATGTGGTACAAAAGGGTTTCTCGAAGGTATGGCCATTAGGAGAATCTTAAGATGTACAACTATTAATTTTGTTACAGAATTTCCATTTTTTGGCAAATCATTACTTTTTTAAAGTAAAAGCTCTCTCTGCATTGCGATTCTCCATACTCCGAGTACGATCAATAAGAGGAAATTCCATTTCTTCCATGAACAAAAGCAAAAGAACCACCTACCTCGACGCCTTTGGCAGATAGGTCATAACTGAAAAAACAACAGAGCATCAATAAAGAACCAACGGAAAGTCTACCAACAAACTAGATTTGTTTTTCTCCCCCAAAATACCTTTATAATCAACTGACAGTATTCCATATTAAGCATCTAATGATCTACAGTTAGCTAAACACAACACACGGGTTGATAACCCATGCAAGAGTTAAAAGGTTTACACTGCTGCCGCTTTCTCGGAAGTACAGTATTACTACTACTATTCACAGTACAAAACTTAGTCTCAGCAAATTCAAGAAAGGACAGCAGGTGCTGTGTTGCGTATGAGTCTTGCGAGCTTTTGACTCCCAATATCAGCATTTTTGCTTAGAACCACAAGCTTTAGATTTTAAGTTACGTTTTTTGGTCTTTGAACTCTTGGAGCCATATGCATCATCGTCAAGATCATCACCGCTGTCATCTTCATGCTTCCCTTTGCGCTCTTTTTCACCCTTCCCGCACAAAACTATCCTACTCTCGTCCCTTGGCCGCTTCAACACAAAGTTCTCCTGGGGCCTCCAGATGAAGATGGATCTGAGGGAATACCGTAAAGATGCAGTACAATCAACTAGCAGCACATAATATGATATTGCAGTATAATAGAAAGAACAAAAAAGCAGAAACACCCGACGAGAAGCAAGCATAAAAATACATACAATGAGTTCCATGCATTTTCTCACATAAGTATGCTATTCCGTACAATGGGGTCACACTAATCTCCATGGTAACCAAGAACCTCTCTTTTAGTGGCAGTAGTTGAATGACTAATTGTAGGAGGTAGAAAAAGAGTTCTTTCCCGTGACTAATTGTAGAGTGAAAAAAGAAATAACTGTATATTGTTATCAAGTTCATTTACTAGGAAGGGAGAAGAGTTCTGGCATGAATTTTTGCCGGATAAAAAAAGAAATGATAAATTCATAACAGAAGCATATATATAAAATGATTATCATGCCTACACATAAATGAATTGATATACACAACCTGGAACTACCAGATGCTAACACATCATCACGTGGGTGTAGCTTATTTACAGGAGTGATTGTCGTAATGTTTGGATCCATCACCTCCGCAACTAACTGACCAGTGCTTATATCTATAAAATCAATAGGATGCAAGGCTACTCCATTATAATTTTCGCTTATGTAACGCCCAACAACGATGAGGGACTCTGAGGTGTCCTGCAAAATAGACATACAGGTAATCAAATGTTGATTACAGGAGTGTCATTCCATACAGGAAGGACTGAAGATGCACAAGCTATACAGAAAGTACTTGTCACCTTCGGATCCCATTCTGCTCGGAAAGCTGTCAAATGTCGATTAAAATCATGACTGTGCACGATTTCCCTGCTTGGAGAGTCCAAATTCCCAAAGATGGAATCCCATACACGAAGCCTGTTATCCTGTGACGTGGTAAGTATCTTGCTACCAGTTTGTGGAGAAAAATAGGCAGAGTTAACAACACGCTTATGAGGAAGTTCATAAATAGAAGATCCAGCTTCTGGCCGTCGCATGTCCCATATACGGGCCTGAATAGAGATAATATTAAGAGCATCATAGAAACGACCAAGCAAGAACGAACCAGAGAGTGAACAAAGTATAATGAAAAAGTCAAAACAGATGCTTACAAAGTGATCATTCCCACAACTCAACAGCAGATCTGGTTGAAGAGGATGACAATGTAGACCAGTAACTTTAGTTCCTTTCTTGTGAATCAATATAGGCTTTCCTATTACATTGTCGGAGCGTGTATCCACCCTGTATATGCACATATGGGAAAAAAGCAAATCCAGGAAGTTGGTCAGGAAACCTCTCAAGAATGCGGATGATGTGTGTGCTGTGTCAAGTTCACATCACATGCAGGATAAAGTAATTTTAGCTCTACAATCTGTACGTTCAACAGTTACTTGTTCAAGTAAAATTAATCATCATTTACTTATGGGGAAAAAATGAATTCCATGTAATGCCAAGAGGTAGAAAGAGCAAAAGGAAAAATAAATAAAAGTAGAAAGAAAGGGGTTGGGGGGGGGGGGGGAGGCACACACGAGACCAACTAGTTCAAACGACTCATAGTGACAAGAAAAATGAAGAGTTTGGCAGTGAAAGCACTGAATCACATAATTAACTAGATTACTCTAATTGTTACAATAAATTCAGAAATGAATGCCAACAGAAATAAGCATGATGTTTTCAACCACAGTTTGTGAAGCCTCATTAAGTTTTCTTACAGATAAAACACTTTAAGATCTTCGACAGCCTGCTATGTGAGGAATGAATATAGAGTACAGGATATATCCATACAAGCTAAAGGGTACAGGATATACGCACATATAGAGAAGTCCAAAATTATCCGCAGCAAGCAAAATTCCTTTGTCAGAGTTCATATCCAAACCATAGAGCATCCTCCAGCTGTTAGGCCCCTAAAAGAATAATAAGGAAACCATTGTATTAAATTCCAGAAGTATGTTACATAAAAAGAACTATATGTATAACCATGGTAGCTAGAGAACTAAAACGTAGCAAGAACAGAAGCCATAAGGAAAATTGAACACTAGGAATGAAGAGAATCAAAAAGGCACACAGGGAACGAACATGACAAGAATCCTTGTGTTTGTTAGTTCCTTTTGTCACTATGGCCTTTAGGGATGGAATGGGTGTTTATCTTCTATAAATATGTTTTACCTGGTGAGAAACCTTTTTCACTTAATATGCACTCGCTATAGAGTAATCAAGATAATTAACTAGCACAGCGGGTAAAGAGTGGAGAGCAAGTAGAAATGCAAGAAAAAGTTATCCTCTAACCGTCTTTTTTCTCCAACAAAATGCATAGAAAAAAGGAGAAATTTTCCTAAAAAGACTAAGCATTTAAATATGTAATGTTAGAAGATATTTTAGGATTTATTTGTATCTTCATATCTCTTAGATTAATATTGTTAATAATTAGTTGATTGATTTGTAATCAATTGTTTGGTTGCTCCGGCCATTTAGGAAAAAGAACAAACCAATTAGCTTGAAGTGTCAAATAGGCTTGATGATATATACCATAGAACAATGGATTTATAATTTTCGTGCAATCAAACAGAAAGGTGAAAACATAACAAGCATGTCGAGAAATACACCATCATCCCCTTCAGCCCCAACCTTCTCCCACCTCCACCCCATCCCCAACGACAGACCTGCATTCACGATCTCTAACAGAACAATACATGCACATGAGGCACACAAACCCTAGCAAGAATAGATGTATTTTCAACTTAGTAATGACATCACGGCAATGGGGTTGAAGAGCCTTTATGTGGGGTGGAATAGATGGGAGGGGATTACCAAGATGCATGAGAGCCAGAAGAAGATGCGCAAGTTAATACATTGCAAACACATGCTAGATTAGCTTGAAGGAGTAACATTTCTTTTAATTGCAGATATGGAGTACCTGCCACCCATCAGGATTAAGGTTCACTAATGTTGATGAAATTCCAGTCTCTAAGTCAGTACTGCTGACTGTTCCATCAGAAGAAGCACCATAAACTGTTTCATCATTCGATGGACTAAACCTGTAGTTATATATTAGCAACCATTAACGATTAAAATGGTTATGCATGAAAAATAAATGCCAAAACAGAGCAGTCAATTATGAGAAGCAAACATAGCAGCAGAGCTCACTTCATATTGTTCAATATGCAGCCATGTATGTTTCCATATACTGTCCTCTCATGCACTTTGCCATAATCCCAGACTCCAAGTTGTCCTTTCTTCACCATAGGAAAGGATTATCTTCAAGCCACAAGTATTCCATAAAAGTATCCAAACTAAGAGCTAAGCATTACAGAAAATAAAGAGCTAACCTTGTCACCAGATATAAGAATATTGTTTCTTGTTGGATGGAACTCCAAACATGTAACACGTCTGCTGTGATATCTAATGACTGCACAGTTCACCTGATTTGGGATCACGAATGCTGGCTTGATCTGTTTCAGAATGGAATCAAAAGTAATACTTTAATAGGATGCATTTTGTAAATTTTCATAGAGAGCAGCAAAACACAACTGGCACTGGATGAACTGCACTATGAATAGTGCACAAAACTCAACTTTTTAAGAGCTCTTTGAGACCTACAAAATACATATAATACTTAATTTTCACTATTTGAGATGGATTCCAAAGTACCACCCAAGGCGCTTGGAAAAGGAGTAAAACTGTATTGTTTCCTCTAACGACTCTGAGATAGTTATACATAACCCATCAGTTAATAACTTGAAAACCAAATTTGCAGCATGACACAACAATCAGTCACAGATTCAACTTAATCCACCAAAAATAGAATCTACGCAATTTAAAAATAGATATGCCTGCTTCAATTATCTAAGAACTCTCAAGCAAAGACACAATTCTGGAGAAAAATCAACCCAATCTATGACAGACCTAGCTGACAAAGTTCAGCTAAATCTTTGTTGCAATTGTTCAATCACACTGAATCAACTCTAACAAGGAAAATATTGCTTTATTTTACCAAAATATATGGAATCCAAGGATAAAATTGTTGCCACTAGAGTCCCTGAAGTGCTACATTTCAAGTAAAACGAACCAAAACTCCAAACCTCAATAATACGCCATAACAAAAAGCAGCAACAAATCCATACAGTAACAAATTCCATAATAACATAACCATATAGGCCTATTGACAAACCAAAAGGAAAAGCGGGTTTCAATATAATGATTAAATCTCTCATATGCAAAAGATATGCCTATCCTAATAATTCAAGAAAATATGACAGCTTACCGCAGAGATATGACATCTAAGTTGACGTTCAAAAACATACTCCAGTGAACTATGAGTGCTCTTGAAGGGTGCTGGGGCGACCCCAAACTCAGTGGCCACACGGTGCGGACAAGTCATTGTGGTGTGCCCTTCAATTCCCCAAATGAAGGGCAAAAAGTGATCCTTTTAGTACACTCAGAGAGATAACATCACACGGTTCATGAAAAAGAACTAGCAGATTCACAAAACAGAAATGAAATGAGAATGCTTCAAATAAAAATATTAACAACACATTGCATTTCCAAGAGCATAAGAAGGCTTCACACATATTACCAGGCATTTTGCAGAGGAAACAAGGCTTCATTGGGCAATCAATATAGGTGGCACCCCTGAACCCGGCTTCATGACCCGGTTTCTTGCACACCTAAACAATATCATAACACGGGCTTTTCTCATCCAGATTGTGAACACACGCGCGCGCACATACACACACACGCAAAAAAACTGTATATCCACATAACCAATTCGTAGAAAACAAAAAGTTAGTTAAAGGGTTTACTTTGCAGACTTTCTTGAGGCTAATAGTAATGGGTTTTTTCCTACTCTTCGTCGACGTCGAGGGCTCATCCTTCTCCTCAACATGCCCTTCGTCCGACTCTTCTCCTGCGTCGTTTTCCACTTCAGCTTCTTTTTCTTCTTCTTCCACATCTTCTTCTTCTTCCTCTTCTGAAGAAGAACTCTCCTCCGAGTCGGAATCCCTCTCAATCAAGACTTTCGGGAAGGACATGCCTCTCGTCCGCCGCGCCATTTTCAAAAAACGTGAACGGAATTACAGAAGAAGTGTACTGTTAATTCTCTTTAGTTAGAGAATAAACAAAAAGGAGAAGAAATGTAAATGACTTTTGATCGACCGACTTTGGAGTTGGAAACAAGAGGGCACTTTTTAGTGGTAATATTACCCAAATGTCCATACGTTTCTAAGACCACACTTTGTTTTTAATTTTGGAAATAATTCTTTTTTTTTTATGTAAAAAATGAAGTTCATGTATTATACAAAAATTTTACGTAGATTACACAAACACTTTTTTTTTAAAAAATTATAATTATACCTCCTAAACATATTGTTGTAATTACAACTAAACCCTCTATTCAATTACAAAACTTACACAAACGTCTCTTTAAAAAATATTACACTAACACCCTTCAAGGAATATAATTATAATTTTGCAGAATACATTAGGTATTTGTGTAATTTGACTTAATTTTAGGGGGTATTAATATAATTTATAAAATTTTTATTATAATTTTGTTGTTACAAAGAAAAAAATAATAAAATTGTTTAGTTTGAAAAGCATGTAATTGATGTAGACAAGCGGAAAATTAATTACAAATCTGTAGTTTGAGCAGCTTATGAATTTGAATGTGTCCTCTCTCTATATATTGAAATGTCTTTTAAGAACAAACTCGTGAGGTTCCTACAAAGTTATGGTAGAAAATACCTCACACAATGGGGTATCGATCAGGTCGCCAACCACATCAATAATATTTCTTGTTTAGTTGCTTTATTGACATTTTGTATATTTTATGGCACTAGAATGAATTAAAGTGACACGAACATAAAATCAACATCAATTGTAGATTGAGAATTTAAGTGGCTTATAATTTCTAAGTTTATCTTTCTTAAGGAGGCATTTTTTGAAGATAAAATCATGATATCCATACAAAATTATAATCAATAATATATTGCACAACAAAAAACTGATCGAGTTGCAAGTTACATCATTTGGTATTGTTTTAAGAAACGTGGCCATGCACAAAAAATAATATTTTCGTATTATTTTAATGATGATTAAAAATTAGGTAAATTACAATTTACTTATCTGTGTTAGGGAAACATAGGTACACAACTCCCTTGTGCAAAATGAATAGCAACTCACACCCCTATATATCTAAAATTGAAGCAATTTATCCTCCTTAGTCAGGTAGGTAAATTGCTTCATTTTTTAAATCACAATGAAATATTTGCTATTTATTTTTCATAAGGAGGTAATTTGCTCATTTTTAATATTACAGGGGATAAATTGCTATTCACCCATTAAAAATTGGTGCACATTCGTTGATAACTTTTGAAGAAAAATATACGATAAAAGGAAAAATAGGTTTGAAATTAGTAATCATAAAATATACATTATAAGATCAAAATGCATGGAAATTAACTTAAAAATTAAATTGTAGCATTAAAGAAATATTCCAAAAAAAATAAAACATGGTTATTATAACGATTATAAAATGGACTCAAAATATTTTGTGCTATTGAAATATTGGGAATGTAAAATGTGAAATTAACGGTAACAAAGAACAAAATGTTGGGTTATGATGCCTTAATTTGGAACATAAGTCAAGGGCAGTATTGATATTCTTAGTTTTGTGAATTGGCGGGACACTACGTGGCTGGATGTCAGCCGATCGCTGGTCGTTGTCCCCCGTGTCCTTTACGCGCTATGAACTTTTGTCTTTCTTCTTTCCCTTTTCCATATAATTACACATAATTTTTTTATAACTTGAAAATTATATTTAATATCTCTAAATTTAATTTTCCCTAACATATAAATCTTATTATTAATTAAAATTCATTAAATTTTATATATTAATAAAAATTGATATCTTATTTGACTTAAAACTATCGTATTGTAGGTTAAATAATTTTTTTCTGATTAAACTATCCTTACGACGGTGAAAATATACCTCTTCACATGCATTAACGCATTAAAAATATCTTATGGTAATTGGTCATAAAAAGATCTATTTGACCTACTATAAGCCAATAATATATCAATCAGAAGCAAATATAATTTTTCTAACTTTTTTTATTAATATCAGCAAATTCGATAAATTTTGACTCACTTATGGGCTTATTTGTTAGACGGAAGCAAACCTTTGGAGTGTTATATGTAATTTTCCAAACTATAGAGAGTCTACTTGTAATTACACCAAACTTTAAGAAAGGAACATGTAATTATCGCTTTCTTTTTTTTTTTTTTTTCTTATCCTAATTCCTGTAGTTAGGAATGTAGGCAATGCAGATTAAGTCAAGTTAAATTATTTTTTGACCTAATTCAACATTTTTTATTTTTAATAAGAAAAAAATGCAATTTACCCCATGTGCTATAAAAAATGAGCAAATTTCCCCTTATGAAAAATAAAATGGTAAATTACCCTTATCTAAACTATTGATATCGGAACAATTTACTTCATCTTTTGAAATATAAGGGGATAATTTACTAAAAAAAAAAAATCATACAGATTATTCACTCATTTCACATATAAATTACATTTAATCCATTTAATAATTAGTATAGCCCAAGCCAACAACTATCTAGCCAACACTTTGTGACTTAATTAGATTGTGCAGGAATTTTTTGTCTTTAATATTAATTTTTATAATTTATATAATCATTTCACCTCTTTAATTAATTAAATTTATTGTTGATCAAGTTGACTACATGTAACTAGTTTCACGTGTTCTAATTTTTTGTGCATTTTTTATTAGAAATGAATTTACCAAAACTTATTAACCATATTTTAGTTTAACTTTACAAAATTAGGTTGCCCTATGGATCTTTCATGGGTTGGTGATGGGTCTCAAAAGTCCAACTCATTATTTATTTGCTTAAAAGTTTATTATTGATTAATTATACTATATATTACTAACTATTTCACTAAAAAAAAGGAAGTAGGATTTGGTACGGATAAAATGACCACCATTTCTAATCAGAATAGTCATTGGAACTATTGAGGAAGGAAATCAGATCGCTGACGTCACATTTCTCTTATATTCCATTCTTTGTTTTTGAAACTATCGAACAGTTACCCATACCATTCCCGTTTTTGTGTTATAAGTTGTGATCCTACTACCGTTTCAAAATCGAAATGGTAAAATATTGTAACACATTTTGAAATGGAGTTATAACCATTGAAACGGCCCACCAATGTTAGATGTGCACCACTCCAAAATATGGTCCAAGATCCATTGAAATATGAGACAGATGCATGACCATTCCAAAATGAGGTAACAATTTGAGACGATTTAAGTACTTAGAAATATTTGTATTGCAATATCCATTCCTAAATATGGAATGGTAAAAATAGTATGCATTTCAAGTACTGTTCCAACGTGAATTATAATTTGGAACGACCTTAATAGATAGAAAATGTTGTATTACAATACTCGTTTCAAACGTGATAACGACTAAATTTTAACGGCTATTTTGCCGTTCCCAAACGTGTTCCAATACCTGTTCCTAAATGTGGTGCTATGGCTATTTTTGGAGTTTCAAACACCATTCCAATGCCCGTTCTAAATTTATATATATATATATATAAAATATATATATATCTTGCTTTCGTTTTATTTATTCTCATTATCTTTCTTACATTCTTAGACTCTCTCTATCTCTCTCTCTTCAATCTCTCTTGAATTTTTGGTGATCTTTGAACACTACAAGAAAGAATCCCGATAGCAACGACGTGTATTCCTTGCAAAATAGTGAAATCCGTTCTTAATTTACATTTACAATGAATTTAGCAAGAAAAAAAATTTACAGGCTAATTGGCTCGATACTCATTTTAGTATCAAATATTTTCGTTCCTAATTCCGCTACAAAATTTACTAAGAAAAATATTCCTTGCTAATCAGTAAGGAATATTTTCGTTCCTGCTCATAGCAAGGAATAAATTCATTGCTAATTTTGTTATTTCAATATTGAAACATTAAAAATATCTAATTATTTGGCAACATATATATTCGTTGCTAATATTAATTATAAAATTAAATTCCAATTAATCATCAAAATATTTTTTGTTGCTAATTTAATTACTAAAAAATAATTTTAATTTTTCAAAATTACATGATTGAACAATTACAAAATAATAGTAACAATAACAATAACAACAAAACAAACACATTATATTCAAATAATTACTATGAAATTGAAATAAAATACCGATAAAATGAATTTGCAATGTATTGAATGGAAAATATAGTTATTTGAGATCCAACCAAGCATATCAAATACAGAAACAAAATAAACGACCATTTTAGTGCATTTGAACATAGTATCCCAAAGATAGAAAACCAAAAAACTCCTACCGTACTTTTAAAAGAATTCCAACTTGATCGGCTAAGAATTCCAAATTAAAAACAACTCTCTTAAAAGATGAGTCATGGCTTTCCCATGGTACTCTTTAGGTACAAGTATCTGACCTGTTAACAAAAATACCAAATCAAATTTCTTAGCAACATTTGAAGCTAGGAAGCAAAATAAACTAGGAGACTGGACAACTATCCCTAACATGACAGAAAACTTCAAAAGCTCATCTTCTGTAACTAGTAATTAAGCCAGCAAAGAGGTGCTACACTAGATTCAATTTTCAAAAACAAAATATCAAAAATGAAAGAATAGGGACAAGAACCATCACCAACCACATTACATTTAAACACCTATGTGACTATATCACATTATTTGCTCTCTTTTGCCTTGTGAAACTACAGCCAAGCAAACTGGAAATTTAACAACATGTACATATACATTGGCAAATTGAAAAAAAATCCAGCAAGAATGCTCATAAAAAATGTCATAACCTTCATCTGCAGCATCATAAAGAGAGATCTGGAAATAACATTGTCGAGTGATCGTCTATGTTGGAAATAATCTGCATAGCAAGAAAACGTTCTTGTAAAAGTATCGATTTGAAGTAATTTATGTAAGGAACAATCTTGTACATCTTTTTCAAGAACAAGGAACAGTTTGTGTGTGTTCTCAAATACTTCAGTTGAATTGAGGGCCAACTACATCAGTAACCATATCACTTAAGAATCATGTTGTTCATCAATTATTACTGGTTCAAAGACCATTGGTTTATGCTCATTCCTAGATTGGGGCATGAGTTGAAGTCTCACCCCAGTAATTAGCAAGTTGGATATGAATGAATTAAGAAAGCCTGGCAACTCTATGTGGCATAGAGAGAGTGAAATCTAATTCAGAGAGTAGCCTAATGACTGCTGTCAAACAAAAGAGGATAGCAAACCACAAACCAAAAATTTCATTGAACATCTGAAAGATAAAAGTTAATACATAGTTTACATTAAAAATCGATAAGTTAGAATCTGATAGTGAGAGCTCAGTTTTAAAGCACTGAACGTGTTGTTCGACTAGTAGGAAGCTCTTAAAGTGATTTGATAAAGTTTTTACAGAGTCTGCAACACATCCTATCTATGATAATCATATAGAGAACTCTTTCCTTCCAAACAGAGAAAGCAAAAATGACATATAAACATAGAGGACTGATACTACACATATTCTCTAGGTATAAATAGATGTACGATCTCAAAGTATCCGCCTAAAACATATCGATTATCAAATCTGTGAATTTTCCAAATTTTCAAAGCGAGATTTAAGAGAAGTTCAGATATGGAGACGAAGATGGAGTTTTTCTTCTTCAATGGAAACTCCAAATTGTGCCTTTTGAGTTCGGGCATGTTGCGGAGATGTACAACACACACACTCTAGTTAGACTGATGATGGAGATAACTTGGGGATATTTTTCTTTTTTCTCTCTATGTAATTTTTTTCTTAATTATTAATCAAATTAAAAAAAAAAGAGTAGTCCACTTAATTAATTTTTTGGAGGCCAAATTCAATTTTAATCTATTATACAATACCAATTTGAATTTTTTATTATAATAAAAATATTCTTAATAAAAGATCATTTTCTTTAGTTTGGTTCCAATTAATGAAATTGAAATACTTAAAATTTATATTTATGCAAAAATATAATCTATAATGTCACAATAAAGATTTTTTAATTAATTAATTATAGTTTGCAATGAATTCTTTTATTGCTAAATTTTGTTATATTTTACTTATTTTTGCAAACTTTTTAGCTACGAATCTGTAACAAAAATTTAATCAAGAAAGTTTCAAAGTTTTTACCGAAGCCAGCTATGAAATTTTGCAACATGAAAATTCCTTTATGATTTTTAATGAAATGGAATGGGTGATCAAAAGTCAATTGGATTTAGTATTTTTCATTCCCCAAACTTTATCAAATAATATTAAATTAATGAATACAGTAAGAATTCATCAAGTTGGCAGTGTGTTTCGTTATACTTACCACTGATATTGAACGGGGTTTCAACGTCACAGCGAAATGCCCACAGACAGAAAAGGTTAAATCCATGGAGTTGGGCTGCGCATAGATTTTATAGTTATGAAACCAACTCCTGAGGGTTGGCTTGAAATATTCCAATTCGAGGACCTTGAGATAAGGTATCGAGGGTCCTATAGAGACTTACATTGAGTACTGCAACCATGTTTCTTCGACAGAAGGCGTAAGTCGTCTGTGAAGTTTTAGTGGGTTAGTTGGCAAGGTAGTCGGGTGACTGAACTGACTCGCAGGAATTGTCATATTTAAGACTTGGTCAGAATGACTGTGATTTCTGGTTCCGATAGTACGAAATTAGTCCCTGGTTTGAGGAATCATGGCAGTCGTGTGCATACGAAGACTATATCTTGGATCTGACGTAAGGTTACTATGGCGCAAGACATGGTCATTATAAGCTTTGTCCAGTGCAGTCGGAGTATATAGCGAGGATGATGTACTCCAAGAGAGGATCTGTCCCCTGTCATTACATATCAGAGAGTTTTCCTATGTACTTTGAGATGATTTAAACTCTAAGGCCTTTGGTCCAAACGATTTATCAATCCGGGATAGGTTTCCCAAATTAAATCATTAGAGTAAATGAATCTCGAGTATTAAGCATAGTTGCCTAGTCAAGGATGGGAACCGACGCCCAATTCCATACCCTAGACTAAGGCCGGGAGACGATTGATAGTAGGAACGTACTCGTATGGACTTGAAGCCTAAATATTCAAACCACTATTCACCTAGTCTCTAATACCACGAACTGTTGCTAGACGGCCACCTATGGTAACGGGCCATTTTCAATTATGGAATAATCAGAAATAATTAATTAAATTAAATTTACTTAATTGTGTTGGTCATACATGCTCAAATCTAGCTAAGGGTGAACCTAAAGAGTCACACCCTACCACTATAATGAGATGTAATTAATTTGGAATTAATTCTAGAAGAATTGGATTAAATTAATCTTTAGAGAGAATAAATGATTGGATCATTAATTTACATTAATTCATTAGATGGATGAATTAACATTTAATTAATTAAAATTTTAAGTTAGCTATTAAAATTAATTGGATTAATTTTATTAGGTTTGGTCCAATTTATAAATTGAATTTATAAATTGAAAGGGCATGGGCTTGGATCTTTTAATTAGATTAAAAGATAAGGAGTTTAATGTTGGGCTAATGATTAAATTAGATTAATTTAAGTTCATGTGACGTGGACTTGATTTTAACGAGTCCGGTCCATTAAATACAAGTGCAAGGCCTTGGTTTGACAAAGTATATGAGGATATTTTGGAGTGTGTTGGTTGATCTTGGAGCCACAAAATTTGTGCATATGGTGTGCTAAGGCTAGAGTTTTGATGTTTTGGGGTCTAACTAGGTCAGACCTCCTTATATGTATATGACTAAGTCATATATATACCTATATTAGAACCTAATCTTAGAGATCAAAGAAAAATAAAAGAGAGATCAAAACACGTTAATTCATAGCAATTATTTTGATCTCCATCTCTTCTGCGGAGATTTTTTTAGCACGAAATCTCCACATCCTTTAGTAGTGGTGTGTCATTCTTGGGAGGATCACAAGATCGAGATCTTGTCATAGATGGATCGTAAAACAAAAATGGAGTGGAATCAATGCTTGTAGCCGAACAAGAAAGACAACAAGGGTAAATTCGATCTATTTTTCTTGCTTATCATTTTTCTTGTATTTATTCTATGGCCATTATGTTTTTTTTATTCACCAAACGCCCGGGACTAGATCAAAGGTACACCCTTTGATCGGGATTTATTTGTTCGATTTATCGTATTTTGTAAGTTTTTGCACTTCCATCGCGCTTCCTAGGTCGATCCGCTCCCTTCAAGTGGCATCAGAGCTCGGTTCGTTGTATAGGCCTAGAATCTAACACATATTACATGTTTACATGTTTTAAATCAGCTTTGGAAGGATGTTTTTGTTTTTTTATTTTAATTGCATATCTAGATCTAGGATTTTGTACGTTTAATTTTGCATTTAATTTTGGACATGAGGATTTTTTGAAATTTGAAGTTTTTGAAAATTGATTTTTTCTTGTTGTTTCAGAAATTGCAGATTTTTTTTTTTCTTAAAAGATGAAGAAAAACGTAGCAGACCGCTACTTGCTGCACATGCGCTAGCGGGAGCGCTGCTAGGCCGTGTACAGGGCTCTCCGGCAGGTGCGCACGCGGCCTGCCCAGCGCGCTCGGCAGCGTGCAGACACGCACGTGTTTGGCTGCCGACTGGCCATCTGGGATAATTTTTTTATTTTTTCTAGAATTTATTTTTCTGATTTTTTTTGTTTTCTCCGCATATTTTTCTGAAACAGTTAATTTTGGTGAATTTAATTTTTGGTTGAGATTTGGTATTTTCCAAAATTAAATTACTAAAATTAATTTGAATGAGTTTTCAAACAAGAATTAATTTTTGCATGGGTTGCACTTATGTCCATTATAAAGTTATATTATTTTACTTATAAATTCGTGTATTGGATGTGTATTTAATTTATGATATTAGATATAATTATTATAATACATGGTTTCCGTTATATTTTTGTGTGTATGTTTATTTTGGAAATAAATATTATTTTGTTAATTGAATTAATATGAATGATCATGAAGCCCATTGGACCCTGTGGATGGTTTTATTTCTATTGGGTTAGGGCTTACGTACCTCTTATTTTCGTAATCTCTTTGTTTTTAGAATAATATATTTCAGGCTTGCTATCTTCCTATTAATATACTCCCCCAACTGCTAATTCGGGTTTCTTTTAAGTTGTAATGAGAGTAAAATAGGTGGAGAGGTTTTACTTTTATTTTAATAATTGTAAAGAGCAAGCCAGATGATGGAGGCCCATAGAGGAGGCCATCGGATGGCCCATGGAGATCCATGTAGAAGAGGCCCGAGGGTTGGAGCCCATGAAGGAGATGAAGCAAATAAAGAGAGATTATAAGGACATAAAATATTAATGGGCTAAAAGCTTGTAATAACGTAGGCCAACCCATAGACTAACCATAGATCCACTGCGGGCTTAGTAGATCACACATGTATTTGGACTTGTGATCATCCAACATGAGCGTACTAGGCTTATTTTGCATGCGATGTATTTTATTTAACGCGTTTAATATATTGGATATATTTATCATATAAAATATTAATTATGATGAGGTCTCGATCAAAATTAAAATGAACTCTCACTTGGTTGGACCAAGTTGAAATATTAGACCATAAAAATTGAAAAAAACAAAGGCTTGTAGTTCCATGTATTCCATCCACATTAATGTAGTGATGAAGCTGATTTCACTCATACGTGGTCTCATGAGTCGTGGCACGTTTGGACCGAAATGAAGCTGCACTATTATTGTGAACAAAGTGAATACACACCTATTTTCCTATCTCACGAGTCATGGGGTGAGATCGTTTGTGCTATAATTTGGTTGATGAGTTAAGACTAACACCAAATAATGTAATTTTCATGCCTTTTATCTATAGTATTGTAGTGAAGAAGTTGATTTCACTCATACATAGTCTCACGAGTCGTGGCACGTTTAGACTGAAATGAAGTTGCATTACTATTGTGAACGAAGATATTACACTTCTATTTCTATCTCACGAGTCATGGAGGGTGATAGTTTGCAATATGATTCGGTTGATGGATCGGGTTTAACACCAAGTATGGTTCGCTTAGAGTCCTCGGAATCACGTGAAAACAGAGAGACAAAATAACTTGGGTATCTCGTAGGTCGAGAATGGTATTTGATACCTCCCACAAAGCTATTTTCATGTGAATTGTAAAAGCGGGGCATAGGGGATTTCGCTTATGGACCTCAAGCCCACTAGACAAAGATTTTCCATAAACCCCATTTGTTAGTGATGGGCTTTGGTAAAAACAGTGGGAGGGTTAATGACTAAAGTCTAAGTTTTTAACTCGAACCTAATATTATGATAATCTGCTAATATTTTTGTTTATTGCAGAAGTCTAAGAATCCGCTTAACACTATTCTTGAGGCTAATAAATTTGATGGAATAGACTATTTGAATTGGTTGACAAATCTGAGGATAGTCCTTGATTTTGAGAACTAGACTTATGTTCTGGATAAGTCTCTACCTCGAACTTTGCCAAAAAGGTTACTGCCCAAGAACGTCTGACATTCAAAAAGTTTACTTAGTGGCATGAGGACAATCGAAAAATACGCATAATCATACTAGGCTCAATTAGTAATGAGATTCAGAAATAGTATGAGAGATATGAAGACGTCTAGTCGATAATGCACCGCATGAAAGAACTTTATGCGGTACCGGACCAACATATTAGATATGTCGTGACGAAGGCATTCTTCGGTGCGGGAATAATTGAGGGATCGTTCGTGCAAGAGCATGGAGTAATGATGCTATCCCTATTGAAGAAGCTCAAAGACCTCCTAACTGATTTCGAGAAGGAAGAATCATACATTAACGTGATCTTGAAATCACTACCTCCCTCGTGTGAGCAATTCATTATCAACTATAACATGAATGGGTTTGAGAAAAACCTTCATGAGTTGATTAATATGTTCATCCAGTATGAGGTAACAATTGAAAAATCTGTGCCGTAGGCACTAGTAGGAGAAGCTTCAACCACTAAAGCAAAGGGCAAGGCTGCCGGACGCGAGGAGAGGAATAAAGATGAAATATGTTCTACTGCTGCTAGCACTTCACGTGCTCCTATTACACTGCTAGGCGGGGTAAAGGAAAGAGTAAGATGGTTTACCAGTCAAGGATTTCGAATGATGTTCGCATTTTATTACCTAGAGAAGGGCCATTAGAAGAGGGAGTATCCTAAACTCCTCTCCGATGAAGGTAAAAAATTTTTATTGAGTATTAACATAATCACCATTCTACTCTTGGTATTGGATACCAAAGAATTTATAAATCTGCGAATAGTTTTGCAGGTGGTGATAAGTAGTAGAAAAGCCGAAACAAGAAGGTCCTAAAGCTTAGTGATAGTAGCGCTATTGCTACAGATACCAGGGACTTAATTAGGCTTACTGGTGATCATGTTAGAATAGTGTCTATGTAACCTAGCATGATCAAAGTAGTGTTTTCAATTATTGTTGGACAATTTTGATTACATATTTTGACGAAAAAATGCAATTTTGGTCCACTAAATTAGGGTTGGTGGCATTTCTGGTCTAGGTCAATTTCAAAATAGTGTTTCAGGACTATATTTTCGAAAAAGTGGTAATTTCAATCCAACCTAATTTTGCCTGAATTAGTCACATGTGCCTCACGTGATCACGGAAATTTGGGGCTTTGCTTACTTGTCCAGTGACATGGATTAAAATAATGCACATTTGCTTACGTGGCAAGGCTGATGTGTTTATACACGTCAGCCTTGCCAACTTAACACCCCTGCCACCTAAGCATAATTTGGAGGGAAAATAGACACACGCTCCAGTACATATAATTACCCCCATTTTCCTTTCTAAGAACCCTAATTTCTAAATCGCGAGAGAGATGGTTTCTCTTCGAGTACACAGTAAAAATTGAAATCGACGAAGCAATTGAAGATGTCAAGTGTCACCGGCTAATGGCTGTGATCCAAACTTCATGGACTAACATCAATCCAGGAAAAAGATTCAGTGCTTGCAGAGATTACAGTGTAAGTCCTTTAATTATTTTTTTCTGATATTTTTCCTCATTTAAACAACACATTTTTGTGGTATTAAATTTTCTTACATTTGTTTTTCTGGTTGTAGAGGGGTGGTGTTGATTTTTTTCCTTGGGAGGACCCTCCTATGTGTAGAAAGGCACATGCAATAATCCCGGGTTTATTAAGGAAGAAGAATGAAATGGAGCAA
This sequence comes from Sesamum angolense, assembly GCA_034509725.1. NCBI lineage: Eukaryota > Viridiplantae > Streptophyta > Magnoliopsida > Lamiales > Pedaliaceae > Sesamum > Sesamum angolense. The sequence continues at coordinate 9,350,424 of JACGWL010000002.1, forward strand.
GAGGTTATGAAGTTAAAATGCAGTAACAAAAGGATGAAAAAGATGGTTTTTATTTTTAGTTTGATTTGGTTGTTGTGCATTTGACTGAGCATTGGTTGCTATTTCAGGAAACATGAAGATTGCTTCGGTAGAGGCTTGAAGAAGATGGTTGCTGGAAAATTAGAGTTGTGAATTTGTAGGTGTTGGAATAATTCATGTAATTGTTATGTCGTAGAAATTGTTCATGTTTCCGTGAATTTTGCGAATGAAGATGTCTCAGCCTTAGTTGCTGGTTTTGGAAGTATTGGTTGTTCGTTTTTGTATCAGTATGTAATGTTTTTAAGTAACAAGTAAAGTGAATTTTCTGCAATGTATTAGCATTGGTTCTTAATTTTCTACAATGTATTAGCATTGTTTTTTTCTGCAATGTATCAAGAATGGGTCAAAACTGGAGTGTATCAGCTCAAAAATTGGTCAAAAACAGGAATGTATCAGCATTAATTTTCTGCAATGTATCAGCACAAAACAGGAATTAAAAACATAGCTCAAACATAAGTAATGAAAAAAAAACCGAGAATTAAAAAATTCCATCAACATTCCTGAAAACTGCAAATAATAGTATCCAAAAAGCATTAAGCTTTACTCTATTTAAGTGTTTGCATATCCATAAAAGTCATAAGCTTTACACCATTTGAGCACACAAAATGCCATATGCACACAAGTCAAAACACCATTCAATTTACAAAAATCACTAGCATAGTGAATACAAAGTCTCCAGACTTCTTAATTTTTTCCATGAGCTTCAGGATTTTGATTGCTTGGCTAGTTTGAGAGGTTAACATACTTCTGGCCATGTTGTTTGATGATGGTCTTGGGGACTGGAACCACAGGCCTGCTTGAGAAACATGGCATGATTCCACTACCAGTCATTGGAGGAGGTGCCCTGATGTTCAATCTAGGCTGCAAAGTCATCTGTGGCTGGACATTGATGTTTCTCTGGCCCATTTGCAATTGCTCATACATGGATGGTCCTTGCACTTATGGTTCAGTCACTGATGGTTGAGTTAATGAAGGCCCTGGTTTTGTCAAGTTCTCTTGAGTCAGTATCTGTGGTGCAACATCAGTTTGATTGGTCCCTTCTTGTGGAGTAACTGGAGGTAAAATATTTGGATGGACATTTACCTTAGATGCTGAAACAACTATATTCACCTAATAAAGAGCAGTGTTCTTCAAATTAGTATATAAATAATATAATAAATATTACTTGTCAATCTAAAACTTACTCTATTTGGATCTACATTGACACAATGTTTCTCTTCTTGGGATTGCTTGTAGATGACCCTCCTTTCTTTCTCTAAAAGTATGCACATAAAGTCAATACTAGTTTCACATTGTATGCACATAAATTAACTACATTAAGTTAGATAAATTACCACTCCAGATTGTGTTGCAGTTTGGTGAGTTGAGATACCATCAACTGGTATTTCTTCAAGTCTTGCCTCTTGCATATCCTTCCACAATGCACACCCCTTAGCATTATGACCCTCCTCTCCACATATTCTGCAATAGTAGGTGGTGTGTTGTCTTTTAAGCTTGACTGTCTTCACTTGCTTATTGCCTTTTCTTTTTTTGGTCTTCACATTGGGCTCATTAGGTTCTCTGTTTCTTGCACCTGTAGGTCTTCCAGTGGAAGCAAAGGTGGGATAAATAATATTTGACTCCACAACATTTCCCCACTGATTGGGAATATGGCAGGTTCATACACTTGCTTATAAGTATCCACATTATAGTAAGGATGAACCATGTCCTCATGCATCAAATTTTGATTAAGAATAGCACTACAGGCATGCGTACATGGAATTCCTGACAACTGCCATATCCTACATGTGCATGTCCTTTGCTCTAAGTCCACAGAAAACTGACTCCCATCATAACAAGATATCTGATAATACCTGTCATTTGCTTTAATGGAAATGCAATCACCAATCTTGTCCACATGTTTCTACATAATTTTTTTTTTATCTTGGGACATAAAGTTCCTTTCTATTTTTTTGCAGCTTTGTCTCTATTTTCTTGCAATCTCTTCATGAGATATCCCCTAATCCACTCAAGCATAGTAAGAATAGGTTTATCTCTTGCATCCATAATATTGGCATTAAAACTTTCACTGACATTATTAAGCAGCATATCACATTTGGGAAGTTCATTGAAATGTGACTTACTCCATTCTTGGTGGGCTTGTCATTAAACCATTCAAATGCACTTTGATCTAATTATCTCATCTCATCCATTCTCAATTTAAATTCCCCCTCACTATTTGATCTTGTTGCTTTCCATAGTGCATTCTTAAATGCAATTCCTCTAAACCCTGCATTCTTGAAGTTATTGTAAAGATGTCTCACACAGAATCTATGTGCAGAGTTGCGGAAAACAACATGAAAAGCATGTATAAGCCCTTTTTGCTTATCTGACATAAAGGTGTATTCTTCCTCCCTCCTAACATTCAGATCTTGTTTCAACACAGTAAAAACCACTCCCATGTTTCTCTATTTTCTCTCTGAACCACTGCATATGCAATTGAATACAAATTATTATTTGGGTCTACTCCAACAGCAGTGAGGAGTACCCCTCCATGTGGGCCTTTTAGGTGCAACCATCCACACCTATAATTGGTTTGCAGCCCCCCAAAAATCCCTGTTTCATTGCATTGAAGCAAACATAGAACTTCTCAAACCTATTCTCACCATTTTCATCATTTATCCCCAAAATGTTAGTTGACCTAGGGTTTCTACTCCCAAGTTCTTCTGCATAATTCCAAAGCTTGCTAAATTGATGCTTAGGACTCCCTTCATGTTTTTTCAAAGCCTGTCTTTTAGCTCTGTATGCCTGGTCTCTTGTCTACCCTCCAGCCCTTAACATTTCTTTTATGGTCAGATTTGAAGTTTTGAAGAAATCTTTCACTTAACCAACTTGTTTTAACATTTCTGGCACTAAAGACTTGTGGGCAAGTATGTTCAGACTAGTAAAGATTAATTTGTAAGGTTAGTTCATTCTTAATCTTATTTGCATGTATAGTCTATTCACACCCATCACCAGTACATACTGTATAAACCTGAATGAATTGTTTTTGGTAAATTTCAAACTCCTCTTGTTTTTTATTGCATGTGATTGGACGGCTTTCTTGAACTCCTTTTTTGAGCTAAATATCATCCCCAATTCAAGTGAGGGATCATACATCTGTATAGAATTGAATATAGGAAAAGAAGGCCCATCCCCCTCTTCATCTGATAACCTGTGTTCATCTAAATCTTGCTCACTCCTCACAATATCAATTGAGTCAGAGTTTGATTCAGACTCACTCCCCATATCAGCACTAGCTTCATTCACAAACTTCTGAAACAATGCACCATCATCATCACCATTTTCATTTGGCATATCATATTCATTCTTCAGAAACTCATCATTAGAATCATCATCTTCCCCACATTCCCCACATCCCCCACATCTCCTACATCATTCTCAATAATATTTTCTTCTCCCAAAAATTGAAAACTATCATCTACATTTACCTTACTCTTATCTTTTCTTTTGCTCATTTTATTTTTTTGAACCATACTGCCTCCAACACCACTTTCAACAGCAACCTCCTCAGGTTGTGGAGGTGTAAACTCAACATAAATATGAATTTCCCTACACTCCAAATGGTTCAAAGTTTGTTGTAAAATATCATCATCACTGAACAACAATTTAAACCCCCCATTAATAATGATGTAGTATCTTATACCTTCCCTAAATATTCCACATTTTTCAGCAAACAAGTCTAGATTTTTCTTGTTCATGTGGGTTGCATTTTACATAGTCAAAATTTTTTAACCTTCCCACCGATGAACTTAGCTATAGGCGAATTTCTAAATTCCCCACCATAGAACACCCCTACAGTAATGCTCTGACTATCAAGGTTTGAAAATAAGAAACACAGAAACAAAAAAAAAAAAAATATAAACAATCAAACGACAGAACAACAATAAGACAAGTCAACAAATAAAAGAATATTATAGTACCCCACACATTGGGTACATTACATTTAAAATAATTGCAACTACATAGCAAAATATCAGACCCTCACATGGGAATCCGGGGGGGGGGACATGACAACAGTAACTAAATAAGCTTTATCCTTTAAAGCTTACACACAAAAAGACAACACAACAAAAAAAAAAAAAACATGCTCTTTATACCCAAAAGCAAAACATAAATTTGAAGAAATTCACTTACGGTACGTGGGTGGGGGCATGTTTAGATGTCTTTCTGCACGAATCATCACCATCTTCGCCTAAGTACCACTTCAACTACTTCAAGGTTCCTTCTTTCTTCTCGCACCACAAGTTCCAGTCCAATGTTTACCCCAGTTTATACCTCTCTCGCGATTTAGGGATTTGTAGCAGTAATATTTTGCCCTTTCTTTCAATAATTCAATAAGTGTCGATTTAGTTTTTTTTGTTCTGGTAGTGTAAGACATCACGTGTTGGAGGCGTGTGTCTATTTTCCCTCCAAAATACGCTTAGGTGGCAGGGGTGTTAAGTTGGCAAGGCTGACGTGCTTAATTTATACACATCAGCCTTCCCATGTAAGCAAATGTGCATTATTTTAATCCACGTAGCTGGACAGGTAAGCAAAGCCCCAAATTTCCGTGGTCACGTGAGGCATATGTGTTGATTCAAGCAAAATTAGGGCTTTTTGGATTGAAATTACCACTTTTTTGAAAATACAGTCCTGAAACACTATTTTGAAATCGACCGAGACCAGAAATGCACACTCCTAATTTAGTGGACCAAAATTGCATTTTTCCCTATTTTGACCAATAAAATCTTTTATTTGACATTGAATGGGATTCACATCTGCTAGGTTGATCATTAACTTTCACTATCTCATAATTGGATTATGCATACTCAAATAAAGAATAAATGATAATCAAGAAAAAACTTACAGTCTTGGTAGATTAATCTTTTCTAGTTGAGGATAAGAAAGATTGATGGATTCAAAAGTACTAGAAATAGGTGATTTAGATCTATTAGCTTACAAAACCTTTACTGAGATGGAGAAAGACCGCAAAAACTCTTTTGTGAGACAAAATGAGCTTATCAATTGCACGTTGGAATGGATCCTGTGATATCTGTGAATCACTAAAGTACATAAGATTAGTGTGGGGGGTTCACAAGTCTAATTTTGTTTGATGAGATTCAAAGAATTAGACTCGGAGTGATGAAAACTTCATCTTTTGATTAGATCGAGAGAGTATGTATTTAGTGGGAGTTTTTTAATATAAAAAATGAGGATATAATCTCACTCGGTGAAGTTCTTCCAGAAAGGATCATGGTTGACCGATCTCTGATAGAGAAGAAATCAAACTAAGTTGGACTTCGTTTGATCGGTGTCTCACTGAAATAAATTGGCCCTTATTGTTATGTTAAAGCTCCTAAAAAGTATTTGAGTTAATAGGATGGTCCTATACACATCAAAAAAATAGTGGAAGTGGGTTTTCATACAACTTCTCAAAAGTATCATTCGTAATAAAATATTATCCCTAAATGACCATATTCCAGTCCTTATTTATCCATGTGATTGGATTATAATCCGAAAGGATATAAGAAAGTGATGTGAGACATCGTTTAGAATTAATGGTTTGGAGCCTAAAGATTCATTATGAAGTTCACACTAGGTTTAAAACTTCACAAAACTGGAATATTCGATTTACCAAAAGATCATACTTGGTATGATTTGATAAATGAGCCCATGGTCAATAGGAGTTGGGTTGAGTTCCAATTTATTTAGTGTGTAAATATCTTACTCATGTAGAATGAGGTTAAGATTTTTGGGAAACACTAAGACACTAATGTAAAATTGTTCACGAAATTCTTCATATAAGGAATTGGATTCCTACATTAGGGATGAACTGTTCAATGATTAATCACGAGACATTGATGAGAAAGCTCAAGTTGTTTGAGACTTAGTCATGGTTGACTGATGAGAAAGTTAAAGTTGTTCAAGACTCAGTTGGATCTAAATTGATGAGAAAGCTCAGATGTCTTGGACA